>JAXGGA010000129.1:0-324243 GCA_038373865.1 Uloborus plumipes
AGTGGTTCTCAACCTTTTTACAGCTACCGCCCCCTTTAGGACTGAAAATGTTTTCAACGCCCCCTTTGCTGACGGGCGTGAAACTAGAAGAGGGGAAGGCGTGGAAGCAGTTTTCTTGCCCGGTTTACCTCCATAATTTTGCCCCGAGAGATAGTTGCAAAATGGCTGTGCAGTAAGAAAACTTGTGCTTCACAAGTTTTTTTATTTTTTTATAGGATTTTTTTTTTAACAGAAAATTCTTTTCTTATAAAAAAAACTCAAAAATCAACCAAGTGCGTAGATTGATTCTATTAATCCCACTTTGAACGTAAATAAGAACAAAACGTTTTGCAATAAAAATGCGTTGTTTTCAACATTTTCATTTGAGAACAAACATATTTTGAAAAAATACACTGCATTCAAATAGTTTCCCAAACAGTCCGATCCCACACCGTGTTTTTATTTACTTGCAACTATGCAATACGTACCCCTCATTTATTAGCCTACTTTCCCGTTAAAAATAAAAGAGACGAAAAAAGCATTAAAATTGGCTTAATGCATCTAAAAAATGTCGCCAAGTCCAAAAAATATCGCCAAGTCCAAAAAATATCGCCAAGTTCAAAAAATATCGCCAAGTAAAAAAAAGTCAAAAAGAAACAAAAAAATGAAATAAATATCGAAAAATTAAAAATTTGAAAGTAGGGTATTGAGATGGGGAATTTGTGCGTCGGTCGGTCTGTCGGTCGGTCGGTCTGTCGGTCTGTCTGTCCCCCCCTAATAACTTTTGAATGAACATTCCGATTTGGACAAACTTTTTTTTGTTGGAAAGATCTCGGCGAGTACAGCTCATTCCCATATTTGATTTTTCGATTTGAACAATTTTTGGTTCAACTTTGAGCCGTTCAAACAACCGGTCCCGCGATACTAACTTTTGAATGAACAGTCCGATTTGAACAAACTTTTTTTTGTTCGAAAGGTCTTTTCAAGGATACTTCATTCCCGTATCTACATTTTCGATTTGAACAATTTTTCGTTCAACATTGAACCGTTCAAGCAACCTTTCCCCACCTAATAACTTTTAAGTGAACCGTCCGAATTGAATAAAGTTTTTTTTGTTCGAAAGATCTTATCAAGAATACTTTATTCCCGTTTTTAAATTTCCGATTTGAACAATTTTTCGTTCAACATTGAACCGTTCAAACAAGCTCTCACCCCTAATAACTTTTGAGTGAACCGTCCGATTTAAACAAACTTTTTTTTGTTCGAAAGATCTCGGCAAGGATACTTCATCCCCGTTTTTAAATTTCCGATTTGAACAATTTTTCGTTCAACATTGAACCGTTCAAACAAGCTCTCACACCTAATAACTTTTGAATGAACAGTCCGATTTAAACAAACTTTTTTTTGTTCAAAAGATCTCAGCAAGGATGCTTCATTACCGTATTTAAATTTTCAGTTTGAACATTTTTTTTGTTCAACATTGAACTGTTCAAACAACCTTTCCCCACCTAATAACTTTTAAGTGAACCGTCCGAATTGAATAAACTTTTTTTTGTTCGAAAGATCTCGGAGAGGCTCATTCCTATATTTCACTTTTCAATTTGAACCATTTTTCGTTCAATGATGAACCGTTCAGAAAACATTTTAACATGAGCGCCTACGGAGAAATTTAAATTGAATGTTGATTCTGAACTTCAAGGCGGATTTCCTTCAAACTAACTTTGTAAGAAAATGGTTTTGATAAATAATGTATTGTAAAGTACTTTTTTGAATAATCTTCTGTGAGGACTCTGATTCCGACTCCGACTCCGCAAACATGGCGGAAATGCAGTTTCAGAAAAAATGACTGACTGGGCAGACGATTTTTTGTATATTTATTTATTTGTTTTGTTTAATTTATTATTTTTTTTTTACCAGACGATTTTTTTTGTTAACAAAAATTTTTCATTCACGAGAGCATTTTATTCCTTATTTATATTTAACAACTGGCAACGGATTAAAAATGAAATTCAAGACATTTTATTAACGAACGAGTTTTTTTTTCTTTCTTTGATAAAATGTGTTTTGAAGTTCTTTGTACTTTTATTTTATTTATTTTTTTTTCTTTTGAAAACGATTGTGGAATTTTTCTATGGAAGAACTATAGCAGTTACATTCTTTTAAAGGTGCGACAAAACTTTATTGACTCGTTTATTTACTTTTTACGTGTCTATTTTATCTGATGAGAGGGGTATATTTTGCTTTCAGAAATCAGCTTTAAGTGCAAAAAGATATGTTTGACATAATTTTTAGTTTTAGATAATCAAGAGAATATTGATCAGATGCTACAATGCCTATGTCGATGTACGGGAAAGTAGGCTCGTTTAGTTCTTGACAGAACTTCTTGTTATATATGTACCTAGCATTTTACAGCTAATGAGCAATATAAAGCCGGATTTTTCCCAGGCGGGACAAAGACCTGAAATTATCTTCCGTAAATGTCACCCTTAAAGATTTTAAATGAAGTTTTAATTGGAGGGGGGAAAAGAAATAAGTTAAATTTACAAATTACAAGATAAGTTCAATGCAGAGAAACTCTTTTTGAGTAATTTATTGCATTCAAGGTTAGATAAGATGCCAAAAGTTACAAGTCCTAATAACGCTATTGGAGTAGGCCTTTGGCGACATTAGAGTAAATACAAAGCTTGTTTTAAAAATGGAGTCTTAAAAACGCAGTTCCTTGAATCTTATGTTTCGTGAATAAATTTTTATTAAAATAGAAATTTCAAAGCTAACTTAAGTTATTTTGGGGGTACTAATGCTACTATTGAACTCAAATGCATTTTGAAGTTTTAAAAGCCTGAATTTAAGTTATTTTTGTTGATGCTGAGGGAATTGTAAAGGTTCGGAAGTTTTTTCCGAAAATTTTTTCACTTTGCACTCTGAAAAATCCAACTGCTAACTACCTTTAGTATAGTTAGGACGATGCTCTAACAACACAAAAAGGTGGTTATGTATGGTGGCTCTCTTTTAAAAATGTTTAGGAACAGACCTCTCAAAAACACAACTTCAGGCTTTGTTTGGTTATGACTGGAGAAATAGTAGGCAGGTAGTTCGAGATTCCCTCCCGTAATCATTTTTTAAGAAATCATTAGGCTGTCTTTTAGAAAGAAGGTTGTCATAGCTTTTCGACAGAAATGTCTAAAAACGAAATTTTAAGCTATGTGTGGTAATGTTACAGAAAGAGGTTGGCGGTTCAGGATCTTTACCCTAGAACTTTTTTAAAAATGAAGTTTTCATACCGCAATTTTAAGCATTTTTGTCTATCTAGTTTACGTAAGCAGGGAGGGGTGAGGAATTTAGGACTCATATTCGAACAATTTTCAAACGGACTTCAATAAAGCACAATTTTAGACTATTTTAAATAGTTACGCTATGAAAGTGACGACAGAACTTAAACTTTTTTGAAACTAAAGTGCTATTGGAGAGTTTTAGGCTATTTTTGATGATGTTAGAAGAAGGGTCAGAATTCGGCAACTATCCTCGGCAAATAAATTTTAAAACTATCATTATCGATTTATGAGAAAAGATTTTCCTACCGCCTCCGACCAAAACATGTCCTCTCAAGCCAATTTAAAAATATACCCACCACCCCCTTACCACCCAAAATATGCCCACCGCCCCCCTGCCGCCCAAAATATGTTCACCGCCCCTCAACAACATCTCACCGCCCACCGGGGGCGATATCGCCCCCGTTGAGAACCACTGATATCTTAATATATAAAAAGTACGTGTCCCTGTGTTTGTGGCCAATGGACTCCTCAGCTACTGAACCGATTTTAACCAAATTTTACACGCAGTTTCAGTTTGGTTCAACTTAAATGATAGGATAGTTTTTATCTCAATCAAGGAGCGCAATATATTTTTTATTGCAAATGATGTATTTAGCTACCAGCTTTTGTGTGTTCTTGGCTAAGCCTTTTTACTAAGCCTTTTTTGGACACCTCCATGGCTGAGCGACATAAAGCACATGTTCTGGCAGCTTCTGGAGCGCAGTAAACAAGTAATAATCTATCTTATAATATATAAAAATTACGTGTCTCTGTGTTTGTATCCAATAGACTCCTCAGCTACTGAACCGCTTTTAACCAAATTTTGCACGCAGTTTCAGTTTGATCCAACTTAAATGATAGGAGTTTTTATCTCAATTTAGGACCGCAATATATTTTTTATTGTAAATTATCTATTTAGCTATCAGAGTTTCTGTATTCTTGGCTAAAATTCTTTAAACATACCCGGAATGCCACAACATAATCTGCGGTTAAAAATTGGTTCACGCATAGATCTTCTACGGAATTTAAATCCACCGAGATTATGCAATGGTACGCGTTTAGTAATAAAAAAAAAATCACCGGGAACATTATTGAGGCAATCATTTTGACTAGCAAGTTTAAAGATGAAGTAGTTCTGTTGCCACGTATCCCAATGACACCATCAGAATCTTCAATACCCTTCAAAAGGCTACAGTTTCCCATTTGTTTAGCTTTCGCTATGTCCATTAATAAGTCCCAAGGACAAACAATGTCAATTTGCGGTTTAGATTTAGAAAATCCATGTTTTTCCCATGGGCAACTATAAGTTGCTTGCCCCCGTGTGGGAAAACCGTCCAATCTATTTTTGTTTACATAAGACAGATTAACAAAGAATATTGTGCACCGATTAGTGTTGAGTTAAACTGAAATTAAAAATGCTTATAATTCAAAAAATAACAAATAATATTGGTTAATTATCTACACTACCTACATTATTAAAAAATAAAATGTTACATTAAAAAATAAAATGTTACAATAGCAATTAGCAAATTTTTAATTAACTCAGTTGTTACAAGATTGAATATAATATTTCTAAGGACTAAAATGCTACATTTTTTGTTGGTTTTTTGTTTCTAGCAAACTTAGGAAATTTTTGTTCGATTGTTTTCATATTTTGACCTCAAATTCATATTTATATAAAGTTGATTTCTATTACGGTAATAAAGTTTTTCGTTTCTATTGAAACATTATAGTTTAACCCATACCTTAACCACAGCAACGCGTGGCCGGGTCAGCTAGTATAATATATATATTATTATATATTATATAGACATTGGCCTTTGTAGAATTAGAGTTTAACTGAATTGGAAACTTTTGATGTAAATAACACAGAATGTGAAAAATTTGATATTGGCCCTTTTAAAACCAAGCCACAGATATAATATATAATAATATATATATTATATATTTATATAATATATAATAGAGAAAAAATTTCATATGATAAAATAATGTTTCTTTACAACTAACAATAAACAAATACCAAAAAATAATAATGGGAATCTCTTAATATAAGAAAGTTATAGCATTCCAAAAAATCTCAAACATCTTTCATCGCCTTTTTCTCGAAACTAACATTTTTGACTTAGGCCCTTTTAGAACCAAGCCACAGATTTAATTTCTAAGCATAAGTCTAATAGTATTTTTAAAAAGCTAGTTTTTATATTATGTCAAATCCGACTGTGCTAGGACCCTGGAAATCTATAAGCATACACTTTGTATTAGAGCCAGCTTACGTCCCAATTCGATTTTGTACTTTTATACATCAGGTAGTGGACAAGGACATCATAATTATTTCAACCCGTCCTATCTTATTATAATTTTAAATGTTCAGTATTTTATTTGGTAGTAATTAAATTTTCTCATTATTATAAAATTGAATATTTCGTGAAGAGAGGTATGAACCCTAGTAAGAACAAATGCTTATTAATTTTCAGTCCCAATATACTCAGAAAATAAGTCTTCATAAGGAGATGGTGCAGTTTTCGCAGGAGAGCGAGATATTCATATCTGGAGAAGCAATGCAAAGAATATGAAAAGATGATTTATAGATATACCTTGATAGAAACGGGCACTATATATATATATATATATATATATATATATATATATATATATATATATATATATATATATATATATATATATATATATATATATATATATATATATACACATATATATATATATATATATATATATATATATATCACTTACATCAAATAGAAAAGCAGATACAATTGTTGTTGAAATGTAATTGATTTTTTTACTAAACTCTATTTGAAAATTTGGATGAATGGAACTTTCAAATTAAATTTTGTTCAATGTTTTATTTTCATGCATCACGAAAAAAAAATAGATAGTTCATAAATTTTCTTGCAAGTTGGGCAAAAATAAATAAAGTATATTCGTTGTAAAATAATTGAATTTCAATTTCCAAGACTCGACCAAAACAAAGTCATTAAAACTTTTGCATGAAATCTTCGAACACACAAAAGGTGCAATTTTGATTTCACTGATCGTCCATAAGCATTACTTGTCAAAACAAGCAAATCATAAAATGTGGAACACTCTATTCCAAGTTACCATTTTGTCACGGTGAAAAGCATCATTTGGAAGATTTCTGGGGGATTGAATTTCTCTTTTGGGAGGCGAGTGGTTTTTCGTTCCGGAACACACACGCCATTCTACCATTCCTTGTCAAGAAAGCATTTCAATGTCACTCACAGATTCACTCGACCGTTTAAAAGAGCTGTTCTGTGTTTTTCTTCCTGGCGGAATAATTTTCGTCCGGTAAACCACGAGTAATTCCGCAAAAATTAACTTTTCAAATACATATTGGTCATTCAGTTTTCTTTCGACTACTTAGTCAAACATATAGCAAATAAATAAGGCTTTTTTACAAATCAGTAGCGACAGAGTTTTCAAGTTCTGGAATCCGGATTTGTAAGCAAACTAGTTTGACCTCCATATACACCGATGAATTATTCTACGAATTGTTCTATTAGCTGGATTTCCGATAGAACGATACAGAATGTTTCATAATAATGATCTATATATATGCGCGAATCTTTTAAAAATCGTTTAGTACTTGGATTTGTTAATTTATTTCTTTCAAACCTTAATTCAAGCATTTAAATGTTAGTAGAAGTGGCAATTTATTCTCTGAATTTAAGGGCTTGTGAGAAAAAGGGGTTATGTGACATAACCCTAATTTAGATCAATTTAGGTTCAAAGTTTTATTGTTGCTTCTTTTTCGTTTTCTGGTTTTGCTGTTAAGTTAGCATATTGTAACGAGTCCGTAGCACCTTCAACTTTCTTAAATGAGCATTACAATCTTGAGGAAATAACTATAAATTTATTTACAAGTATGTGCATTTATTTACAATAGGAGCAGGAAACAATTGCTAAACATCCAGCAATTAGGTAGCAAAACAGTACACTGTACTCTCAACAGTAACTCAGCACCACGTATCTAACGTGAACAGTAATTAAGCAATTACAAAAGCAAAACAACCATCCGCCCAAGCGAATGAAAACGAGTCTCCAGAAATCAAAATCTGAAAAGAACTAACTGACTAAAAACTGTGTTCAAGGCTATTTATACACGGAAAGAAATGTCCACAATATTCTAGCAAAATCCGGAGTGTTCGTTCATTCACAAACTTACATAATCCATTCAAAAATTCTAGTGATAAAAAGAAAAACCACGCGAAAATGTCTTCACGCTTATTAAAGTTAGGGCAAGTGTAAAAGCTACGAAGTGTTACAGGGCCGGTATACAAATGATAAAAGTGATATCTTCAGATACTTTTGCAACATGTCGCCAGATAAAACCAAAACTAGTAAAAATGATGCAAAGCAGGAAAAACAACAACTATTTACAAGATTTGTAACATTATGAAATGAGTCTAATGACATCTATTTTTCAATGCGTTCAGATGCGTGTTCAGATTGTATTTTCAAAACAATGTAACATAGCTCCTTCATCCAATCATTTCAATTGACAATGATTGCCTTTTGGGGCTACGGCACTAATCAAGAAGTTTTACTTTGTTCTAAGAGTTTTTAAAAACGGAAAAAAAATGAAATCTCGAAGTTACTAATAACCCCTTCTACGGGGCAGAAAAGCAGAATTTTTTGAAAAGCTAGCCCTGTTATCTATGTCTAACACCAAATGTCTTACAATGAGAGTTTCATTTTTTCTTTGGCATACGTTTAAAACAAATATTACTACGTCATTTGTGTTAATTTTTGTTCTCCTTTCTTACTTTCCTCTCATGCATGATTTTTTTTTCTTTCGGTCCTTTGAACTTGAATGAATACGGGAGCTTAATAAAAATTATTTGGAATGCAACCAAATAACTTCTAAACGGCTCATTAAATAAACTCTTCTATCTCTCCCTCTCTCTCTCTCTTTTTTTTTTTTTTTTTGAAAATTCAGCTTTTTTTTCTTTGCTCAATTGCTGCAGCAAAAAAAAAAAAAAAAACTTTAGCCAAAGTTTTGAGGAAAAGATTGACCAGTTTGAATCATAGATTTATTATTTAAAAATTTTAGCTCATTCATACCAGTATTGTCCAAATATATAGCATATTTCAAAGTTTCGTTATATATGTAGTATCATTTAAATATAGTAGACTCCCGGTTATCCGCTGAACAGGCAGGATTGACATTTTTTATTTAGTTAATACACCAAAAATCGTTGAAAATAGTCTGAGATTGCTTACAGGTGCCAGTAAGTGCATATGTCAGCTAATAGAATGCTCACAGGTCGTTAGCATGCTGGCGAGATTTCTCAGCAAACAAACGAGATACATCAAAAAATTTAGAAGATCAATAGTTTTTTTTCCGCTGATCCTGAAAACAGACATTTAAAATTTCTGTATGTAAACAAGTGACATTAACGAGATTTATAGGTTATTTTAGTATTTTTTGTTTCTTCATGAACATAACCCTCTCTATTATCCAACGATTTCGCTTATCATCCTTTTCTTCTGCCCGTTCACGGCGGATAACCAGGACTCTCCTGCATTTTTTAAAAATATCTTAAATGTATTTAAACTACAAAAAAAAATAAATAAATAAATAAAATAAATAAATAAATAAATAAGGAGGGTGAAGGGTGTAACACAAGATTGTGTGATTTTTGTTTTGAAGTTCGCATTATGCAGTAAATAAATAAATCTACTTATATTAAAAACTGAGTATCTTTCTATCTTTCTTTCTTTCTTTGTTTCTATCTATGTCATGCTTCTTTCTCCTGAACGCCAATGAACTGAAAGTCGAACCAGGTACCGATAGATTGGTAATTTTTCAGGCTTCATTAGTTTTAATTTATATAATTATACGATTTTAATTAACGAAGATATCAATTAATAAGTAGTCAAATTTAAAGCGATTTGTCCTAAATGATTAAATATGAAATCCATTGTTACAAAACGTGGTTGCTATGAAACAGTAATAACAATGATAATGAGAATTTTGAATGAAGGCTTAACTAAATCAAACATGAAACTCATTAGCGGGCCACGTACGTAGTACTTTTATCGCTAGCTACTTGTAATTTTTGAAATATAAATTAGTTGAAAAGCCATCTACTTATATTAAAAACTGAGTATCTATCTATGTCTGCTTCTTTCCCTTGAGCGAGCTGAACTTGCTGAAACTTTCCTCACCATTTTGAAGGCGCGAAGCATCTCAATAATTCGAATGATTTTTTGATGCAGGAAAAAAGTAAAGGCGTGAAGCGCCTTTTAGCGAGCCGCCTTGGCGGCGAGTAGTTTGTTGAAACTTTCTTCACTACTTTAAAGGCGCGAAGCGCCCGTGCACGGGCACGCAGCTAGCTGCTTGGGCATTACGGGCCACGTGCGTAGTATGTCTTGAAATCTTATGAACATTAAATTATATCAAATAATATAACATCAGAATGAGGTAAAAGTTAGGGGGGGGGGACATTATGCATCAACATGCCGCAGGAAGCTAATCTAGCTGCCCTGGCAGCTAGTAAACATATAAACATTGCTGAAAAAAAATCTAGAGTCAGATCTTCGTATGTGACTGGAAAAGCACAACACAAGTTCAAATTCCGAACTGGCCCTAGGCATTTTCTTATTTTTCATTCTAAAAGTCACCCAGATTAAAGTAGTATATTCCGACTAAAGCTTCCTACTACATAAAAATAAAATATCGCTCTTCGAACTATTACTGATATACATACACTGTGACTCTGAAAAGAAGACGTTTGACCGAAGAAGAGTTTATTTCTGCCTCGGGAAGAAGAGGAGGAATTCTCAGTCTTGCAAAATTCAAATAGCAATCGTTCAGCAATTTGGCGAAGCAGTTAGCTTAACCTTATAGAAGAAATCGCAATCCGGCAAATGTAGTTCATTGTGAAACAAAAAACCACAGTATCAATAGAAAATCGGCAGTAAACTGGACTTCCATAACAGTGGACCCCACACTACTTCCTTTTACGTGTAAATTTCTTAGTAGATGTCTTAAGTGTTAAAATAGTGCTTGGAGTGAGCAAGATAATAATTCAAACATTTACACCCTAGTTTGCCACGAAAAAATGCAAAAAAAATGATTTACAATGATTAATTTTCCAAATATCGCCGATTTTAACATCATTCAGTGGATTTTTCGCAAAATATCGCCAATAGCGCCAAATTGAACCCAAATTCAAAAAAAATTTTTTTTCGCCAAATTTATCGCCAAGTTGGCGTCAAACACTTGGCGACCAAAAGCTTGGCGATATATCGCCAAGTGGTCGCGCCAATTCATATCACTAAAGTCAGCATTGAAATTAACACTGATTTACCCCATAAAAGGGGTAAAACACCCCCTTGGGAACATGCGAATGCAACCACAAGGGGAGGTGCACAACTAGACCCTCCTCGGAGCCTACATACCAAGCTAGAAGTTTCTACGGCATATAGTTTTTGAGTTATGCGACATACATACGCACATACATACATACGTACATACAGACGTCACGAGAAAACTCGTCGTAATTAACTCGGGGGTGGTTGAAAAGGATGTTTCGACTGGTTATATGTTGGTAGGTACATATGCACGTGCTGACAAGTCGAAAAAACTATTCAACATTCATTCGGGGGTGAACAAAATCGAAATTTAGACCCAAATTTGATTGAATTTTTTTTCGCGATCACAATAGGGGAGACTGGGTACGGTTGTGACAATTTTCATTTGCTCCCTCATAGATCCCTTAGCAATGCCTGTGAGCTGGTTTAAAGTTGTTTTTATGTTAAAGTGTTTATTTGCCTGCTTATAAACACTAAAATTTTCTCCCTAAGTACAATAGTTAACTCACAGGACCAAATTAAACAAAAAAGGAAAAAATGTCACAACCGACCCCACCCCAGGGGCGGTTGTGACAGTGCTTGGGGTCGGTTGTGACAAGTTCAAAAATACAGCAAAACAGTCTAGATCACTTTTAATTTCAAGTAATATTAAACGTAATTCAACATAACCTTCATCTGGGAAAGTTTAACATTTAACAATGTGTCTCGTTCAGTTGAAGTAGCCTTATACCAAGTTTTACAAAAATATCAGGTTTTTGGAATTTCGTAACGTCTGTTTTGGCAACATTATGCACATCCTGTGGGTCATAACCGTGTCTGTTCATAACAATTCTCAAGTATCAAAGAAAGATTCCACATTTATTTGTTTTATTGAAGCTTGTTACTCTTGAAAGGCTAGTTGCATGAGCTACACGAACAGACGTGAAACATTTCTATTCATAAATGAACGGAACCATTTCTCAGTAGCCATTTTACTCTCATATCTGCTTTCAGCGTATATGTAAGCTCAAAAGCACTTTATTATGAGCAATATAACCTATGCACACGTTGTTTTCATTGTGACAGCGCCGGCCGGCTCCATCGCGTTTACGAATGAATGTTTCGTAGCAAAGACTTACGATTAACGTTGCATTTCCAAAGCTGTCCGAAAGAAAAAAAAGTTTCACTTCTTTATAAGCTTCTTTATATTTCATTAGGTCACACTGCCCTATTTCTGTCTTCTCCAAGCGTATTATGGGCATCAAATATGATAAAAACATGTTTTACTCGTGTCACAACCGTCCCCACGCAATTTGTCACAACCGACCCCAACCCACTACTTTTGAAAACAGCAATCGCCATGGCAATACAAAATAGCCTACATAAAAAGTAATCACTGCTATTTCACTATTAAGGTTCACTACTAACGGGGAGAAAACTTTCATTTCTCTATCTGTACCCATTCAACAGGAATTACTAAAAGACATCGAACAAAAAAACTTACTTTTGACTGTTAAAAAGTAACCAACCCCTCTGCTAGCGTTAATGTCGCTCGATGGCTACCACAATGCTTTGACACACATTCAGACAAACATGCTGATACTCTCTCTTTGCTTCAACCAGGTATTAATTATGGTTTAGCTAATATGACGACTGTCACAACCGCCCCGCGTCACAACCGTCCCCAGTCTCCCCTACTTCCTTTACTACGTAAAAGGAAGTAAGCAAATAACTGCAGTATTACAAGAAAATCTCTAGAAAACTAGACTTACATAGAGTTTTCTCGTTACGGTACAGAAAGCTGTACCGTCACTGAAAAAGTTTATGGAATCCTAGTCCCAAAAGGTTCCGCAGTGCAATACAGCTTTTCCTCAGGTAAAGTTAATAATGATACAACTTCTTCTCAAGTAATGCTACTTAACCCTCTGGGGGAGGGGGCTGCTTATACAGCGATTTCCGCGGGCAACGAAAAAGTAGCAAAGTTTGCTCATTCCGCGAATTTCACGTGCATGATGTTATTAACCTTTTTTCCCGCAATTTCATCGTTTAAATGTCAGTAATGAATTTTCTGAAGTGTTTACATGACCACTTGGCAATTTTACATGTCCTATGCCTCCTAATTTAATAAAGAAAGGTTTTATCGAAAGTGAATTGTACGTTGCTCAAAATAAATGAAAAAAAAATATTAATGTTGCTTGTTATGAATGACATGAAGCAGAACTTTTCCTTAAACTTTGTTACAAGATTAATAACATTAAGGGTAAAATTCTAACGTAATTTGTGTAAATGTATCACCTACATTTCATATTGGTTTTTCATGCATGAAAAAATGAGCATTTTTTAAGCGACTTCGTTAAGAAAATTGAGCAGTCAGAGGATTAAGAAGAAGCTGTATTATTTCTGGAAAAGTTTATGGAAATCCCAGTTTTCTAGACGTCTTCTAGTAGTAGTACTACTCTTTATTACATTTTTAAGTGTAATTCGTCTTATCGGAGCCAGACGGTAGCTAAACTAATGACTTCCGTAAATAGTTTTAATGATATCGAGATGATAGCTTAGAATTTGAAACTGCTTTTACTGAATAATTTACCATTTACGGAAACAGAGTGGGGAATAAGCATCTTTGAAACATTTAAAGCAATGAAGATAGTACGGAACACGAAGTATTTCCGTAGACATTTGCCTACTTTTACACTAATCTAGATTTATCGTTTTACTTAAAGCGAAAAGGACATTTTTTTTTTTTTTCAATTTGAACAATCTGAGGAAGACGAAAATAGAAATGCAACACATGGCTGCACTTGTAGCGGTTCTAGAACAACTACTCCTCTTGTTGTCTAAAAAAATTTGTCTTAAAAGATCGGAAACTTCAACATTTATCGGATTAGTGTTGAGGCAGATCAACGGAACAATCAATGTAATGTTCTAAGTTGGGGCTTCTGTCGCTTAATCTAGGTTTTCCATCATCAAACGGTTGAAAATGAGGTCATTAATTAAGAAGTGCAAAGAAGTTACTTGCCGGATGGAAAGCGAGTGGGAAGTTAAGTATTAGTTGAAATAAAAATCTTAAGACAAATCGATTGAAAATAGTGATTGCGTACGTTTGGTTTTAGCAGAGGTTAAATGTTGAGAGGCAGCTGTTCATTTACTTATCGTCTCTGAAAGAAGAATTAGAAGAAGACGATTTTCTAGAAAAATGCAGTGTCATATCCCAGTCTCATGGCAATCTCAGAAAATCGTTTTCCATTTTTTTTTCTTCCATTTATTTGTTGCTTTCTGAAGAACAAGATGAAGGCATTAAACAGTGCTTAATAATACTATGTGGAGGCTTGACATCAGTACTAAAATATCATTACCATCCACTGTCCATCATCAAAATTTCAGTCTTTGATCAACCAAGACAGCAAAAAAACTGAAATGTATCACCTCAATAGATTTTTACAATGTTTCAAGTATTTTAATTTAAAATCAAGTATCTTTGGTGCTGTTGGTAGAACGTAGCGTTCATAATAGGACGGGTATAAGTTCAAATCAAGACAGAAAAATATTTAAATAGCTTTTTTCTTTAGCAGACCTCTAATCCAACTTAATCATGTGTATTATTTCTCAGAGGTTTTGTTTGGAACACAATACACATCAAGCTTCAAAAGTAAGACATTAAAAAAAAGAAAAAACACTGCTATCAGCGACAACTAATCAAGCAACTCACTATTATAGTCCGAGAGCCAGTAACAGATATATATGACCAACTTCCTCTCAAGTGATAATTAGTAAAACGCAGCAGAAAATCGAACTATGAAGCCTCGTGAATGTCAGCTGAGGCTCGGTGGGGGGGATAAGCAGTTGGAACCTCCCACGCTTGAAGAAAAAAAAAAAAATCACTCATTTCCTCTCGCCTAAAAATTTACCAGATGATAGCTTATATGTAACTATTGATAAATATATACGTCAGCTGGCTGTATCTCGGTGGAAAAATTGTCAGCTGATACTTTGAAGGTCGTTACGTAGAAGTTAGCTAGAAAGCATTTACTGACTACACTGTTCGACAAAAAAAACCTTGAAAATGCTTCTGGTATTTTGAAGGCTGATTCTTATGTAAAATGACCCCCTGAATCCGAATATGACCCCCGTTTTCCCCCATCACGTCCCAATTTTTTTTAAAACGCCCCCCTTTTTTTTCATTTTTGAAAAATCACCAAAAACGATCTTTTTATTCTAGTTTCTTTAAAAAGACCTTTAAAACATTTTTTTCGGTGCAGAACCAGAGTATAGGATCCGCTCCTATGGCTCCTGGGTCAGAAAAAATTTTCACGCTGTAAAATTTTTAAAAAAAAATAAAATAATGCTTTAAAAATCGCACTTTGCACTCGAGTTTTAAAGCAGGTCTTCAGTCAAAAAAAACAAAATTGTGGCTGATTCTTATGTCAAATGACCCCCTATTTCCAAATATGACCTCAGTTTCCCCCCTCCACCCCCTCTTTCCAGAGAGTCCCCCCCCCCAATTCAGAGTCATTTTACTAATTCGGAGGGGAAAAGTACATTACGTAACCCGTTAACATAATTCTAAAAGGCAACAGAGGTTCAAAGTTCAAAATCATGTACATGTGTACCAAAAATATAAACTAGGGCGGTATACCTCCCCCCTCCCCCCCCCCCAAAAAAAAATAAAAGAAAATTCAATACTCTGATTTTTCACAAAAAAAAAAAAGGTTTAAAACGTCTCTTAGAAAAACAAGAAAAGAAGTTTTTTTTTGGGGGGGGGGGGGTACACCGCCATAGTTTATATTTTTGGTACACATGTACATGATTTTGAACTTTGAACCTCTGTTGCCTTTTAGAATTATGTTAACGGGTTACGTAATGTACTTTTCCCCTCCGAATTAGTAAAATTACTCTGAATTGGGGGGGGGACTCTCTGGAAAGAGGGGGTGGAGGGGGGAAACTGAGGTCATATTTGGAAATAGGGGTCATTTGACATAAGAATCAGCCACAATTTTGTTTTTTTTTTGGCTGAAGACCTACTTTAAAACTCGAGTGCAAAGTGCGATTTTTAAAGCATTATTTATTTATTTATTTTTTAATTTTACAGCGTGAAAATTTTTTCTGACCCAGGAGCCATAGGAACGGATCCTATACTCTGGTTCTGCACCGAAAAAAATGTTTTAAAGGTCTTTTTAAAGAAACTAGAATAAAAAGATCGTTTTTGGTGATTTTTCAAATATTTTGGGGGGCCACGCCCCCTCCCCTCCCAAGTTCCCCGATTTTTTTCTCGGTGCTCATGATTTTAAACTTTGAGTCTCTCTTGACCTTCAAAAAAATTTATTGGTGAATATAAGGCTCCTTTCCCCTCCAAAAAAAATATAATAGCCCTGAAACTAAGGAAAAATGAAAAAAAAGGGGGGCGTTTTAAAAAAAATTGGGACGTGATGGGGGAAAACGGGGGTCATATTTGGATTCAGGGGGTCATTTTACATAAGAATCAGCCTTCAAAATACCAGAAGCATTTTCAAGGTTTTTTTGTCGAACAGTGTAGTCAGTAAATGCTTTCTAGCTAACTTCTACGTAACGACCTTCAAAGTATCAGCTGACAATTTTTCCACCGAGATACAGCCAGCTGACGTATATATTTATCAATAGTTACGTATAAGCTATCATCTGGTAAATTTTTAGGCGAGAGGAAATGAGTGAATTTTTTTTTTCTTCAAGCGTGGGAGGTTACAACTACTCATCCCCCCCCCCCCCACTGTGCCGCAGCTGACGGTCATAGGGCTTTATGATACTGTTGTCTGATGCGTATGGCCAATTATCTATCGAGAAGAAATAATTAACCAAATTTTCACCTGGCTCTCGGACTATTATGTTGTTATTCAAAAAAATTACTGTAAAAATTGGTTTTTACGTTTTTTGTCAAGTGCGAATGCTTCACCAGGCCAGCTAGTATCATTATTAATTATTATTATGTTTATCAATTTACCCCAAATATTTGTTACAGGACTTGTTTTTTTTTTTTAAGTTTTATTTATCTGATTTATTTTTATCGCTAAATTAGTTTGCTCACTGCAAAAAGATGCAAAATGATAAAATGAAACAGGCATTCTCTAAGTAATGAGTTATCATGTGTGGCGCCTGAAATTATAACTTTTAGAAGCAGTTGATTGCAATTCCTCTGATTGCGAAAATTTTAATTTGTCAAAAACTAGTTCAACTTTTTGTTTTGTTTATTTATTTTGACACTTTGAAACTCAGAAAAGCATTGGTATGAAAATTTCCCCTCGAATTTGCAAGAGAACTGGATTTACTGATGCAATTTCAAGGACAAAAATCCCGTAAAAGCTGTACACGCGAAAAATTTGAGAGCTCGGTATATACATGTTATAAAATTTTTGAGGAGTCGAGTATGAAATTTTGTTGCAAAGATTTTTATTTTAAACTAGTCGCTGATTAAAAATTGCCCAATAAGTAATTTACTTTATGTTGGTATCCTTAGTTTGCCCAATGATTTTTCAACTACCCCTTTCATTTTGCAAATACGTGCTTTGAATTTATAACATCACATTACAAAACCATTGCTTAACAACAAACTCATACTGAGCAAATAACTTGAATGATACTTGAAAGCTCTTAGCCCTATTTTTCGTAAAAATGATATGTAGTTATCAGTTACTTTGCATCAAAAAAGAACAAAAGCTTATTGACGCTATCAGATCCACCGCATGTTTTTCAGATATTCATTGAAGAGGAAAAACAGTTTGAAACCTAGGTACGCATTCAAAATCGTCTGCATGAAAAATCAACGATCTGTGTTGCCACACTTGTTATTTCTTATCAAAAAAATATCTAATTTGCCATCTAATCGGAAATACAAGATTTTGGTAGTATGTTTTCAATCACAGTTTATAATGATATTGTTTTGCAACTTTTATTTCTAAGCAAAACAGAGACTTTTGTAAAATGCTCTTGATGAGGCGCATGGAACAGTAGATCAACAAAAATTGTGCTACAATTGTACGATAAATGCTGATAATTAGAAACAAATTGAAGTATAAGTCATTGGAGCAGCTAGAATTTGTTTCTGGGATGGAAAAAAGGGGGGGGGGGGAGTCACAGCAATCATATTTTTGAAGCAGCAGTCCTGGACCATCTGGACATTTTTTTTCAAGTAAATTCAAATGAGGAGACACGATTTGAACTTATTAAAAAAAAAAAGAATTTGAAACATGGTTCTTAAATAGATTGAGGTCGCTGAACCCCATGGTGGGCCTAATTTTTCACAACTTCTCCGTTGTTGAGCTATACGCAATGGAAATAAAATGGTGTAATTCAATGGCATAGGTCTCAATGCAGGATACGGAATATTGGTACTACTTCATTCATAAACATCGAATTTCAATGCGAGAATCGAAAACTAATACTGTCGAACCTGTTTATCTCGAACCTGGCTATCTCAAAAATCTCTAAACATCGAAGTTTTTCAATTTCCCTGCATTTATAGCAATTTAATGTTTTCTTCCATTTTTATCTCGAATTAATTTTCGCAAAAACCTCTGTATCTCAAATTGCTGTTACACTGTCATTTTCAAATTTGATCCATAGTGATCCTTAACAACAGTAAAACTTAAGAGACAATATGGATTTCTTCTAATATCAGCCTTCTACATCGTCCTTCAGGGCTTGTGAGAAAAACTACATACAAGGAACAAGTTTTTTAGGAATTCCATTCATTAAGCAACTGGAGGAAAATGAGTACTGTTAAAATTGTACCATGTACCATCCATCAAGAAGGTCTTCGTACCAAAGATTTAAACTTGTCTTTTTCAGCTGACCCTGTTGATTTGTATTAATAATACACGAGTTTTTGCTTGTATTAGGAAGTATTTGTTAGATTTCCAAATGGATTAACTTTTCCTGTTGAGCTTATTACTCTTCGAGAGTGTCCAGGAGGGGAGGGAGGGGAGGGGGGGTCATGGCGCAGACTGTACCATTGAATCATTTAGGAAGGAGTGATTTCATATAGTTTTTTGGGGGAAGGGGGGGTGGGATATTCGTTTTTGGAGGTCACTAATGTGGAGAGGCGAGGCATTGTTTTATGGGAGATGGATACACTTGTATATATAGAAAAATGTACTATTTGGGTTTTAAAAAACCCCACATAATCAGCCTATTTATTTTTACTGTTTTAGATTTTTTAATTTGTTCTAAAAATTGAAAGTAGCACGCAGAACTATTTTCCCCCAGAAAGTGGCCCGCTTCCCAAAAAGGTAGGCCACCTCTGGTTTATATAGTCACCTCGTTAGTAAAAAATTGAGTATGATCACACATCAGAAATTCATTTATTACTAACACATCTTGAATGGGGCATATTTCAGTAAACATATATGTGTCAAGTAAAGTTCATACAGTACACAAGTTTGAATATCAAAAGCGAATCGTTTTGACTATGGGTAAACTCTCATTTTCTTGCAGTGACTCCTTTCCATATACAACCAAAGGCATTCCCAAAAAAGATGATTACTGGTCTTAAAGAAAAGCTTAAAGACTTTCTCCATGCTTCAGTACACTCCAGCTGCCAAAGGACGGGGTCAGTGGAGTAAGGCGGTGCCTAAGGCAAACGCACTTTCGGTATTCCCTGCGCTGGCTTGTTGAATATTTCCCATCAAGCCATGATAAGATAAATGCAGACTTTTATTCGAAGTTTTTACGATATTTCCCCCTTTTATTGTGACGATAGGGAAACGGTCTGTTTTGAAGCAACATTGCGTGTGCGTTATTTGTTTGCAACATGGATGTTGCGAATGAAGAGTGATATTTAGGGATAAAAGCAAAAAGGTTTTCAGGTTACGTCAAACGGCAATTGGAGAAAGGTTGAAAGTGGATGTTTCTGGTTGCATGAGGAGTGGAGGGGGAGAAAAAAGAAATGTGCCATTAATTCCTCGACCTTGAAAAAAAAAAATGCAACCCATAAAGTTAAAAGGGACATAAATGGTGATATAGCGTTTGAGATTCGAGGCTGTGAAAGTAGATGTTTTTCTTTTCTGTTTGTTTCCTAAACTTCATCTGGCAAGCGGGTTAGGTTGAGGTGAATAAACTTCTTGTGCATCAGTTTTCAACTAATTGAAAATTTACAGTAAAAAATCCGATTTTGTCGGAAATGTGGGATGTATGAAATGTGGAGGGAGAAAATAAGGAAACAATGTCAGCATACTGTTTGCCATTTTTTCTGACGACTTATGTCGCATTTGCGCATGCCTCAGGTCTCTACTGATTTTATCAATCCATGCTAGAGACGAGTTCTTACTTAAATGAGATTATGAACCAGAAAATAGTTGCAACACTAAATTCCTTTTTCTGACATGTTGAAATACCAAAGTTTTATGCAAATCTATGAAATAGAAATTTTAAATTACATCAATTTATTATAAAAATTACTATCCGTTTTAATAACATAGAACTGATGTAGTCATCTAATGTTTGATTTTTTTTCCCAGAATACCATAAATGTTTTTTTTTTTTTTTTTTTGCATACTAATTAAAAACAGCTACACTTGTTTCCTATGAGGTTTTTTTGTGAAGTGTTGTTTGTAAAAAGAAAATATGGTTTAATAGCCAGGTGTTAAGCATGTACTGGGGACGCCGATTAATTGAATCAACGGCTTTCATGAATCAAATATCCAGCTTTGGAATTAGTCGCTTTATCGAATCAGCCATTTTATTGAATCAAAACTGTTTTAAACAAACGTAATTCATGCTAGCGGCGAACACTGTACTTGGTTCAAAAATGAAATATGGGGGACATACTTTAGCTCTTGATAAGCATTTTTTAATGAACTTTTTTGATAAATAATCTTTTTAAATTTATTTAAAACACAGAACTTCCCTTTTTCACCTCAAATATTATTCGATTGATAAATCAATATATTTAGAAAGACAATAATAACAACTTTGAGGCACATGTTTTCCCAGGTAGCACAAAAAACGTTCAAACGTTTTATAAACGTTTTTAATCCGTTGTCACAACGTTAATAACCATTTTTCAACCTTTAAAAAACGAAGTGTGCTACTTGGGTTGAGGCTGTACCTGTACCTGTAGCATGCCGGTACATCTAGTATGCTTTTCTTCATAGACATTGGATGTCATGTGTTTATCTTCAAACAATCGATAATGGTTGTATGTGAGCTAAACTTTCAAAGAATAAATATATTCTATTGGGGGGTGGGGGGAGGGTAAGGAACTGTTGATCATGCGCCAATTAGAATTATTATGTATCGTTTGCTTTTTTTCTTTCAACGGACATATTAAAGAAATGTTGCTATCTTTTAATCACTGTTTAGAGCAGTAATCCATATTATAACGATGGTATTTCATGATTAAAAAATATATTTTTACGACACAAAAAGAAGTTACTGCAGTAGCCGCCGCTTATATGAATGACGTTTGTTCTAAACAGTTTTGATTCAATAATTCGGCTAATTCAATAAAGCGTCAAATTTAATAAAGCTAGGTATTATTCTGCTTTGGCCAATTTGATTCATTAAAGCGGCTGATTCGACTAACCGGTGTACACTGTATACATAAAGGACAACTAACTGGCCATTTCAATTCCTACCAGCAAAGCCGTGGCGGATATAGCCAGTAATTTAGGCCGGGATTCAAGTAAAACACGGACGATCGCAATTCACCAATGCAATCGCAAATTCCCAAATTTGGATTCAAGTGAAACGTTACAATCGCTACGAGTTGCTATTCTATCGTAATTCGACTTCCAGTAGCGATTGTAATTGCCATCGCCTCGAAGCGATTGCAATGGTGTTTCACTTGAATTCAGCTCTTAGTCAATTCATAGAATTTCAAGTCTCACTATAGTTGTGATGATTCATTGTTTTTTGGCAACAATTAAAAAACGAAAGAACATAAACTTTATATCCTCAAATATATGCTGACGTTCAGCCTTGAAATTAATTTATTTTATCTAAGTACAAAACTAACTTCATAGTTACTATTTTTTATTGTTTTTGGGAACAATTAAAAAAACAATTACGACACTTCCGTCACTCAAAAAAGTTGCGGATCAGAAATTTAAAGCCGTCTCAAAAAAGTTTCGTCTCAAAAGAAAAAGAAAAAAATAAGTCGAACGCCTTATGCTATTCAAACGAAAAAAAAATGAAAAATTAAGTGAACAGAACGGTATTTTCGTAATTTAAAAAAAAAATAGATTGAGCTGGTTTTGATATTAAACGCTTCGTTTGTTGCGTATGGAAATAGTCAAATCGGCGTTAATAAATGTATCACAGTAGAATTCTAATGATATTGAAATCCTGCATTAGTATTCGGTATAGCAACAGAAGATAGGGAAAATCACTCTAAGAGGTTCTATAACCCATTATCTTTCAATAAATCCAGTCGAATCCGACTCAAACACAACCGCGTTCCCGATAAAAATTGATACACAAGACTGTTGTTTTTATAGACGTTTTAGAATTCTGCATTATGTGTTATATTAGTAAAAGAGATTGGTTTGGGTGCTTCTGGTGACTCTAGTTATGCTAGAGCTGAGAGAGCACTTCTCAAGCGCATAAGTTTTTAGTGTGTGGGGAAGTGAAAATTCTTTTGTTTTTGTTTTCTCTGAAGGAAAAGAAATATTTGAGACAGAGAAGTTCATTTTATTTTCGAAGAAATAAATTCATTGATGCGCTTCTTTACATCAAAGTTGATTATGAAAAAATTAAATGAAAATCGAGAAAGAACTCTGATAAAATGGAATTTCTACGAAGCTGTGACGTTTTTACACGAAAGATCGATTATATTTTCGTCGATTCTAATTGAATATTAAAAGTACCTCGGAAAAAAGAATGAAATTTTACTCAACTTTGGATAAAACAACAAAAGGATAAAACATTTTGTTCTCTTCTACCAGAAAGAAAGTGAATTCAACTGCTGATTTTCAGTCGTGCTGAAAGATCTAAAATTATTGGTAAGTGTTTTAAAAATTTCAACTACTGCAATGAATAAAATAGTGTATGAATAACGAGATATATGAGGCACGAAGCTGATTCCTTGTAACTTAAATTATATTCGTTATATTAATTTTTTTTTTAAGAATTTTCGATTGTAGTGTAGGATAGAGATACATTGGCGCTTCGCCATTTGTTTACGTTTTATCTTAGAGAAAACATGAAAATATTGTTTGTTGCAGCCATGTTTGCTCTTCATTTTATATTCTAACGCAGAGGCTCCGGAACTCATTAGTTCAGCGGAATTCTTTTCAGTAATGAAGTATCCTTGCCGAGATCTTTCGAACATAAAAAAAGTTTGTTTAAATCGGACTGTTCACTCAAAAGTTATTAGGGGTGGGAGCTTGTTTGAACGGTTCAATGTTGAACGAAAAATTGTTCAAATCGGAAATTTAAAAACGGGAATGAAGTATCCTTGATAAGATCTTTCGAACAAAAAAAAAATTTGTTCAAATCGGACTGTTCACTCAAAAGTTAGCATCGCGGGACAGGTTGTTTGAACGGTTCAAAGTTGAACCAAAAATTGTTCAAATCGAAAAATCAAATATGGGAATGAGCTGTACTCGCCGAGATCTTTCCAACAAAAAAAAGTTTGTCCAAATCGGAATGTTCATTCAAAAGTTATTAGGGGGGACAGACAGACCGACCGACCGACCGACACACACACAAATTCCCCATCTCAATACCCTACTTTCAAATTTTTAATTTTTCGATATTCATTTTACCTTTTTATTTTTTTCACTTGGCGATATTTTTTTTTTTTTTTTGACTTGGCGATATTTTTTAACTTGGCGATATTTTTTGGACTTGGCGATATTTTTTAGATGCATTAAGCTACTTTTAATACTTTTTTCGTCTTTCTTTTATTTTTAATGGGAAAGTAGGCTAAAAAGAACGAAATTAAAAATCATTTACTAAAATCAATTTCTATTATTTTGATAGTATAATTATTAGTAAATAAGCAGTACAGAAGGAACAGCAATGGTTGAAATTAAGAAACCGTAGTAAGGTAATACCAGCTTAACTCAACATATTTTCGCGGTCACTTGGGCTGTCGAGTTACCGAGGTTCCACTGTATTCTTTAAATTAAACAAGTTATTAAGCAACATTAAGAGGTCACACTTGTGTGACATGCCACGGAGGTGAAAATTCGCATACTATGAAAAAAAAAAAAACATCAAAATAAAACTTTTTAGAAAAAATTGTTGACAGATACAAATGAATCTGTTTCTATTGAAATTAAAAATATTGTAAAATGAATTATTTCTCAAATTTTTACAGCAACTTTGGAAACAAAGTTGCAACATTGAAATTTTCTATTTGTTATTTTTTACATGTGGACTTGATCGTATATTATCATTCGGAAAAAATTAGGAAATTCCTTTGGCAAATTAAGAGCATCTTCTTGAGAAGTATAAGATACTCATGGGCACGCGAGCTTAAATTTTTACAAAAAAGAAAAAGATCAAGCACACATACAAAAAATGTATCATTAAAAAATTTCATTGTTGCAATACTGTTTCCAAATTTGCCGAATCGTCAGCAAAATTTTTCGAATGTGAAATTTTTCGGGAGGTCACTGTGACCTTTCACTAGAATAACTGAAGATACCTCATTGAATTTACTATTTCCCATATTTCGCGCTAGTAGTCACACTCAATAGTTCTCTTAGTAAAGATTTATCGTTTTTTGAGGTAATTGCAATTACAAAACTAAAAATTATAAAAATTTAGACAAAATTAAGTGTTTTTAGTCTTTTCCCCCTTTTTCTATACAAATTAACATACGGGTCATTCCACGTCAAGTGATCCAAAATCTGAGAAAAATTTTACCTTACATTTTTGTATTTCTTTCACATTTGGCTCATCATTTGTACCCCTTGAGGTAATCAAACGTCTCAATTTTTGGATTTTTATCTCTATTATTTTTTCATTAATGAGACTTTGAACTTTGGAAAAACCCTCGTTTTTCCATGGATAAGGGTACATAAAGGGGACCATAACTCGGCACCAAATATAGATAGAACGATTTGGTAAATGGCATTTTAAAGTACGTTAGTTGCCGCTTAATCGGATATGCAACATGACTAATTTGATAAAAATTTTCTTTTTCAAAAAATGAAATTTAAATTTCAAATTTAAATTTCTCGAAAAACATATAATGAATTTTTTTGAAAAAATTCTCAAAAATTCTTGTGCATTTCATCTATGTTTGTACAAATTTTTAGATTGGGATCTCAATGAGATCATATTTTTTTGAATTTTTGAATAAAACTGTATAGGAAAAAAATGATATTTTTTAGATTCTATTTATTTAAATACTAAGTTCTCTTGCTCGTGATGGTCTAAAAAGTAGTAAACAAACATGAATGTGTTTAAAGTGAGCTGGCATGAGCTTATAGATTTGTCAGGTTCACCCCCCTACCCCTTTCTTCCCCGCACAGCCACTCTTTTTTAATTCAAAACTGTTCAAAATGTTTAAAAAAAACAAAAACTCTTTGATATAAAATGAATAGTAAACTTATTTAAAGTGGGAAATTTGTTTCCTTATAACTAGACGAAGTATCCCCCTCCCCACCCAAATATACCATTCACACTATACTAATATGACGTCTGACCTGGGGATTGAGTTGAGGATTATTTTCACTCTAGGTATATATATTGTTTTTCAGACGAAGTGTTTCTTTTCGATCCGAACTTCAAAGTGTACTTCCATTCAATATCTGAAATTTAACTTTATGATTAATTTCATCTTCTACTCCAGCACCAATCTTCAATTTTGAAGGGAGGAAATAAATGGGTCGCCCCAATATCATAGCAAACAGCAAAATAGCACTGTTTCGCCTTGTTCTCATCGTTTTTTCTATTCTTTTCGCACAAAACTGAAAATAAATCAAAATATCAGATCATATGTCTGTGTCCCCATAACTATCTTTCCACAGTATCTAGTGTGCAGCTGTTAATTTTTTTAATCGTTTGTGTTCTTTTTCATTTTGTTGTAAAGGAAAGTAATGCAGCAAGATATATATATATATATATATATATATATATATATATATATATATATATATATATATATATATATATATATATATATATATATATATATATTAAACAAACACTGCTTTTTTGAGCACAACCTCACATGTTGTTTAACTTCTTTACAGATTGCTCCCCCCTTACCCTACCTTTCCACTCCTTCCCTTTTCCTACCTTCCCGCTCCAAACTTTTTTTTTTATCATCCCGCCTAGCCCCATTTCAAAGCCTTAGTCTCTACTGATGCCTAATAGTGTTTCAGTTTGTTCTGTTTGTTACTCTTTCCTATTAGCTCATGAGCTTTGTCCAATAAGAGAAAGGAAAGGCAGTGATGGGGACTGACATATAACGTGACTTTAATTTCTTTTCAGTTTTGTGTAAAAATAATGGGAAAACATTATGAGAATAAGGGGAAACAGTGCTATTTTGCTGTTTGCTATGATCTTGGGGCGACCCATTTATTCCCTCCCTTCAAAATTGAAGATTGGTGCTGGAGGAGGGGATGAAATGAACCATAAGTTTAAATTCAGATTTTGAATGGAAGTACACTTTGTGAAGTTCGGATTGAAAACGAAACACTTCGTCTGAAAAACAATATATACCTAGGGGGAAAATAATCCTCAAATCAATCCCCAGGTGAGACATCATATTAGTATAGCGTTAATGGTATATTTGGGTGGGGGAAGGGTTGTACTTTGCCTTGTTATAAGGAAGCCCATTTATCAACTTTAAACAAGTTTACTGTTCATTTTTTATCAAAGAAGCTTTTTTTTTAGCATTTTAAACAGTTTGGGGGGAAAATGGTTGGGTCAGGAAGGAAGGGAGGGGGAGCTGACCAATCTACAAGTTAATGCTAGCTCACTTACCTAGAGTAAAAATAATAGTCAATTCAATCCCCAGGTTAGACGTCATAATAGTACAGCGTTAATGGTATATTTGGGTGGAGGAGGGGGATACTTCGTCTAGTTATAAGTAAACTCATTTACCAACTTTAAAAAAGTCTACTATTCATTTTGTATCAGAGTTTTTTTTTTTTTAAACATTTTGAACAGTTTTGAATTAAAAAAGAGTGGTTGTGCGGGGGAGGAAGGGGGGAGGGGGGTGAACCTGACAAATCTATAAGCTCATGCTAGCTCACTTTAAACATATTCATGCTTGTTCACTACTTTTTAGACCATCACAAGCAAGAGAACTTAGTATTTAAATAAATAGAATCTAAAAAATATAATTTTTTTCCTATACAGTTTTATTCAAAAATTCAAAAAAATATGATCCCATTGAGATCCCAATCTAAAAATTTGTACAAACTTAGATGAAATACACAAAAATTTTTGAGAATTTTTTCAAAAAAATTCATTATATGTTTTTCGAGAAATTTAAATTTGAAATTTAAATTTCATTTTTTGAAAAAGAAAATTTTTATCAAATTAGTCATGTTGCATATCCAATTAAGCGGCAACTAACGTACTTTAAAATGCCATTTACCAAATCATTCTATCTATATTTGGTGCCGAGTTATGGTTCCTTTTATGTACCCTTATCCATGGAAAAACGAGGGTTTTTCCAAAGTTCAAAGTCTCATAAATGAAAAAATAATAGAGATAAAAATCCAGAAATTGAGACTTTTGATTACCTCAAGGGGTACAATTGATGAGCCAAATGTGAAAGAAATACAAAAATGTAAGGTAAAAAACGTTGGATCACTTGACATGGAATGACCCATACATCATTACTTTTTACTTTAAGTTTCAGTAGATTTGACCTGCTTGATGGACGCATTTTACTGTGAGAAAAAGGCATAAAAATAAGCTACGAAAAAAAATATTTTCTTGAAAACGAGAAGACACACCACGCTTCTTTCTTTTTTACGTTATTCTACACATCTGTAGGTTCCATAATCCATAAATGTTATTTTTTGTAGGGTTGCTATTTTGAGTTAAATGCGATCAAAAAACCACAAATTTTGAAAATTTGAAAAAGATCAAAGTCGTTTTTTCTTCAAAGCAATGAACTATTAAACAATTTTTGAACCTCATACTCTCTTCATAGTATAAATTTTCAGTATATGTTAAAAAATTTATGGAGGTTGCTTTTTGCGGAGAATAACGCAGTTGAAAGTTAAGCAAAAATGGACTGGAAACCATACTTTGCAGCTTAACTAAAGAAAGCAACAACCCTCAACCCAATTATTTATAGGATCCTCATAACCAGACACTGTATAATCAATAAATGTAAACATAACCTTGAGGTGGTTTTCTGTAAAAAACTACAACGCACTGAAATGCGTCTTTCAGTCGTTTTACCAACAAAGCGCTGCAAGTCCTCAAACTTTCGAATTTTTACCGAGCGAACAAAATTTTTAGGAAGCTAAAAACTTCAAAATGTTCACTTCCCATGACCTACTTTTACACATAAAAAAATGAGGAAAAATCAAAAAATGTTACTGCCAAAATTTCCCTTTTTTGTTCGATTTTCAAAATAATGGCTCTTAAAATTGCATTTTTGGGCCTCATATTACGAAAAAATCTCTAAACACCCGCATTTTTGCACAAAAATTGCACATTGACCCGTCTCTTTCCGAGAATGTCTCCCTCCTAAATCAGAGGCAGTAACGAAAGTTATTTCGCAGCGTGGCAGTGTTGTTGGCATACTTTATAACCAAGCATTGTGCATTGTCGGTACGAAACCCATCGCTTTTATCGATCGAGTAAAAATAATTCAATTTAGATTATAATGTATGAATAATATAAGTGCGAGTGCGGGTAAGTATGATCGCTTGTGCAGAGAATTTATGTGCTCACTGGCCATACGTTCCCAAGCTGCTTTACTTTCTCAATAGTACATACAGGATCCACAGCAATCAATAAAATCATTAATTTGGAATCGTATTGTTGTAGAATAATAAGTGAATAAATTTCATGCTCTTGGGAGTACATTGTTCTCAGAGAGAGATCATTGACATTCATGAGGCAGAAGAGCTTGGGACCAGGGTCAACTCATTAATTTCATTCAAAAAAGAAGAGATTGTCATTCTTTGGTCTAAGTATACGGGTGGTTCTCCAAAAACCTCCCTCTTTCTTATCACAAATTTTTTAAGAACAGAAATTCTTTGAAATTTTATTTTTTATGTATACTCAGGCAGGAATTCAAGTGAAACACGGACGATCGCAACTCACCAATGCAATCGCAAATTCCCAAATTTGGATACGTTGCAATCGCTACGAGATGCGATTCTAATGTAATTCGACTTTCAGTAGCGATTGCAATTTGCGATCGCCTCGAAGCGATTGCAATAGTGTTTCACTTGAATTCCTGCCTTAGTGTTTATGAAGTGCTTTATAAAAGAAAATCAAGGGAACTCGCTATTGGCATGTTACATTTTAGCTATGCTGTCCTGGTAGAGAAAACTTTATGAGAACTACATTTTACTCACGCATAGTCAGTTACCAAGGTTCAAAAACAAACCAATAAATTTCAGGTTGCCTAGATGATCGTGGTAGTTTGATGGTGCGTTATCTTTCGACAGTTATTTTTACAAAATCAAACCGCTTATTAATACGTAGCAATACAGTCGACGCTCGATATAACGACCGTCTCCGTCCTGCAGAAAACGGTCTTTATAACGAGTGGTCGCTATAAGAAGTAGAACATAGATTATATTGGGATACAGTTGGGGGTTTTCTCACCGGTAGTTACATTAGGATGGTCTTTATAACGTGTGGTCGTTATAACGAGTGTCGACTGTAGTAGTAAAACAATCTATACTGTTGTGCCAAACACAAAAGTGGTATCAAACGAAACAAGCTCAAAGCAATCAGTTTCTAAAATTCAGAAACAGGGTTTATCTGAAGGATGCCAATGATTTTTAGATGGTAATAGCTGTTAAATAAGACGAAAGTGATTCTAAGGTTAGTATTGCTTAGTAGGGTAGGCCGAAAACGACATTTTGTTTTCGATGATGGGTACTGCAGAAAAGGTGCCATTGAAGAAGCAAAGTGCACATAAAAAAAAATGCGAAATTTTTTAGTCAATTTCTTGATCTGCCGCAATTGCCAAAAAAATGCAGTTTTTTGAGATTTTTTATCAAACTATGAAAAGAAAAAATTCTATTTTCGATAACGGGTAGGGCGGAAAGGGTGCCTTTGGGAAAAAGAAATTCTGTGAAAAAAAATTGCGGTATGTGATATAATTCTTTCCTTTTCCACAAATGCCTAGAAGATTTGGAAATTTCCTGTTTTTTTTCTACCTTTCAAATTAAATTTTGTCAAGACGTTTAAATGCGGTTTTCGCCATACTTATCTGAAATAACTACATTGTGTTGCATCTAATGCATTTTTGGATGTTAGGTGCTAAAAAATTTTTATTAATAGTTTCCTAAAAAATCTCAAAAAAATTGCATTTTTCCAAACTTTAACGCAATTGTGGCAGATCAAGAAATTGACCAACAATTTCAATTTTTTATGTGCACTTTGCTTCCTCAATAGCCCTTTCTCCGCAATACCCATCATCGAAATAAAAAAAAAGTCTTTTTCGCCCCGCCCTAATGCTTAGTCGCCGTTGAATATTTAAATTAATTTTCTGCATGCATCAGTAAAATGTGTGATATTACCATTTTTAATATAGGTTAATATCACATACTCGCTTTAGCCAGAGCTTGTTCAACATTTCGACGTATGATACCCGACTGTCTGAAAGAAGGCATCAGTCTGGGGGAAAAAAAACCACACACACACACACACACACACACACACACACAGGAAGTTGCGATCGACATTTTCTTAAGTCACCATCGAATTTTTCAGAATATACTTAACTTTTTATGCAATTCCGTAGTCCAAATCTAATTTTCTCCATTTAAGTTTTTGCGTTTTTTGAAGTAGATTGCTGTTTAAGTGGTATAGGATGCTCCCAAAAATAACGAACTATTTACATAAAACCATTAATGGATTCAGGGCCGGTCTTAGGCCGATTGGACCGATTTTGCCCAATCGGGCCCCACTCTAGCAAAGGGCCCCGCGCAAACAAACTATTTTTGCCTTTAGGTAAATGAAAAAAAAGAACTATATAAAAACAAAAAGCTAATTGGCAATATTTAACTCATGTTTAATCTGTTTGAAAGTATGGTGCTACGTTTAGTACAATTTATGCTGTAGGAACAAGGGTCCCCGTGCCGACAAATTATTTTTGTCTTTAGGTAAATGTTAACAAAAAACTATATCAAAATAAAAAGCTATTTGGCAATATTTACCTGGTGTTTAATCCGTTTGAAAGTATAGTGCTACGTTTAGTACAATTTATGATGTAGGAGCAAGGGGCCCCGCGCCGACAAATTATTTTCGCCTTTAGGTAAATGTTTAAAAAAACTATATCAAAATAAAAAGCTATTTGGCAATATTTACCTGGTGTTTAATCCGTCTGAAAGTATATTGCTACATTTAGCTCAATTTATGACGTAGGAGCAAGGGGCCCCGCGCCGACAAATTATTTTCGCCTTTAGGTAAATGTTAAAAAAAAACTATATCAAAATAAAAAGCTATTTGGCAATATTTAACTGATGTTTAATCTGTCTGAAAGTGGTGCTACGTTTAGTTCAATTTATAGTGTAGAAGCAGGGGGCTCCGTTCCGACAAATTATTTTCGCCTTTAGGTAAATGTTTAAAAAAACTATATTAAAATAAGAAGCTAATAGGCAAAATTTACCTGGTATTTAATCCATCTGAATGTATGGTGCTACGTTTAGTTCAATTTATGATGTTAGGAGCAAGGGGCCCCGCGCCGACAAATTATTTTCGCCTTTAGGTAAATGTTAAAAAAAAAACTATATCAAAATGAAAAGCTAATTGTCAATATTTAACTGATGTTTAATCTGTCTGAAAGTATTTTGCTACGATTAGCTCAATTTATGGTGTAGGAGAACTTTCTGAAACGTATGACATCTCTATTATTCTATTGAAGTTATCAGATACATTCCCAAAACTACTACTGTCAGATAAATTATTAGAAAAATTTAAACATCTGTCGATTTGAACATCTTAAATCCAGGGTCGTACCTACGGCAACTTATACTCTATTGTCAAAAAAAGAAAAAAGAAAAAAAAACTATAATCGGCCTGCCTCAACGTCAAAATTCTAAAAGATTATCGTCACTTAATGTTATGGCTATAGGGGCCCTTCGCATGGCCTTATTGAACTGGGGTCTCCCATTTAAGGGCAATTAAGGTTAAGGTATTTACTTATTTATTTGGAGGCGGGCTTATCAAAATTCATCAACAATGAAATATTCTCCAAGAAAACACTACCGATGTTTACAGTTGCCAGTATGAAACGTAAAATATCAGTTGTACAAGCACGTAAGTTAGAGGGAAACATAAGAGCATTTTTCACCCGATGAGTTTTCCAGGGGCGTTTATATAAGGGGACCCATGCGGCCCTATTTTCTCCAAAAATCAACAAACACACTTAATCAAGATAATTTCTGAGCTTTTTGGCTTAAAAAAGCAAACGTAAGAGAAATTATAGCAAACCGTCCCGCATAGCTAGAGGTGGATGGCAATTTTTAATCTTTTCACGAGTGGCTTAACGAAAGGATAGGTGCTTTCCAGTGCCAGATTTATGGAGGAATAGTGAATTTCTGCTTCTATATTCTGATAAATTTCCGAAATTTTCTAGAAGACTTGCCTTTTCTCTAACAACGAGGTCAATTGCCTAAAATGGCGTTTTAGGGATTTAAAATTTTGGTAGAGATCTCTCCTCTCCCGTTACCCTCTAACCCAGTGATTCCCAACCTGGGGGTGATCGCCCCCTAAGAGGCGATTTGGCCTTCTCAAAGGGGCGGTAAATTCTAAAGTGGCGATAGGGGGTGATGGGTATTTAGAAGAGAAAACACTAGTAGTAAAGGGGTGGTGAAAACCGAATTTGTGTGTAAACATATATGAAACCGGTTGTTCAGAGTTCAGACATTTAATCAAAAGTTAAGGAAAAAACTAATTAAAGCTCAAGAGCTTCCTCCTTGAACCTTTGGAAGTGTTTGTCTTTCATAGTCCATTTTATGAATTTTCACATTTTCAATATATTTTCTTTCAAATTTTTAGTTTCAATGATTTTAATTCCCCCAGATTCCAGTGTAGAAAGGAAAATAATATCTTGAAAAATGTACTTCTGTTTTTGAAAAGTACGTCGATGATCTTAGTTAAATATTACCCATCAAATGCTTATCCGTTCGCTTTGTGAAATAAAAAAAAAAGGTATTTTATTTATTTATTAATATTCTTAGTTTAAAAGTGATTGGTTAAAATTGCTTATATTTTTAATAATATCGATGTTCACTTATGTTTTTTTCGAGTAAGAAGGGGGGGGGTGATAAGTGTCAGTCAGCGTCTTAAAGGGGGCGATGATCTCAAAAAAGTTGTGAAACACTGCTCTAACCAAAACGGCAACCAGAAAATTAGGGCACACAATACAGAATGCTGAGTTAATGATTTTTTTTTTTTAAATATTCTTTTTTTCTGAAGAGAAGTAAAAAATGCGCTTTGTTAAAACTAAGCCATTTTAAGAACAAAAATAAATAATGTTGGGAAAAAATCTTAATTTTTTTCACAAAAGAAATCACAATCCCCTTTCTTTCACCCCCCATTTTTTTCTACCTCGTCTGAAAATAAGAACGTGTTCAAAATCTTACTTCTCCGAAGCCTTCTCCCACAAAAAGTATTAGGGAGTATCTAAAATTTCGTTTCCTGGGTTTCAGTTTTTAAAAAAATTTCAGGGAAAATTCTTCAAACACCTAAAAACATCGAAAATCATTTAAAATTGCTCTTTTGGAACTTCAATTTTGAACAAACTTCAATGCCCTTAACGCTACTAAATACAATCTTACACTCACGCAGTGAAACGGTTGTATAAGTAGTCTTTACATCATCAGTGGCGCGACTACGGGGTAGCTAATGGGCTCAAGCCTGGGTGCTCAGGGGCAGAAGACAAACCCACTGGAAAAAAACCAGGGAAATCCTAAAATTGCCACTTTGCGCCTTTAATTTTTTAAATTTTCTGCTAGAGAGCACCCAATCCCCAACTTTCTGTTTAATACCGCCAGACATAATTTTGAAATATTTTAAAGGAAAACTTCTGGACGTGGGACTAACTTTTGGCCAAGTTATGGGAGAAGGAACGGGTACATGTTCCTTCTTCTATAACTTGGCCAAAATTAACTTAAAATTAGTTTTTGAGGCAACAATTTCTAAGCATTTCTAGTAAGAAACCTCCATCTAATATCAAGGTCCTCTAAGAGAACGTCTAAAACTGCGTTTTCAGGACTATAATTTCCAAAATTTTCGGGGAAGATCAAGAGCCCTCAAAGAGATGGGGGAGTTGGAGGTTTTTTTCAAAGTGGCACCGTCCCCCTTAAAAATATTCTCTCGTTTGGGCCGCTGCCTGAAATGTCTTCAAATATCATTTTAAAATATATATTTAGAAAGGAGAGTCTGAATTTGAGCCTGAATTTCTCGCCCATTCCTCTGACATCAGCGAAGATTGTTTAGAATTGCATTTTAAAAATTCAACGAGGAAAAATGTCTAGAAGAGCGCTCCACCCTGCCATCCTCTAAATTATTATTCTAAGCTTGGTCCTATTAGCCCTCTCCAAAATTTAAACAAATATACCCCACTATTTGCCTGCCACTAGTACAACTTAGTTCTTGGGAATATAATCAAAAATGCAACATGCTTTTTCGGATATATGAAACGGTTATATAAGTAGTCTTTTCATCATCAACGAAAGGGTCAGGGAAGGTGCATAAAATAGAAAGAAAGGTTAGTCTGTAATGGCTTGTTTTAGCAAGCTATTGATTTATTATTTTTTTTTCTTGTAAAAAATAGCGAAAAAAAAAGTTTTTATTTTAAAAAGAGTTATATTCATTTGAGCCTCAAACTAAATGTAATCATTTTGCAAAGGGGGCCCCGTCAGAGTTCTCCAATCGGGCCCCGCATTTGCTAAGGCCGGCCCTGAATGGATTGACTTATTTCACAGATGTTTAGAGAAATGCATTCTTTAGAAGAAAGAATAGCCATTGTTTCCGGGACACTGCGTGGTAAACATATGAAGAGGTGCATTAACTGTACCAGTGAAAATACGGAAGACAACCACCAACAAGAACCAATATCTGGCAACTTGTGAACAAATTCAGACGAACTGGTATCGTCAGATATGGTAGTCGTCCAGAACATTTTTAATCCACCGCGCTACCAGTGCACCAGAATTTGTTCGCAAGTAGCCTGATATTAGCCCTCGTTGGTGGTTGCCTTCCGTAATTTCAGTGGTGAAGTTGATGCACCTATTCATATTGAGTTGCCAGAAAATCATGGCTATTCTTTCCCTTCTAGGGAGAGCTCTTCTTCTAACATCTACACTGTTCAAACAACAGATTGCATTTGGACCATTTAGGATGAAACGTTGCTTTATAGCATCCCGAAAGCACCTCATATGGTGCCATTTGGTCCCCTTCAGGTTGCCATTGGGTGCGATGATGGTGCCAAAGTATACCCTTAAGAGTGCCCATGAGGCTACAATGTTTCACCAGAAAAGGTACTACATGTATGAAATAAATGTGTGAACATCAGTGCTTTCATGAAAGTGGATCGTTAATTTTGGAATGTCCTGCAATGTGTAAAACGGGTCTTTTTAGTACCCCCCTCCCCCCACCCCATCTGAAATTTTATATTACCCTACCACCGTTACTTCGGATAAGCATTATTGATTGGCAGTGGAGAGAATAGCTCGTTTCTGATTGCCTCTATTCTGGGCACACAAGAAACTTAATGATCTTTTTAATCAACGCATTTGCAGTTAAAAAACCTGGGAACAAAAACGAACAGGCCATCGACCACAAGTTCTTGCTGTTAACTCTCACCGAGTTCACCGAATACAAAAGCAGCAAAAGTGCCCGACTCGATGATTGAATCAAATTCCAAAACATCCCCAGCCACCACTCTCACAACCGTAAACTCAGCATTATTGGCGTTTGTCTCTCTGCTGGAGCCGTTCCCCCACACACAAAAGTTCGATTTCACCAGTTAGTCGAAGAGCTATTCCGTTTTGATAAGCTGCAAGATCCGCCACCATAGGAATTGGGTCGAGACCAAAGCTAAGCATCATTGTCTATCGTTTGGCTTGGAGTTTCGCTTGAGTGGAGCCCCACTTCTCTGCTCCATCCAGAGGTCTCTGTCGACGACGGCAAAAGCTTTTCCAAAAATAAAAGCCACGTTCTTCGAAAGAACACGACGATTTTGTTGCTCATGAGATTCCCCAAAGACGCGTTTTTTGTCACCTCTTTCCGACGTAGCTCCGTCATGTGTGGGATGCGTTTCATGGCGGACTCACAGGTAAGAGTACTTCACTTCGCTTCATCGGCACTTATACCTTTTTTTTTTTTTAGAATATTATTTACCGGAAAAAGGAAACAGTTTTTTTATTAATTTATATTTTTAAAAAATGATTTTTATTTGCGGATTCTTTTAAGTGAAGAAAAGGATGATTTGTCGGTTATTAATAATGAATCAAAAGTTATTAAATGTGTGCTGCGTTACATTCAGTAAAAAAAAACCTACGCATTTAATATTTCAAAAATAAATATTGAAATTCCAAGTCTTTAGAAAAGTTTCAATTTTAAATCGAAGCTGAATTTAATAAAGTGAGTTAAGTTTACTCGACTGCAAATATTAAGATTTGCATGGATTATACTGAAGCTGGGATTTTGTAGGAGAAAAAATTCTTTAAATTTTGCCCGGAGTTGCACAAGTGACTAAAAATATGGACTACACTTTGCTTCCGAGGCACTAACTATCTGCAGCAAATGATAAATAAGACTTTTTTTAATTCGTTTCTCTTCGAAATTTCATAATGTATGTAAAATAAAGTTTTCATTTACTAAATTCTAACTAAAAAGCACCATCTTAATTAAATGAGACATTATTTTTTGAAAAATGACAAATTTTGAAAAATAAAAAAAAAACTTTCTTTCCAAAATAGTGCAAAAAATAAATAAATAAGTAAATTAACCGTGTTCAAAGATTTTGAAGGCGTTTTATGTTAAATATTTTTCTCAGATTTTTTACTGCAAAACATGTGACAGTTTAAAATCACAAAGGTTTTAGTGGTTTATTGAGTTTTTTTTTGTGCCTTGTGTTATTTGAGTCTTTATAGCCTTAGTAGGCTATACTTCGCAAGGTTTTACAGTATTGGATTTTAATTCAATTCAGATTTTAGATTTGTTTAAACCCAGTTCTGTAAATTCTCATTATTTGAAAAAGGAGTTTTCAGACAAAGATATATATATATATTAATTAAAAGAAACATATTAAATTATAATTTTGAGTTGTTACAGCACTATATTACTCACATTCCAAACTATAAATGCTTAATACAATTTTGTATGTCCTTCATATTCTGTACCCAGTCGGATATCTTCTTCATTGATACAGTCAACACAAAACGTAAGTATCTGAAGCCGATGAAGTAAGGTTGGATTTAAAGATTGCACCTGCCTCTAGTTGGGTTTTTGACTATTTCAAACAGATGAGTCAATAATAAGGACGAAACTTCAGTCTCAATGTCGTAACCGGGCTGTCATTATATTGTGCGTAGTTCTGCCTCAACCCTGAAAGCCTTAGGGGCGCTAACTCACTGCCCAACACTCAACATTAAGTTTAAAACTTCTACGTATGACTTTAACGATGTGTGGAATAGAAAAACTGAGCACAAAATTAAATGCTGTGTTAGATATGCAAAAAATAAAGACAGAATTAGTTTAGTTAACGTTATTAATACTTTTAGAAATATGCGATAGCATTGTTGACAGTATCTTATACAAAGACTTAGGTGTACCTTCCAGCAGGATTTGTGAAGGCGCCCCCACCCCCCTACTTAACTACGAAAAATAATTTTCCCTTGTAACTCATAGTGCTCTTTTCCTGGATCATACGTCCTCAGACCTTGTGCGCCCCACCGCGCCGCGGGGGTGCTATGTACGCCACTGATTATCAATATATTGCTGGATTTAAGGGACACTATTTGATTAAAGTAAAAGATATGTATGGAACCAATTAAAATATAGTTATTGGGTATGAATTCTTCATAAAAAATGTGCATATTTTCAAAAAAAACTTCGTGAGATATCACTTAGAGTAAAACTTGGTACCACAAACATTAGAATGCGCAAAAAGGCCGTATGTAAGCAGGCCCTGGACTCGGAATAGGAGGGTTATGGGCTCGAACCGCACGAACGAAACACTCAACGAGTAAAAACGGAGTACGTACTCATAAAATACGTGGGTCCGAAAGTGCTGGGCTCTGTGACTAGCAGTTACCTTGAAGGCAAGATATTGGAGACTGTCCCTCCCCTTTATTACTGTGTAGAATTTGGGGAGAGACCAGAGAACTACTTGCCACGGTATTTTGAAGCTGATCAAACCTGACCTTTTAACTTTGGTAAGTGCGATGGTCACTGGGGCACTAGATGGCAATAATGCGCAATATACTGTTATTAGGGCCATTCCACGAAAAGTCCATTTTGTCCCACACGTGACAGCTCATGTATTTCATTTTTTCATTCAAAAGTAGCAATTTTAAAAAGTAATTAATAATATTTTTTGAGTAAGAAATCACTAATATTGATATTTGTTAAGCAACAAAATTTTGTTCATTTACCCTTTTAAATAGTTATCTTTGATAAAGTTAATGAGCTGTCATGTGCTGGACGAAATGTCCATTTCTGAGTGGAATAGCCCCAGTCAGCAATCATTATTATATGTAAGATTTCAAGAGAAATTTTAAACTCTTTCGAGAGAAATATCAAACAAGTAGCATAGTTATTTGTCTTATGAAATTCATGTCAGCAAATTGATTAAAATCAACTCAAACAAAAAATCAGAAAAACGTTTTATGAAAACACCTAGCAACTGTTATCCTTCTGCACAAATAAATACAATTCGCCGATAATTTAAGATAAAAAGGATTTTCTGGAAGGAACGCTTAACAGAAAACACCTCAGATAAAACGACGTAACTTAATCGAATTTCAAAACGGAAAGTTGTTTGGGCCGATTTTTTTTCCTTTTTAATAACATTTCCTCCGAATCCTCAAGGACATCCATCAAAAAATTAGGTCACATTGAGATTTTCCGATTCATTTGAACGATGATACCGGATTCGGATAATTCTAAGTATGTGAACATTTAGATTTAATTTGATCCGTTGCGCATGAGAGGAAATTAATTCTACGAAAGGATTTTATTTTAATCCCTTAAGGAGCATTCAGTTAAAAACGATTTAATTTTATATTTCTACTAGCGGTACCCGCACGGCTTTACCCGTGGTATAAAATTAAAAAGTCATTTGGTAATAAATTGATATCGCAGAAAGAATACTCAATTTTAGTTATAATCCAATTGTAATTCCTTAAAAGTATGACACAAAAATAAGCCAAAAGAGAAAATAAGAACAATTTTGTTGCTTACAGAAACCAATAGAAATCTTACCAAAGTTTAAAAGAAGAAGGAAGTTCTTTCTATCGTTAAAACAATACGTGTCCCCTATCGGTAAGATAAACAAACCCGTATAGAATAAATATTCGTCGATGCCATGACTAATTGAAATCCCGCTAATCGATAATATTTCTTGAACGACAGAGGGGCGACGTAATCATTGAATGAACATTTAGAAAGAACATTGCAATACCGCAATTTATACATACATATTTTTATAATTTACCGAGTTTTAATTCCTTAAAAACTGAAAAAAGAAAAGCAGACGATTTTTTTCACAACAGTTAAAATAGTTCATTTAACTAATTTTAATAAGGCTTGTAGTTTGGATTGCTACAAAAACAAACACATTTTAAAAGTAATTAATGGAAAAAGAACGAAACAATAAAGGAAATAAAAACGTAATCACGGTAACAACACGAAAAGTTGATTTCCGTTGATAAAACAATTCATTTCAGCTTTATTTTCAAATTTTACTCTCAAGCTTAACCATTTTAGAATTGTTTGGCTTGCTTTGCTCAAGGTAAACCTTGAATTTTCGGGAAACTAAAAACAATTATTACAGCTCTTCTAATGCTCGTAGAAACTTCAAACTGACATCATTTTTAGCAGAAAATTTCAAGCTTTCGAATGACATAAGTTCTGAAAATGTGTATGAAATATTTCTCCTCCATTTTATCGAATTTGTATGAAAAATGAGATAAGAATTAGAATAGAAAAAGAACGAAACAGAATTTTCGTAGAAACGCATCGTAGTGCACAACCCCAAGCTACGAACTAATTTTGTGCCAAATTTTATGAAAATCGACCGAACGGTTTTGGCGCTACGCGCGTGACAGACAGATAGAAAGACAGACCCACCTTCAGCTTTATTATTAGTAAGATGAGAAGATAAGATTTTTAACACATAGAGCATGGATGTGAGGGTAAAATAAAATGGTAATTGGTTCAAAACAGTTGAAATCACTTAGTGCAGGGCTTCCTAAACTTTTTCAAGTGGTGGCATCCTTTAAACAGTTGACGTTTTCTCTCGGCACCCTAATCATTTATCTGTACTATATATTTTAAATATGTATCTGTGTAGATGTGTGTGTGTACATAATATGAATGCCTTTATTTATTTATTTAGATATACGTATATACATTTATGGAGATATAAAGTTAAACATTACATTTTTATGATTTTACGGGAAAAGCCAGAAAATATGTAGAAAAAGTGTTGTTCCTTTAACAAACTGACTGCTTGAGATTTTTAATGCAGCCGAAGGTTTTTTCTTTCTTCCTTTTTTTTTAATAAAAGATTGGAAACTGAGTGAGACTGAGCGATAACCATCCCACTTTTTCGTTCAGCTAAGATTATTTTATTACATTATGTATTCTTTTGTTAAATTTCTTTTTTTTTTAAGAGTTATGTTGTAGCAGCTGCAATTTTCATATAGGCCGTGTGAATTTGGTACTCATTTGTAACTGCTGCTTTATGTGTTTTGAAAGAATGAAATTCGACCCGTTAATCTTTAAACACATCTACTGGATCAAAAGCTCTGCAATAGGATCATCATATTCGAACCTCAGTTACCAAAACCGGGGAATACGAAAATCAGTAGACTCTAAATCGGCTCGATGCTGTCAGTATTGTGATTGAATTGTTCATTTTGGGAACTTGAAAAGTGCACCTACGCAAATTTTCAAGAAATAAAGAAACATACTTTGAACAGAGAATTTTTTTTAATATTAAATTTCAATCATTAGCTGAAACAGTATGGCTTTTTAAAGTTATTGTATCATTAGTATGATGGTAAGAAAATTACAAAAAAAATTGTTCAGAATATTAGTTCGAGGTTTTGTAAAAAACATTTGTTTTAAGTAATTTAAAAAAATAATAGAAGAAAAACAATGATAAAACTCAAAAATGGTCTTTTTTTAAAATTCCCTACACTCAATTACTTAGTTAAACTCACTGTAGCGGATCTGGTTGTTCTTCACCCGTTATCCACTCTGGCTCGTGTGTTGAATACTAAAAATATCAACTAAACTGAACTCATCCAATCTGCATATGATTATTTATTTATACACTTTCTCTACGTAACCCTTAATTCACTGTTCTTTCTTCTACGTGTTCACATAACGTTGACATCTATAATTACATAACTTTCCATATCAAGGCTTAAAAAATACACTAGAACTATCCAAACTTTCGAACGGTTAGAACTAGCGCATAAAAAAGCTGTTCTCTTTTCTATAGTACTCCCTGGAGTCCCCCTCCTCCCTATTATCTCTTATCCAGAACATCCTTCCATTAACCAGTATTAACCAGTGCGACCAAGAGAGAAATGTTGGTAAATCTATCTGTTAAATACGCAAAACACTATACTGACTTTCAATGAGGGGGGGGGAGGCGTATTAAAGGAGTGGGTTTTTAGGATTCAAACCCCCTACGAAATTTTTCAAAACTATTCTCAAAAATGCTTTTTAATGCCCTTTTTTACTGAAAAATATTAATATTTTATTTTTAATTTTTTTATTTATTTTTCAATTTCATTTGAAAAGTGAAATCATCATTATTGAAGGATAGTACAAATTAATTGATTTTTTATCTGAAGTGTTTATCTTTAATGTAGTTTTTGCAAGCAATTTCATACACAACAATACTTCTTTTTAAATAGAGCGAAGATGCGTCGTTCACATCAGAATTTTTTCCTTCATTGGAAAGATATGTTATTCTATTTTTCATGTTAATGCCCCTTAAGCATCTACTGTAACAAAAAGCAATAGAATATAGAACATGAAATCAAATTTCATTTATGATATAGATTTCACGAGAAATGCGTTGGTGAAACTCACCCCGAAATAATAGTCTGGTTACGGCCCTGCGTAGTACTCTTAATATTTTCAACTTACTGCTGTATAGTATGTTTCATTGGGTCTAGTAAAAAAAATTGTCTTCTATTGATTCGTTTAAAATACGTTTTATTTTTGAATTTGGTAGTTTTCAACGCATATGGCTAGATCTTTGGATAATGCAATTAAAATGTTTTATTTTAACATATTTTGTAAATAGAGGACATGGTAGCATTTAAAACAAATATTCTTTTCCATTTACTCTTCAATTTTTCTGTAACTCAAGTCGGTAGAATTTTCCTAATCCAAATAACATATTCGTTCTCATTTTATGCTGGTAAAAATAATTTCTCTATAAAACTTATGGTACATCCCAGAATACATGAGTGCTGGATTGAGCTAAGTCACATACATGAAGTCAAACATTTAATTTAGTTTATCATTCGGAAAATTCGAGATCTATGTTGAAGCTTGAAATACTACTTAACAATGCGACCTAAGTTCTTATTTTGTTGAATCGGAAAAGCTTGGAACAGTTTGAACCTAAAGAATTAAAAATTTGAAATTTTATAAAGCAGTAAAAAATACAATCCCTCCCCTATGCTATTTTGTTTAGTTCATAAAATATTCAATAACGTAATCCAAATTCATTATATTCAATTTTATTACTAAGTGCTAAGAAAAAACTTTTTTTCAATTATTGATCTAAGTTTGGGATTTAAAAAAATGTGTTCACATTAACAAACATTCTAATTAGCTTAATAAGATTGTAAATTAAACTAAAGATAGATCAACGATATTTTATTAATTATTTTTTATAAAATCCCTTTCAGGCCTTGACATGCGTTCAATAAAGACAAAAACGAGTTAATATTTCGTTCCGCACCAAAACAGTTTCAACAACCTTAAACTTGAAAATAGTCACATAACTAACTACTGTTGTGTCCTGAAATGCCTTAACATTCATAATTACTGTTGTTAGTATGCAATTATTTATTTGATGTAGCCATCATTTCGTAAAAAATTCTAAACTTTAGAGAAAGAGGGGAAAGTTGAAAAAAATAAAAATGTTTTTCTCTGTAGAAAAGTCAAAAAGGGAAAACTGTTTTGTGCGCGTTACTTCAACGAAAAATTACTAAGAGGATGAAGCAGCGCTATTAATTTAATTTGAACCCGTTACCGCCCCGTGATCTATTTATGTATCACCTCTTTTCAGACCCCTCACTGAAAACAATACCTTTTTCTCATTTCTAATTGGCTGATTTCTTTACACGTGTGGCGACACCCCTAAAAAACTTTTGAACCTTTCTTTTCCCAGTCAGTCCAGCAGGTAACGTCTAAAGATTGTCATCTTTCAGATTCATAGGACAGTTTTCAATTCTGGGTACAACGGATTTTTTTAAAAATATATTATACTTTTTTTTACCTGCTTTTAATTTTGCAAAGCTTTATTCTTACTTTACAAAATTGGTTTCTTCAGAGAAGATTAGAGGAAAGTTCCCTACTTTTTTACTACCAGTAAGGCCCTGCTATCTGTTTATAGATCATATATTATTTCAGCTACAAAATACTGTAAGTGAATAAAACTTAATATTTACCCTATTTATGAAATATAAAATTTAATTTTAAAATATTTTTCACAAGTTTTCATTTAAACATAATTTGGGCGCTAACAGGTTAACATTATTTCGTGAGTGAGTGAATGTATGTTTTATATAGGTACGTTTTCCGTGTTTGGTACTGTCTGTTTGCGTATTGTGCGCCTGGCAGCCACAAACGCTTCCATTTGAAAAAGGGGAGATAGGTTTAGGATGAGCACTTCTCGATGCCTTCACTTTTTGTTCGCTTGCTACTTCCTCGTTGCATTTCCCCCCCCCCCTGTTTCGAGAGAGTCAGAAGAGACTTCACGCGTGCGCAGATTCGACGGAGGTCTCGCGAAAAAATGTTAGACAGCACAATTATTTAAACAGAATATTAGCGGGATGAAGGGCATCGTTTGATTTTTGCATCCTCTGCGTGTGTGCTTTATGCGGACGTGTTTTATATGTTTGATACGGTTAGTTCAACGAAAAACTACTAACGTTAAGGAGGAGTACTATTTTATTCTAACGTCTTTTTGTAAGTGGTGTATGTGATTGTGTTTTCCCATGCTTGATGCAGTTACTTCAACGAAAAATAGTTAATGGGATGGAGGGGTATCACTTAATTTTAACATCTTTTATATATAATACACCGCCAACTCAGCTATTTCGATCCATGGACTGCAGTTTCGTGCTTATTATGCACTCATCAGCATTCTGATGAGTGCATAATAAGCACGAAACTGCAGTCTATGGATCGAAATAGCCGAGTTGGCGGTGTATTGCATGTTCCTGCCTTAGCCCTTGCTTAGGGATTGGTTACGCACTGCTTTACATCTTTTATGTGTTTGTGCAGACGCGTTTTATGTGTTTGGATACGGTTAGTTCAATGAAAAACTACTAACCTGAAGGAAGAGTACTATTTTATTCTAATGTCTTTTTGTAAGTGTATGTGCGTGTGTTTTTCCATGTTTGATAGTTACTTCAACGAGAAATAGTTAATGGGATGGAGGGGTATCACTTAATTTTAACATATTTTATGTGTTTGCGTGTAGGCGCGTTTTCCGTGATGAAGGAGTGCCATTTAATTATAAAATCATTTTGAAAATGTGTGTGTGTGTGTGTGTGTACGCGCTTGTGGTTTCTCATGCTTGATAAAATTACTTCAACGGAAAATTATTAACGGGATGGAAGGGTATCATAAAATTTAATTCTCTTTTTTTTTTTTTTTTTGTGTGTTTTGTATAAAGGAGTTTTCTATGTTGATACAATTATTTCATCGAAAAATTACTAATGGCGTAAAGGAATGAAATTTAATTTTAATGTTCTTTTTAAAATGTGTGTGAAGGGGGGAGGCTATGAAGAGGCGTATTCAATTTTTGATGCAAATATTCCAACGAAAAATTATTAACAAGATGGAAGGATATCATTTAATTTTTACCTAACTTTGTGTGATTCGTGTAAGCTCGTTTCCCATGTTTGATACAATTACTTCAGCGGAAAATTACTAATAGGATGAAGGAGACCCATTCTGTATCCTAATATGCTTTTTTTTTTTTTCCTTTCGTGTATATATGTGTTATGTAGGCGCGTTTTCGGTTCCTTTTCTCAAAATTCACTTGTTAATTTCTTTTCCTTTCTCCCAAAAATATGATTTGGGGAACGCGAATAACAGCTTATGAAAGATGGCATAGTTGTCTGAAAAGAGTAAAAATATCCACCCACAGGTATGATAGCGGACAAGAAACCCAATGTTATCGGTTTTTTTGGTTCATTAGTGCATATAGGAGAATTCTTTGTAGTTTGGAATAAATATGAAATTGCTTCTGAAACAAAATTAACATTTTTTCCCGCATGGAATAGATGTTTACCAAATTTAAACTTAAAATGCTCCTATTTTTTTCAACAAATCATATTTACACAGTATAGTTTAACAAATTTACGTGGAACAGTCATAAGTTTGCAAAATCTAGAAAATGAATTTTGAAGAAAAACTCCATTTTGCTCATTAACATTCCAAAACACTTTCTAATCTGTTTTGCTTACTTATTTTTCAATTTCACTCATGGGAATTTTCTCTTCGACAATACAAAAAGCAGGAAAAACCTATGTTATATAATGTGCTTGAGTAAAGAGTTTTACTTTTCAAACACCTTTGATTCGTTTTAAACATTGAGCATTCCTCCGAGATTCATGCTAACTCTTGGCACGAAACCTGAAATGTGGCATGATGCAAATAAATTTCAAGTATTCCACTTTTTCTTGCGCTTAACATTTAACATTGCACTTTAAGAAATTTTGTTTGGTGCTACATTACATTACGTTTACTAAGAATGATGTAGTTTATAAACACTAAAGTTAAAAGAGTAAATTTGCAATTTGTTCCAAAGTTACAAGGTTCCTTGTAGCCCAGCGGGTAGATTTCTGTTTTTTAACTTTGTCTTTCATGTTTTTAGCTTAATGCCTAAAAATATTTAATTTTCCATCATGGCTTCATTTTGCTTTTTTTTTTCTTTTTTTTTTCCAAAATGTACAAATTTTTTTTTTTTTTTTTACATGTCACAAATTATTTCTTTCACTACTGTCTCGTGTTCAAAATATAGACATATTTAATATTTTATTATTATTGAGTTGTTCCGTTGACTATATCACCAGCTATCTTGAATTGTAATTTGTTGTAGTCGAAAGTTTAGAAAAAAAATTTTTTTGATCTAATATTATTCAGTAGGTTAGTTTTTTAGTAAAGAGTTAATATTCACACTAACTAATTTTTAATAACTCTGAACGGTTAATTACGTTGATTAAAGCGACTCATTCTGGTGAATGTTGCTGCTACAATGTATTTAAACATTTTGCCCGTTCGATTTCATATATCTAAGACAGCATTTCGTAGTGAGTAAATTTACATGGAGTTTTGCAGAAGGATTTTATCATATTTTGGGAACGTTTAACCCATTTGCATCTTAAGCGCACATATGCGCGTATTTTGCCTGGCCACTATCACCAGAGTATTTAAATGAAAATATAATCAAAATATTAATTTTTATAATAAACATTTATTTAAATGAAAGTATTTAAATGAAAATATATATCACCATATTAATTTTTATAATAAACATTTGCATCATAAGCGCACATATGCGCGCATTTTGCCTGGCCACTATCACCAGAGTATTTAAATGAAAATATAATCACCCTATTAATTTTTATAATAAACATTTATTTAAATGAAAGTATTTAAATGAAAGTATTTAAATGAAAGTATTTAGATGAAATTATATATCACCATATTAATTTTTATAATAAACATTTGCATCATAAGCGCACATATGCGCGCATTTTGCCTGGCCACTATCACCAGAGTATTTAAATGAAAATATAATCACCCTATTAATTTTATAATAAACATTTATTTAAATGAAAGTATTTAAATGAAAGTATTTAAATGAAAGTATTTAGATGAAATTATATATCACCATATTAATTTTTATAATAAACATTTGCATCATAAGCGCACATATGCGCGCATTTTGCCTGGCCACTATCACCAGACCGCGCATATATGCGCGCATTTTACCTGGCCACTATCACCAGTGTATTTAAATGAAAACATTTTTATTTAAATACAATAAAAAAAATGTTTGGTGATAAGAACGAATTTTTCACTTTTCTGTGTGATGCAAATGGGTTGATCTTAATGTATTCCCCAACTGCCATTATTACAACCTAGCAAAAAACGGTATACGGTCACGAAACCTTTTTACGTATGTTCTTTTGTTCTTTTCCTTTTTGTTTTATTATATCTATCCCCCCTCCCCCTTAAATTGTCTTTCAGTTGAATCATTCACTCAGCTTTTCAAAATTTTAAATTTTGTATACGTGTGTTTATTTTGACGAGTTGTTTAAAATTTCTGTAAGTTTTTCTTTTTTTTTTTTCAAACTTTTTTATTTATCTTCGTATTTTTCCGTTTTTACTCCTATTTCCAACTATTCATTGGCTTGGTATAGCTAACTCAGGTTTTTTTACCATAAAACCCGATAGAATCAATCAACCAATTTTAAACAGCAATACACCGCCAACTCGGTTATTTCCATCCATGGACTGCAGTTTCGTGCTTATACCGAGTTGAAGGCAAAAATCCCGAGGTTTTTTTTTTGGCCTTTTTTGCTCTATTAAGTGGATTTTTGCCTCCAACTTGGTTACTTTCCTATTCATGATGATGAGTGCATAATAAGCACGAAACTGCAGTCCATGGATCGAAATGAGCGAGTTGGCGGTGTATTGCATGTTCCTGCCTTAGCCCTTGCTTAGGGGCGGTTCCTCGTTGCTTTGTACAATCTTAAACTGATTTTAAAGTTTTGTCTTGTAGAATCGGACACCTAAGAAGCTCACTAGCATCACAGAATAAACATTTAAACCCATTGGTACTGACATATTTTTAATCAGAACAAATGAATACAATTGGTAATAAATTAGCTATTATGATGAGGGACTGCAAGCTTTTAATTTTAAAAACATCATGGTTATCGGTGTTCCGTATTATAATGAAATAAATGAACTAGAGCTTAGATCGCCAGACAAAAACACAGTTCCGTTTTCATTATATCTCAGTCGCTCATAAAATTTAATCAACCAGTTCAAATCCCTATTTATGGTTTCTTTCATGGAGAAATTTCACGTAACGTTACAAATGAAAGAACAAAACATTAAGGTCAAGTAACTAATGCATGGAATTTACATAAAATCTCTTCTAAACTCATTCTTTATTTCATAAATAATTAAAATATTTAGCTCGATGTTTTATTTTTAGAACTTGGATAGAGCAACCATTGTATCAAAAGCAGATTACAGAAGAATGTGATTGATGGTACTTTTTTTTACACTGTCCTTAGGAGATCCAACATGTGTGCTACGCATATTCTCTGAAGTTAACATGCACGAAACTTAGGAGTAAAATTAAACAAAACTTCAAAAACCGGAAGGTATTAAAAAGCCTTCTTTTCTCTTCTTTTATATTTGATAATTTTTCTTTACTCTAGGTCGGACTTTTGTCGAAACTTTTCCGACTGTTACTCGCTTTTAGAAGTATTTTTTAACAATAATAGAATTTAACATTCCGCCTGCCAATTACTGTCTGTCTGCGTATTGCGCGCCTGGCAGTCACGATCACTTCCATTTGAAAAAGGGGTGATAGGATAAGGAGACGCACTTGCCGGTGCTTTCGCTTCTTACTTCCTGTTGAATGTTACTTCGCATTTACCCCCTATTTTGAGGAAATCCAAAGAGACCTCAGGCATGCGCAAATGCGAGGAAGGTTTTACGATAAAAGATTAGACAGAATATGCCAAAGTTTTTTTTTTTTTTGGCAGCACGTGGTTTATGATGTTTGTTTTTTGAATTTGATTTCCGCTTTTATCGCGAAGGCACGCACACGCAAAACGTGAAATAACTTTTTTAAAAATGACCTGAGATATTATATTTTACTTTTTGGTGAAGATCTCAGACCCCAAGAATATTGCTCACGGGACACTAGCGGTCAGCGGAGCACAAGTTGAGAATCACTATGATAAAGTATCTCTTGTCGGAAGCGCTTGAACTTTTCTATGCTGTAGGAAGACATAATTGTACCAAGGAGAGATGGTGAGTACGCTGGAAGAAGAAACAGTACACTTCGTTTTGTTGTAGGTAGGATCTGCGAGATCGCGCTAGCAATAAAAACTTGACTGCCTTTCCGTTCGTGATGGTCCTACCTATTATAAAATAAAGGGTTCTGTTTCCAACTTGTCCACCATCGTTTCGAGGCACAACAATTGTATAATGTTACTCTCACAGTGTTTCTTTCAGGCCTCTCTCCGGGGGGGGGCAGTGCCCCCCCCCCCGAAGAAAGTCAACTGCCCCCCCGGAGGAAAACTCACTTTGCACTAACATACGAAAAATAAATTAATTACAGTAAAAATAATCAAAAAATAAGAAAGTAAATATTTAACAAAAAATATAAAAGTACTAGCTGCCAGGGCAGCTAGATTAGCTTCCTGCGGCATGCTGATGATAACGTCCCCCCTCTCTAACTTTTATCTCATTCTGAAGTTTTATTTGATATAATTTAATGTTCATTCGATTTCAAGACATACCACGCACGTGGCCCGGCGTTGCACGGGCACTTCGTGCCCTGAAAGTAGTGAGAAAAAAATTTAAAGAAACTACTCCCCGCCAAGGCGGCTCGCTTACAGGCGCTTCACGCCTTTACTTTTTTCCTATATAAAAAAATCATTCGAATTATTGAGATGCTTCACGCCTTCAAGATGGTGAGGAAAGTTTCAGTAAGTTCAGGTCGCTCAAAGAGAAAAAGCAGACATAGATACTCAGTTTTTAATATAAGTAGATGGCTCTTCAACAAATAAATGTTTCAAAATATTACCAGTAGCTAGCGATAAAAATTCTACGTAAGTGGTCCGCTTATGAGTTTCGTGTTTGATTTAGTTAAGCCTTCATTCAAAATTCTCATTATCATTGTTATCACCGTTTCATAGCAACGACGGTTTGCAAGAATGGATTTCATATTTAATCATTTATTAGGCTTAATCGCTTTAAACTTGACTACTTATTAATTGATATCTTCGCTAATTAAAATCGTATAATTATATCAATTGAAACTGAAGAAGCTTGAAAAATTACCTATCTATCGGTATCTGCTTCGACTTTCAGTTCATTGGCGTTCAGGAGAAAGAAGCGTGACATAGAAAGATAGAAAGATAGTTAGAAAGAAAGATAGTTAGAAAGAAAGATAGTGAGAAAGATACTCAGTTTTTAATATAAGTAGATTAACGAAAATTTTAAAACATACATCACGGGGAAGGAAGGAAGAAGCATCAAAGGTGATCTTCCAGTGCATTCTAGAATATGAATTTTGGAAAACTACTGGGAGGGGATTTGAATCCCTTCTTTTTCCCCTGAAGTCATTAAAAATCGCCTATAGTTCGCTTTTTCTTTTTTTTTCGGGGAGAGGGGGGCGGGGTGTGACTTCCAGGGAGAGTGCTGAGCTGCATCAATTTTCATAATGTTATAAAAGATAGTCTACAAATGCGTTTTTAGGACATCAATTTTAAAAATTTCTGAGAAATTATTCGTAAACTCCATCCGTTAACACAACGTCATCAAAGATATGGCTTGAAATTGCGTAGTCAGAACTTCAATTTCGAAAATGTTTTAGAAGAGAATATCAAATCGCTTTCCTTTTCCTCTACTTTTACCAAAGATTGTCGATAATTGCATTTTTATAACTAAAATTTCAAAGCTTTCGGGGGGCGGGTATAGCTGAAAACTGGGAAATTTGGTTAGTAGCCAGTGGCCAGTGGACTCAATTATATTAGTCTCCACTTTTTAAAGTTAGTCGCCACTTTTTAAAACTGCAACTAACGAAGCACTGTTAATACATTTTACGTTTTATATGTTTTTAAATGGGTTCCAGAAGCGTTCAATACATATTGATGCAAACCAACAAGTTGTATATTTATTTGTATGTTTCCTTTATATAGTCCCTTTAAAAGCGTATAAACAGTGCTTCACTTTATGTTTCAAATTTTTATGAATAACGAAAAAAAGTATCAGAATATCACTCACGTAAGAGAGGTGACACAACTCAAAAGCACAAAATTTTACAGAAGAAACAGAAAAGAATTTAAACTTTAAGTACAGCCTAAAACAAGGAAAAGTTCAGTTTTAGAGCATTAGTAACTGATTTTGCAAACCATAGGGACCCTTATATATTTTTTTTTTTTTTGTAAACAACATCTCAAACTGTTATATATTTCTACATGAACCGCAAAATTTACCCATTTGCTCAGTCATAAATAAGATCAAGTCAAAAGTAATTAACCAGTTTCATACTCTATTCATAATACTTAACTAACATTTTTATATAGAACAAAAATGCATAGTTATACGTATTTTCTCTATATATATTTGCTGATTTTCTGACTAAAAGAATGTATTTTATAATGATGAGTTTTAGTTAACAACTGGAAACATTTTAAAATAGATTTAATACATTATTTTTAAACTGCTAATAATTTATTTTAACTTCCCAAAAAATTAACTTTTAAACACATATCAGCTCTTCATTAGCTTATCCTTAAGTTCATGTTTATTTCGCCCAATCGTTCGAAAGCATAGGTTCAGGGCCCCGCCCTAGGTACTCTGAAGGTCACAATTAGATTTTGCACCATTTTATCTATTGCTTTTGAGCATACTTCAAAAATTGTGAGAAAAAGAATGAATAGTGTTTGAAGATCGCACAAAGCATCGTGGTGAAAAGCAACGTCAGCGGATCATATGCCGATGCAAATTATCTCAATTTTTTTCAATATTATTTTGCATCAAAATGTTTTCTTTCATTGAGATCGATTTAGGAAAAAAATGTCGCGAAATTAAGAAGAGCGTGTACCGTATTTTCGGGTAGATAAGCCGCACCACCGTATACGCTGCACTTCGCAAAATTCCGGAGAAAAAAAATGTTTCATCAGATACGCCGCATCGGCGTATAAGCCGCATAAAACTTAGTTTAAAAAAAATTCTGCAAGAACCTATGCTGCAGTATACTGGTATTGACATCGTTAAAAAACAATGACAAAATTTTTGTTACATTGATTTTAAAACAGTGCTTCAATATCATAGATAATTAAAACGTTGCAACATATTGGCGATAACTGCAACTTATAGTAACCCTACTCTGGTTGTCTCTACGGCAACCTTACTTCCCATTTCCTCAGCAACGAGCGGGCGATTTTGTTTTTCGTTTGGAGTTTTTGTTGCTTTTTTTTTTCTCTTTAATTTATTCCCCTTCCTTATCATTGACGATTTTGATTTTTTATTTGTTTTTCGTTTGGATTCGTTTTGTGATATGTTTGGTTATTGTTGATGATTTTTTTTTTCTTAATTTATTCCCCTTCGTTATCAGATCTAGGAAAATAAAATAACATCTGAAAAAGCAGAAATGCTGTCACCCTTTTTAAAATAGAACTGTTCAAGGGCGTTGCAAGTGGCTTTAGATGTTGGACTCTAAAACTCTAATTTGCTTCGTTTTAGGAAAAAATAAACATAGCAAGTACTTTAAAAAAAAAAAAAAAAAAAAAAGGCAAAAAAAAAAACTTTTACATCGTACAAGCCGCCATGGCGTTTTAGCCGCAGGAGTTAAAATTCAGCTTTTAAACACGTATAAGCCGCGGCTTATCTACCCGAAAATACGGTATACTATTGCACAATGTGTTAATATCTTAAAAACAAAAAAAAAAAAAAACTGGTTGCGATCCCGAATGTGTTTTTATACGTGAGAGTGAAAATTTCGTTCCATGGCACCATTTTCAAAAACAGATAGCTTTGATAAAATACTTCTTTTTTAACGATTAAAAATTTCCAGGAACGGATTTATAATCAGAAATTCATTACTTTTTAATCGCGTATAAGAATCGCGATTTCTGCCGAACAGAATTTTTATCAAGCGTCATCGCTTTCTATCAAAATTACGATTTTCGCTTTTTTTCCCCGAGCACGTTTTTAATATGGAACAAAATTTATATTTTGCATCTACTTCCTAAAAGATTTTCTTTTTCTTTTAAGAAAAGATCTCAGCACTAAAATTCTATGCTCTCAAAAACATAAACTGAGCAGCCATTCCAAAGAAGGTGGCATGTGCAGAGTTCAAAGTGCAAATGACGAATGGCGGTTCCTGTTGTGGCTCAATTTCTCCCTCCCTCTAGCGATGGGGAGAAGAGGTGGGGAAAGAAATACATGGAAGTAGCGCGGAACAGGAGGGGGGAAATGTGGTTCCTTTGGGAATGTTTAGAGTGACTGAGCAAGAGTGGCGACCGAAGGTGGCGATCGATGCCACATTTTTTAATCGCCACTTTTGCAACTTTAATCGCCACGTGGCGAGTGGCGACCGCTAATTTTCAGCTATAGGGGCGGGGGGAGCACCGGAACCCAATTCTTGTTTATTTTTTCTCAAACATGGCTTTTAATTGCATTTACTGGTATTTCAATTTTGGAAAATTCTGGGAGGAGAGTCTGTGGGTTCGTTCCCTTCCCTTAACGTCCAAAGTTGGTTTACTGTTGGGCTTCCAGGACTTAAATTTCGAAAATTTTAAGAGGGAAAGTCCTAAACCCATCCTTTTCTCTAATGACATCAAAATGCACCAAAACTGCCTTTCAAGATTTCAATTTCAAAAACTTTGCCACGGTCCCGTACCACAATCTTCAATTTCGACTTTATTTTCCTCAGATTCCCTGCCAAATCCTGTCCATTTCTCTAACGTCACCAGAGATGATCAGCAATTGTGGTATTAGGCCTTCAATTTCAGAAACATTCTGGGGACCTCCTACCCTATTAATATCATCAAAAGTGACCTACAATTGCGTATCTAGAGCTTGCGTTTCAAAAGTAGGGTTTTGAACTGCATCTCTTACATGACTTCAAAGATAGTCTATATTTGCACATTTAGGGCTTCCATTTTAAAATTTTCCTGGAAGAGTACCTATAAATTCCCTGAATGTTGTTAAATTTCACCAAAAAATTCGTTTCGGACTTTAATTGCGAAAATTTGTGAAGGAAAAATCCTTTTACACCCAGGAATTGATTCATCTTATTTCTATTTCTCTTTTTTCGTTTTCAAAACATAATCCATCCTATGCGCGTTCTCTTCATTCATTTTAGTAATAATCGTTTTCTAATTTAAGAAGCTGGATCCACTCTCTGTTTCCCAATAAAGATCTATACAACTATGTGTTAAAAAAATTGAGGGCCACCAAAATCTCATACCCCTCTCCATCCTTGTTAAGTCTATTAGACCTCACGATAAACGACAGCCTTGTTTCATTATGAATTATATCATAATGGACTCTGTTTTTCTATCTATTGTCTTTTTATAGGAACGGAATAAGGAAATTATTCTCAGAAACACTGAAAAACAAACAAGTTTTTAAAGTATACATCGCCCCACCCCAGGAAGTACAAGGGGATTTATTTAGGGAAGGGTCAAGCCAATTAAAAAGGCAAATTCATGAATTGATATTTCAAAATGTTAAGGTTTTTATTGAGCGAAGGTCGTTTTTAATATTTCGAAGGGGGGAGAGGTGGTCCATCCTTGGAAATGGCAGATCTAGCTTCTGGTTTCGTGTGAGGTCATTATCAAAAGTATGGGGGGGGGGGGTAATTTTAGGGCTCAATCGGGGGTGGGAAAAATTATCGAAAAAAAAAGTCCCCGAAATGCAATTTTAGGCCACCCCCATGATCCCTCCCCTCCGGAATCTCCAAGTGCCCCCCCCCCCGGAGCAAAATGTCTGAAAGAAACACTGTACTCTCAGCAGTTTTTGCTCACCAATTGCTTGTACTCTTCGTACTTATCTCATACTTTTGTACTTTTTGCTTTTTTTACTTCCAGAGTTTGAGAAAATTATGTGCAAGCCCTTAAATAGGCTTCTCGCTGAGCTTTACTTTTTACTGTGCTCATACAAAAGAGCTGCATGATTAACTGTAGAGTAAATCGAAGCATTTTGGAATGCTTACATACTCAACGTAAAAAGAAATTCAATGCTGAAGTCTGCTAAACGTACGTTGAATTTTCTGATGTCCAATTCTGTAAGCAATATCATTTAACAAGCTGTGTTCAACGTTTTCAATTCAAAATTACCTTAATCTAGGAAAAAAGAAAAAACTTTCCTTATGATTTTGCGTTTATAGTTAACATAGTTTCAACTCATATGGTTTAATTTAAACTTCTGTGTCAGTAGCAGGGAAGCGTTCAGTAACTGAATTCATCTTGCTTCTATTATCTCTTTCATACACCTTTTCTCATTTTGTGAGTATTTACTGGCTTTATCCAATTTTAACAAAAATGCTCAGATACTATAATTATATGAACGGAAACATATACCATGCTATAAATATGTGATGTTATGTAAGAAATGCCAAGATTTATGATAAAATAAAGAAAATAATTAACAACCTTTATTCGCTTATAAATGTATAAATTTTATAATTTTGTGTTGCTAAAATAATTATATATATTATATATATATTTTAATCATGCACCGTAGTATCACTTACCAAATTAAAATACGTAAAATAATTTTTACACATTATTTATGAGTGCGGCATTTTTGGATCCCATCTGATTTTTGTTAACAGAGACTGTGGGACAAACTTTAAGCAGCAAATTTATCTCCCCCCCCTACCCCCATTTACCTTATTTAGTACTCGTTGATAATTCATACTATGAATATGATGACCTTAACACAATACGTTGTCAAGATAAACTAACTTCTAAATATATATCTTCAAAGTCAACACACATAATTGTAAAGAAAAAAATGCTAAGTCTAGAAGTTTATTTAATTTTGCGTAAAATGTTAAAGTGTATTGAATCATTCATCCACGTAAAATACTAATTCATGCGTAATTTTCACAAAAATATAAAACGCAATAACAAATTAAGAACAAATTCAGTAAATGATCGTATAAGTCCCTAAAAAAATAATTTCCAAATAACTCTAAGCAGAAACTCATCAATGCATTTACTTCAAGCCAATCCAGTTTCTTTCCGGATTTCCTCAGCAAGTCGACTATTTCGTGAAATTATTTTTCTCCAACTTTCACTTGCTACAACTGACGGGCCGTTTTTACTTATGAAGATTTTTGCAGCTGTCTTAAGACCTGCGTCATTATTGTAATATCCTAAAGCAAACACGTCACATACATTACCCACATTAATACAATCGATCAACTTGTGCGCGCAAGTCTTCTTTAAACGTTCCAGCTCGCTTGTACTTATCGGAAACGGAAAGCAACTGGAAATAATCTTCAGCAACAAGCTCACCGAGTTGGCCAGTGTAAAAGTACAAAAGAAATGTTTCCATGATCTTGAAATCTCACCTTGAACAACGAGTCTTTCTGAGGTTTGGCTTTGAGGCACAGCAGCGAAAACCGGCGATGGTGAAGATAGAATACGCTTGTGGACAGGGATTATCCTGTTCTTAACGACTATGGCGAAACCCCTAAACGCTTTAGACGGATGCAGGGCTTTGAAGCTATCCAACAAGCTGTTCGAGTCGTTTTCAGGTACTACAAAGCTACTAGTCGAGTATCCTACAACTCGGAAGTAGCATTTCAAGTACAACTCGCCTTTGTCTGATAAAAAACGACGTATATCGTTCTGAAACAACTGTGGACATGTATTGGCAAATGGTTGCTTAATAACATAACGGGATTTGGAGGGATATTCGGCTCTTCCAAATCCCGCACGGCTGGGATAAAGACAGTACTTGTCTTGAACAGATAAAACATACTTTATTTCAAACTTTTCTTTGAACTCAGGAAATCCTAATGGTTCGGCTCGAAATACGTAATTGGAGCATAAAGGGGTCTTTTCCATGTCTATAAACGTTTTCCATGTTGTTTTTGGCTCCGTCGGCATAATTACATCAGGGCCAATGATATAAGACTTTAGCGAAAATAATACATCCGAGAAATTTTCTATTTTCCATGACATACACACTGCGCGCTCTGTCATAGTACGAGCAAAAATCTCTTTGGTCATCATTCAAAATTAGGAATCTTTTAATTAGAAAAATGTTTAGCACTTCTTCTGTTGCAAGCTATACCAGAAAGTTTTTCTTAATCGTAAAGTCCATTTGTAATTCGCAGTCGGGAAGTTAACAAAGCATCCACAGCAACATACAAAACAAAAACATACGGCTCTAAATCTTCTGTCAATGAATGATGAACAGTATCTAGATGCTGACCGTGGCTATTAAAAACCGCGTAATGAGCCTCGCTGTTTTGATCGATTACAAAACTCAATTTCTAAAAAGCAATAAATCTTGCAGAAAATGCCAGGTAAACTTTTGCTGCAAGTGAGCTATTGCTCAATCGAAGATACTTGATTCTTGAACAAGTTTGGGAACACATAAATCATTCGGACTGGATCATTTGGTGCAATCATTTTCAAATTTACTAGGAATGAAGTAATAAACGTTTGGAAAAATGAATATAACTCACATTAATAGGGAAAAGGAAATTTAATAAAAGCAAATATGACATGCGTAAATTGATTTTTGATCTCATAATATGCCAAGAGCGGATCCAGCTTCTTGTTTTAGAGGGGTTCCTTATTGAAATATTGAAATTTGATCACATAAACGATGGGTGGAGGGGGCAAAAGCGTTATACTTGAGTAGGGGAAACTATGGAGACTTGACCCAACTTTTAGCTTTTAATTTTTCAATTTTTTTGTGCAATAGTTAGAGCTCAACAAAAAATATATATATAAATACTATGTTATTTCTCACATTGCACAGTGTTTCGATTAATGTTAGCTAGCTGGACAAAATTATTTTTCGTCATTTTTACATATTTATGAATCAGTGCTCAAATTTGTTCCGTGTTCTTCCTACAGTAGTAGAACCTTGAAATGATGTGGAAAGTTGCGACACAGCGTTCAACTTTGAATTTTATGCCTTTGTCCAGCCACTTTGCATTAGTTGCCAAAAAATGCTGTTTTGATTTTCCCGCAGAGACCCATTTTTCAGAATTTTTTTAGGCATACTTAGCTAATGTTTTCCTGATTTTCTTTTCAGAGTCCTATGCAAGGTTTGCAAAATTAAATTTGGAAGAAAAGATTTCGAAGAGAACATAGTTTTTTTTCTCTTTTGGGGGGCTTCAACCATTCTTCAAAGAAATCCCTGCTCGAAAGAAAGTACTCTAAAAAAAAAAAAAGTGTTGTACTCGAGTGTGCTGCCTGTAATACGTCTTATTAATTATGGAAAAGGTGCAGCTATTATATACAGAAAACTTAGCCCGGGGACAAACGGGGACAAGTGTTTCCCATCACGTGAAAGTTTCGAAACAAGCAAAAATATTCTGTTCATCTTAAAAATGTTTTTTTTAATATTACTTAATTATCATATACACTAATTTAATTAGGCAAAACTTGCACTTACCAGCTTTAATAACACCCATCTTGCACAATTAAATCATAAAAAAAATCGGAAAGCTTTAATTTTATGTGCTTAAAATTATGTCTGAAACTCAACTGATTTATTCTAAAACAAAGAGATACGTAACTTCAACCCTTAATACTCACCTGGCGAAAGTGAGTTAAACATCAACAAATAATGAAGTATCATGTTTTGGTATATTGTAGACATTATTCCAATGTCGAATTTTAGAATTCCGAACTTGACTTTTGTCCACCTAGCTTACACTAATCGAAACACTGTGCATTGTAGTGATTGAAAATAATTACATAAATCGAAGTAGAAATGGTTAAAAAAAAATATCTGCCTTTAATCTACATTTGGATCAAGTCTCCCTATCAAAGCTCCCTAGATAGCTTTCCTTTGTTTATCCTAAGTTTTTAACAATTTGTACTGCATATCATTACATAGCTAAAGAAGCGACTAACACATATTCACTTCGAAAATTTACTTGCCTTTAAATTTAAAGCTAAAAAGTTTATAAATTCCGAAATATTCAAAACTTACTTTTATGGTAAAGTATCATACCACAATAAATTTCTTGAAAACCGCTGATAAGTATGAAATTGCGTTTCCCTTCAAATTACTGTTGTGTGATTGGTCAACAGAAACTATGACTAAAATTTTCACTAAATATTATTTTTATGGGGAAAAAACCGCCATGCGTCAAGTATTCCTAGTTTCCCCTATAAATAAGTGGTATGGGCCTCTCCTCAGTATTTTTTTTTTTTTTTTTTTTGAAATTTACGTTCGCAAACCGGAGTTGTAGACAACCTCTGACTGCATTAACATCTGACGTTACAAAATGGTTGTCCTTTATGTTAAACACAAAAGAACCAAATGATTAAGTTGAATTACTATAATTATTAGGAAAGGAAAACGCTATTGTGAGTAACTGTCAGTCTTTGGAGACATCAGAAAACAGAATTTACTCCAGAAAAGAAATCAACTGAATTCAGCAGTGTACTTCGTTTCCTGCGCAATTTTAGAATTTACGCTACCTAATTACGGACGTTTTCAAAATTGTAGATCCTTCCTGGTAATAGCCTCATGGCAACTTGCAATCGACATTTCTCTTGCATATATTTCAAACTCATATTTGAATGTACGGACTTGATTCGCTAACCTGATGATGATGATGATTTTTAACTAATTTTTCGTCATTTTATGTGCAACCATTTCTTACATTTATATTTTTCTAAACAAGGGAATCACGAAGGGATCCCATGGATCAGAGTGGGGGGGGGGGTGTTAAAACCTTTTTTTTTTTTAATCTGAGGGCCGTAGATTAATTAAGGGTAAGAATTAATTAAGATTAATTAAGGGCCGTAGAACTTCTTGGGCCAAAACATATTAAAATTTATATCTACTTCGAAATTTTCAGATGACGGAAAAAAACGGAAAAAATAGAAAGACAATTGAAGGGCTTGGGAGATAAAGGGGTTAAGCGACAAAACAGAAATTGCGAGTAATTAAAGTTTAAAGTTTTATTGTTGTAGTTGTTGCAGCTTTTTTGTGTTCTGGTTTTGTCATTAGTGTGCGTACGAAATTGGTCTATTGACATCTACTGTTTGATGTACCAAGTTTTATTTGCTTCCCTGTATCCATTGCTTACGATTGTGGAGAGTGTTCATTTTTAAAATGAAACTTAGCCCCTTCATCCTCCAAGCCCTTCAATTGCAAACCGAGAGCTCTTATCACTATTGCATGCTTATTTTATTGATAAGAATTTTCCGCCTGTTTTAAGAGACACGATTTCCGATTATTTTTAACTTCAAATTTGCCAGTTATTCGTAACACCAAAGCAGATGATCAGTTTTTTTTTCGAAAGTTTCAGATTATCCTTTCGATTCGTAACATTGAACATAACTGGAGACATGGATCAGCGTCGCGGGCCACATATGTCCCGCGAGCCGTTGGTTGGACTCTACTGCTACAGATGATTGTGTAATCTACAGCTTTAAGGGGGATCTGAACCACTTGGGCATGATCGGTAGTGCTACAGCCAGGATTCAAACCCGAGCCCTCATTTTTACGTAAATATGGCTTGGCACTTTTCAATTTGACACTAACTTTTTTTGCCAAAAACCACAAGAAGAGGATAGATTATGTGAGAGGTCCTTCATAGGGGATCGATGCACTTTCCTCGTCACAAAATTTTGCGCAAATCTCTAGTGAATACTGCCCTGAAAAGTTAAAGCGCAATATCTGCAAAAAATGAGAAACGCGTGTTTGATTTCATACTAACAGAGAAATGCTGGATTTTGACGTTTTTTCGAGATTTATTTTCAGTTAAAACAAAATAAGCAATTTTGTACAATAAAGCTTAAGTTAATCGATTGTTTCAGAAAGGGCACAAGTCCAATGCATTTCCTGCACCTGTAACCTTCCTGAAATGATCGATTTAAGTACAATAAATGATAAAAATCCAACAGAAAAAAAAATGCGGATGTTGCACTTATCCTCCACGCAGCAGAATAGTTCGATCTAAACGCTCAGCAAGTATTTTAGAATATATTGTTTTGTTTTTTTCCATTCCTATTTACCAGAAAAAAAATCCATATTTCATTATTTTCCAATAAAGAATATTTTCAACGATAAGTACACCTCCTTCACGGGGAAGTTAATGATCGTGGTATGTGTCGCATAATTCCGATTAAACGAGGTTTCTGGAGCAATCGAAATTTTGTCGTTTTCGGGCGAGCATGTCCATTTATGTGTAATCAGTCCCTCGCTTTGCGTGATGTTGCGTGACTACCAAATTACCCCTCCTCGTCACGCTGACCATCTTCACGGATGTCCGCGGCCCAAGCATCCTGGCGAAACTCTGGCGAGATTTATTTAGTCGCCCGAGATCACTGGAGTTTAAAAATAAGATCTGGGTTGCGAATTTTCGACAGCGCTTGAAAGTGGCAAAAAATGCAAGTGTATGGAGATTTGGTTGAGAGAAACTTTCCAATTTGCGAGAAAATAGCCAGAGTTTTGCAAGTGTAATACAGTGGAATCCCGATTTTAGGTTGTCCGCGTCGTACTTTAATGGTCCCTGAAAGCTGTTATACTGATAATGTTAAGATTCCTGATTTTGCGTTTTCTTTTTCAAGAAGTTCGCTTGAAACGTTTTTCTACTAACAGGTCAAAATCATGTTTCATCCTCAAGACTCACACAAACTTTTTTTAAAGATTTTTTTATGCAGATTAATTTCCTAGTTGTTTAAAACCGCTCTGGTATTCTTTTTGTTCAGTCTTGCGGTCCTTATTTACTGTCCGTAATTGAAAACCGCGCCTTGAGTTCGGGAACCATTCCTCTTAAGAAAGGGGTGGTGGCTTGTGAGTGGGAATTTTCTGAAGTTTTCAATTTAAAACTTGCATTTTTGCCAGCCTTTTGATACATTCAACTAAACTATGTATTTGAAGTTAGCATCGTTCCACGTTGTTTGATACGGTTCGAAATACTTTTTATTGTTATTCCCCTTATTGTTGTCTTACCTACCTAACACCCCTATTTTGGTAAGATCAGAGAAGACCTGACGCATGCGTAAATACGCGGAATGTTTTACCTAAGAAAATCAGACAGTATAAGCGGGACTTCATCCGATCGTCCATTCTGATCTTCCTTCACAACAGCGGGGGCTGAAACTTCCTGGGGGCTAAAGCTGCTGTTAGTGACACTCCTAGCTTGATGCTGCCCCTGAAATCGATGTTGCGTGTATCTCTACCACATTTACTAATTCTCTCAATATTGGATTTAATAACCACCTACGACGGCAGTAATGAAAGGATGAAGATGAAAAAGAATTAATGGTGGGGGTTCCCACTGCTGAACAAGCGATTCAAAGCATAAAAACTAAATTTTTTTCTGAGAATATCAACCAAGAAGCAAATGTACAAAATTTGTGAGAATAGAAGTTATTATTCATAAAACTGTATCTAAAAACAAAAAAAAAGTAAAAATTACATTTTCGCCAATAGTTCATTAGATAAGTTTCAATTTTTAAAAAATATACTTAGATTATCAACCCCGCCCCTGATTTGACATTTTCTCACTTCGAACGTTTTTTTTTTTATCACTGGTCACTATCATATAGATTTCTTTGAAATAGTTGACTAAAAATTTGCGAAATGCATATTGAGTTAAAAAGCTTGCTACCGAAAAAAACTTTCTTCTATGACATGGATAAATTTTTTAAAATGGTAAACTGAGTTAAATACAATATACACTGGCGGAAAAAAAAATCCCTACACTAAGAAAAAATTGCCGTAGAGTAATGAAATTTGGGTAATGCAATTGTCTAGTTAACATGTTTAATTGATTAAATGTACAAGATCACTGGCTAATTTAAGCTCAAGAAAATGCTGTGCAAATGTGAAATTATGTTAATTTAATAGAGGGTGTAACCTCCAGAATTTTGAAGGCAAGTCTGCAAGCGTGCATGCATTATGTCATACAGGTGCCGAATGTCATTTTCTGGTATGGAGTTCCATGCTTGTTGCACTTGCTGTGTCAATACTAGGACCGTCATTGCTGACTGTGGATGATGCTCGAGGTGCCATCCCATGATATCCCATACGTTATCAATTGGAGACAGATCTGGTGATTTTGCAGGTCATGGTAACATGTCAGCACTCTGTAGAGCACATTGCGTTACAGCAGCGATGTGAGGGCGAGCGTTATCCGGTTGGAAAACGCCCTCTTGAATGCTACTCATGAAGGGCTGTACTACTGGTTAAATTAACAGACTGACGACAAATTTTCAGTCAGTGAGTTTGGGATAACCAGAAGAATGCCCCTGCTGACGTAGGAAATTGCTCCAGAGACCATAACTCTAGGTGTGAGTCTCGTGTGTCTAGGCCGTAGACCGCTTAGATGCAGGCGGTCCCCTGGCCTATTTCTGACCAATATACAGCCACCACTGGCACTAAGGCAGAATCTGTTTTCATCAAAAATTACAACAGATCTCCACTCCGACCTCCAGTGAGCTCTGTCGTGGCACCACTGTCGTCGGAAAAGGCAATGGTTTGCAGTCAATGGAATACCGGCTACAGGCTGCCTGGCTCGGAGCTGTCCTTGAAGTAAACAGTTTCTTACCATTCCTTGGGTCACGACGGTGCCAACTGCAGCTCGAATGTCAGCCGCAGATGCAGTACGATGCGCCACAGCCGTACGCAAGATTCGGCGATCTTCCTTCTCAGTCATGCCACGTGGCAGCTCGGAACTCGATCTTCCAATTTCACGGAAAAATAATACACATGAGCTTCACAACACGTTTTTAAAACAAGCCTTATTTGCATGTTTTGAGTGACGCCACCCGCGCCACACTTATACGCGGAACACGAAATTTCAATCGATGTCATCTTTCAGTTGTATAAACACGCCTACCAAATTTCGTTTATCTAACACAAGTCTTTCTTGGTGTTGGGATTTTTTTTTTTCCGCCAGTGTAGTTAACACTAATATATCACTTTATTGCCCAATTGCTAATAGAAACATCATGTAATTAAGAAGTTCATTATAGAAGTGTCCTAGTGAAACGGAGTTTCTTTTTTAGATTACTTTCCCGTAAAAAAAAAGACGAAAAAATTATTAAAAGTAGCTTTATGCATCTAAAAAATATCGCCAAGTCCAAAAAGTATCGCCAAGTTAAAAAAATATCGCCAAGTTCAAAAAATATCGCCAAGTAAAAAAAATATCGCCAAGTAAAAAAAAATGAAAAGGTAAAATGAATATCGAAAAATTAAAAATTTGAAAGTAGGGTATTGAAATGGGGAATTTGTGTGACGGTCGGTCGGTCGGTCTGTCTGTCCCCCCCCCTAATAACTTTTGAATGAATATTCCGATTCGGACAAACTTTTTTTTGTTAGAAAGATCTCGGCGAGTACAGCTCATTCCCATATTTGATGTTTCGATTTGAATAATTTTTGGTTCAAATTTGAACCGTTCAAACAACCTGTCCCGCGATGCTTAAATTTTCAATTTGAACATTTTTTCGTTCAACATTGAACCGTTCAAGCAACCTTTCCCCACCTAATAACTTCTGAGTGAACCATCCGAATGGAACAAACTTTTTTTTGTTTGAAAGATCTCAGAGAGGCTCATTCCCATATTTCGCTTTTTGACATGAACCATTTTTCGTTCAATATTGAACCGTTCAGAAAAATAATTTAACATTAGCGCCTACGGGGAATTTAAGTTGAATGTTGATCCTGAACTTAAAGTCGGATTTCCTTCAAACTAACTTTGGAAGAAAATGGTTTTGTTAAATAATGTTTGTAAAGTACTTTTCTGAATAATCTTCTGTGAGGACTCAGATTCCGACTCAAACTCCGCAAACATGGCGGAAATGCAGGCTCAGAAAAAAATGACTGACTGTGCAGACGATTTTTTGTTTATTTATTCATTTGTTTATTTTATTTATTACTATTATTTTTTTTTTGGCAGACGATTTTTTTTGCAACAAAAGTGTTTCATTCACGAGGGCATTTTATTCTTTATTTATATTTAACAACTGGCAACCGTTTAAAAGTGAAAATCGAGACATTTTATCGACGGACGAGTTTTTTTTTTCCTTTCTTTGATAAAATGTGTTTTGATGTACTTTGTACTTTTAATTTTTTTTTTTTTTTTTGAAAACGATTGAGGAATTTTTCTACGGAAGAACTGTAACAGTTACATTCTTTAAAATATGCGACAAAACTTTATTTATTCATTTATTTACTTTTTATGTGTCTATTTCATATGATGAGAGGGGTATATTTTGCTTTTAGAAATCAGCTTTAAGTGCTAAAAAGGTATGTTTGACATAATTTTTACTCTCAGATAATTAAGAGAATAATGATCAGATGCTAGGATGTCGATGTACGGGAAAGTAGGCTCGTTTAGTTCTTGACAGAACTTCTTGTTTAATCGGATGTAACGAACCTTTGGCTATATCGAGCTGCTAAGAGAACGATCTCTATTAAAGGTTTGTTATAGCGGGGTTCGACTGTAGATGATTTTGTTTTTGTTCCGAAAAGGCGAACATCCATTGAATGGATGTTCACCTTTCCCCCCTCATCGGTGGCCCAACAGTAGTTGTGATTCCTTTCCTTTTCTGTGTTTTCCATGTGATCTAGAAAACATTTGATGTATTTAAATTTTACCTGTGTCTGATCAGTGAGCTTCATCTTATTATGAGGTCGGCAGTCAAGGGCGGGTTGCGGGTAAAGTAAATTTTTAATTTAACATTAGGTTTTGTGAATTTGCATTTGAATATATAATACGCTTCTTGTGCCGAACAGGGGATTTCGAGAGCTGAAAGAAACCCTCGAGATAATCGACTAAATCAAATGAAATCCTTCAATTTGCCTGATTGTGGCACGTACCAGACCTTGTATGTACTGACTGAATTTTAAAAAAATCTATGTGTTTTTAATATAAATTTAGCCTGCAATATGAATGCATTTTTTTTAATATATTCTAGCTTTATCGTATGCTTACTTTATTCATTAAAATTTCGTATTTATTCTTCATTCCGCAATGTTTGTTTGTTCCAGAAAAACCTTTATTTTTTATATTCCAGATAATTTCGCTCATTTATCGCTTCCATGTTTCAAAAATTATTTTCTACTATGTTCAAATCTTCCAAGAACATCAACAATCCGTCGTCAATTATCAGCATTTATCTGGTATTCAATTGTTCTACGCATCAATTGTTTATCATTTTATTAATTTTTTAATGTATCTTGCAGGAAAAAAATTAGAACTTTCCGAAACACCTTTTCCTTTTTTTCCTGAATTGTAAAAAGCAATAGTCGAGTTTATTCAATGCATAAATTTAAGGGTATTAATCAGTTCATTGTGCAGACTATTTTTGGGTTTGTCAATCTGTGTCACATATTGCTGAAAAAAAATGCTCTGCTGGTTTTATGATTAAACAAAGAATTTAAAGCACATCTTCATTAACACATTTATTGACGCGTAATGTAATTGTTTATATGTTACCCGCAAATGACGGATCTATTCAATAAAGGGAAAAATTTAATGTGTGCATTGCATAAATTTGCCCCTGTTAAATATTCGATGTCTTTATTCACTCAAAATTTCGATGTGTTTACAGGCCCGTCATTTAGGGGGGTCAGGGAGGAGTGAGAAATTAATGTATTTACATATAAGTGGGCGTGGCTTTTGATGTTTTCCGATGAAACTGCTTTATGCTTGGACCTTTTGCCCCCCTCCCCCTGGAAAAACTTGAAATGACGGCCCAGTGTGTTTACTCATATACGCGAATTCGAAGTAATTTAAAAAAATTAGATGTTTTTGTCAATGGTGTAAAAACACTAAAAGCTCAGTTACATTTTAACAGCTGCCTTATCAGAAGCTTTTTTCATATTTTGCCAAAATTACATTTGTCACTCTACAGAATGCCTAGGTATTTTTACAATGACAAGGGAAAGTATGTAACAATTCTTAAATTTCATACTTTGCCTAAAATAGTACAGCATTATATACAGCACCCAGGCACAGCAAAGGATGAAACTTCGGCATTCTATGCAGTGCCAGGGTGGTGCATAACGTGGGGTGGTGTATGCTGCAGGGCCGGACTGGACCCCTTAAAAGGGCGCAGACCTTGGAACTTCAGAGGGGCGCACGATATATTCATGAGCCCATTGTAGATGCTTACAATGGGGGGGGGGGGGGGAATATGTTGTCATTCAAGAAGATATTCGAAATTTTATCTTACATTGTTCTTTTCGTAAGGTGAATAGTTAGGGAAGGTGTCCTTCACAAAAGATGTTTTTTTTTTTTTTTTTTAAGTTCAAGACTTAATGTGATTTTCATAGCAATATAAATGCATTTATTAACTCATAGAATTTTATGCATATTTAAAGAATACCCCAGCTTTAGTTGCGTCATACTTCAAAGCATTAAGAACAAAAAAATTTGCAGTACAAATAAATTTCATACGACATAAACTGAGAATTATGGAAATTCAAACCCTAATATGACGTGGCAGTTGGCTATTTACAAATTATTAACATTTTGATTTAATGTTTTCTAACATTCAAAATAAAAAATAAACAATGAAATTGCATCAATGTATAGGATGGAAATACTAAAAAATTTTCAACATTATTCACAGATCGAAATAGCAACGAAGTAATGAACAGGGCCGTCGACAGGTTTCATGGGCCCCTATGCAACTTTTTGTGGGTCCCCCTCCCTCAAACCTTTACTTAAACTTCCTACTATTATTTTCATATAAATAGCGTAAATTTTATGAAAGGATAAACTGAAATTTTATGTGTTTAACTGAAAGTTTCCGTAATGAAAGACAAGAAAGAAAAGATTTGCGATTCTTTTTAACGGAGTTTTCAACTTTTAGGGCCGAAGCTGCAACCAAAGATTCGGTAGCTGGTCGCAGCATAACATATACACGCCTTGAATTTTAGGAGTGCAGGCGGGGCCTTTGCCTCCCCCCCCCCTAGATTTTTCGTAAGAGAAAAATTCGCTCTTATTTTTCCGATAAATTGTAAATACAATTCATTCAACATTTTAAAAAACTTTTGTGTGTCTTTTTCGCAGATAAGTGATAACAGCCCCCGTGTTTTTCGCGTTTTTTAATAATCCCGCTGTTTTCTTTTCTTTTGAATCGATCTAATAGCGGGATGGGTATAAGAATGTTGCAATGATTTCTTTTTAAATGGGGTGTAAAGTAGACTAGTCCCAATTTCAAGGGGTCCGGGTGATTGTCCCCCGGGAGAAATTTTGAAAAATAGATACAAAATTCGGCATTTTGAAGCCTTATATGAGATAATTAGATGGAAAAATATGACGGAAAAAGAGGCAAACAAAGACCCTCCAAAAGACTAGAAATAAGAGCAAGAGAAACGAGAGAACGGAGAAAAAATACTATACCTGAAAAATTGCTGAAATATAGGCATATTTCACAAAGCTATTTTTGGAGAGAAAACTAACAATTTCATGTGATCTTATGGTTAAGAATACTTCCTTTGACCCTAGTGATCGAATTTGAAATCTAATATGGGAATAACTTTTTCCAAAAAAAAAAAAAAAAGAGTAAAAAGGCAAAGGGGGGAAAAAAGTCTTGCAAAACACTCATTGAAAGTTATAAACACATAGTTAAAGCAAAAAATAGCAAACAATGATATAAATTAAAATTGTAGCTAAAAATGATAACAAAAAACAACAACCAAAGCATGAATTGTCTCTTTATTTTTTGCAGAAAGCGGCAGAAAAAAATCTGTAAAATTATTCCTTACTTTTGAAATTTAATGAATTATTGAAGACGTTTTGTAGTCACAAAAAATACATTTGAAAAATAATACATATGATCATTTAACCAAAATTCAATAATTTACAAGTTTTTTTGGTCCAGAAGATGAGTCATGTCTTTAATATTCGCTATTGATACCAATGATATAATGATCTTAAATTGACCCACAAAAGTTGTACATGAAATAAGTGTTCCACCAATTACTTTAATCTCTCTGCTCAATACTAAGAGGTCATTCGTTCTCACCGTTGTCACAGACGGCAAAAAAATGTCTTTTTTTTGGGGGGGGGAGGAATTCTCAATTTAGCAATTAAATTTCGAGTTTGTTCAAATGAAAAAATACAAGCATGCACACTAGGGTGGAGCGAAAAACAAAAACTTTGGTATTTTTTTCTGTAATACCCGGCAAAAGCTGTGCATGCGTAAGTACAAAGCACATGTAAAATATTATCTAGGTTGAACAACTCATTTAGGGTCCTACCAGGGCTTGAATTTCTCTAAAAATACGAAAAAACGTCAATTTTCAAAAATTTTTTGGAAAATATTGATAATCACCATTTTTGTTCTACAACCATTAAAATGCTTCCTTTTAGGACTATTTTCATGCATCTTCAAAATTATTTACATTTAAGGTCCTACATAAACCGTTAAGTTCCGTGAAATTAACCAAAATTGACTTTTTTTACCATTTTTTGCACACAGCAATATTTCTTCTTTTGTAATCCAGATTCTATTTTTTTGCAATGAATGGGCAAAATGCAGCTTTTAGTTGTAAATGCGATTATATTTCGTTACATTAACAGCCCAGAATGCACCACAAGGAGGTAGCTGCATTTCGGGTGTCATTCTGCCTTTCCCATCCACCCAGCCACGTTGCTTACATATTTTCAACACATTTATACAGATGCAATTACTATCTGATGTTAAAAAGGTTTCTCCTCTTGAATCAAAGTTTGACTCATGACTCAGTTTTTACCTTGACGATTGCGAGTATAGAGTTTTTCATTTAAATTCATATCTTGTCTCTTCCTTCAATAGCAATCTGCCGTTTCACTAACCAGTTTTGAACCCTTAAAACAGTCGAAGTGTAGAAGAGGTATACTTATTGAATCACTGATAAAGTACAATTTGTTTTTTGAAAAGTTGTCCTTTTAACGTTGCAAGAACTCGGTGGAAGATACCAAAGCTTTAAAAAGGGATAAAAGTACTTGATGGACATTGTCAATGTAATACAGAAAGAAAAAAGTGAACCTGATCTCACTATCAAAAATTGGAGACCTTTCAGTCATTGGCTTTCATTAATTCGAGCTAACAGAGTTATGAAGCTGTTGATTTTCAAACTGAGTTTCTAATGAGATAAAGATACTTGTCAGTTATATCATTAAAAAATACGCTTCTCTATAGTTCAAGAAATTAGAAATTTAAAAAAAAAAAAAAAAAAAAAGAAGGAAAATTTCCATAGAGCTGCATATTAAAAATTACGCATTCTATAAAAGTTTAAAACTGACTGGTCAACTCGTGTTAACTTTCCTCCCATTAATGATGTCAATTAAAAAAATCTCATAGTTTGAACTTTCAAAACTTAATATTGGTCATAAAAGTTCTCATTTAGTTATCAAAATGTTTTCTGATGTTGCATGACTTTCTGTAACCCAACTCCTTTACAGTTTGACTATCGTCCACTGCCATGGCCAATTACAAGTTCTCAAAAGTAACAAAGCAGGCATTTCTTCGAATCAGCGGATCCACGAAGAAGAGAAGATCATCAATTAAATGAATTATAGATTGCGTAACTTTCATTATACATACAATTCCATGTTTCACGGAAATTTTCTTTCCTTTTTTTTAAATTTCTAATTTTCTTATTTAAAGATATAACTGACGAGTATCTTCATGTCATTAGAAATTCATCTTAAAAATTAACAGATTCATAACTTTGTTAGCTCGAATTAACGAACGCTAATGACCGAAAGGTCTCCGATTGAGATCAGGGTCACTTTTTTCTTTCTGTATTACATTGACAGTGTCCATCAAGTACTTTTCCTCTTTTTTTAATCCGTTTTTAAAGCTTCGATATCTTCCACTGAGTTCTTGCAACGTTAATAAGTTAACTTTTAAAAAACAAGTTGCACTTTATCAGTGATTCATTAAGTATATCTCTTCTACACTCCGACCATTTTAAGGATTTAAAACTGGTTAGGGAGACGGTATTGGAGGAAAAGATAAGATATGAATTTAAATGAAAAGCTTTATGGCTCGCAATCATCAATGCCAAAACTGAGTTATAAGTCTAATTTCAAGCTTTGATTCAAAAGGTGAAAAATGTTTAACATCAGAAAGAAATTGCATCCGGAAATATGTGTTGAAAACATGTAAAAAACGAGGCTGGGTGGATGGAAAATGCAGCATGACACCCGAAGTGTAGCTACCTTCTTGTGGTGCGTTCTGGGATGTTAATGTAACGAAATATAATTGCATTTACAACTAAAAGCTGCATTTTCCCTATTCATTGCAAAAAATAGTATCTGGATTACAAAAGAAGAATTGTTGCTGTGTGCAAAAAATGGTAAAAAAAATTAATTTTTGGTTAATTTCACGGAAATTTACGGTGTATGTACGAACTTTATACTGAATAGAATGTAAATAATTTTGAAGATGCATGAAAAGAGTGTTAAAAGGAAGCATTTTAGTGGTATTAGAACAAAAATGGTGATTATTTATATTTTCCAAAAAATATTAGAAAATTGACATTTTTTAGCATTTTTAGAGAAATTCAAGCCCTGGTAGGACCCTAAAAGAGTTGTCCAAACTTGATAATATTTTACATGTGTATTATACTTATGCATGCACAGCTTTTGCCGGGTATTACAGAGTAAAATTCCAAAATTTTTGTTTTTCGCTCCACCCTAATGCACACATCCCTACATCCCATAAAAAGAAACATTGGGCATCTTTCATTTATTTTTTTAATTGCAACATTGCAATACTCAAACTTTTGCCGAATCGTCAGGTAAAATTTGGGATTTTTTTTGGAAACTCCTAGTGATTTCCTATCGGAGTACCTCTGACGCTTCTACGTAATACTTTGAAAGAATTTTAATGAAACCGATTTTTAAATAATTTTCTGGAAAACTTGACGAATCAATATTTTTTCTTTCCCTGTAAGCCAACTCCTCTATCTGTCTTGCCCGTAACACGGCAGCCGAGAGCCAAGGCGAGCGGGCCCCTTGTCACTTCGGTCGCCAGGACATATTTGCCCTCTAAGAATAGTGAAGTTTATACAACTGTTTCCGAACACACACACACGAAGAAAAATGCATGTGGTATCAATTTCAATTTATATTATTATTTTTTGTTAACAAAATATAATATCAAAATACAAGCAAAACTTACCGGAAAGATATGTTTGTGGACTCAACAGAGGACTTTTATGTACGCATAAAGATAAATATAAGTGTTCCTGGTGATATTAAATGTTACTGGTTATAGTAATCTGAAAAATAATCCCAGGAAATGAACCCGAAGACGGCTGGATCAAAAGTGATCGTCTATTTCCAGGACAATTGGCCAGTGATCAAAAGTTCTGCTTCCTTTTTAAAAGGCATGGGAATAGTAAGACGAGTTTTGTTGTTCAGTTGTCTGTGATAAATGACTGCAATAAAAAGCCTGTTTACGGAAATATGGTAGCACAAACATTGGATCACCATGACAAATTTACATAGCCGCCTGCTCTATAGGAACCGACTTGGGTCTATTCAGGGGGAACTACATCAAAGGTAATCAATTGACAGACCAGCAGGGATGTGGGATTATCACCCCTGGAACTTACACAGTGGTTCTGTGATTGACCTCCCACAAAGTTCTCGGAAGAGAGCTCATAAAGGGACAATAGCGGTTTCTTGCCGTAAGATAAAGCCGGCCGAATGTTACTTGCGCCTAGAGAGGAGGAATAGCTTATGATGGTTTTATCAGTAGCAAAGCAAACATATATTAAAAAGAGCTGAAATTGACGATTTTTTTTAAATTAAAATATCTTATCTAACTTTTTTAAGGCATGAAAAATTATGAAAATTTTGAAAACACAGTTAAATAATTGTTTCTTAGCGCAGGAAAAAAAAAATGTGCGGTGATATTCGGAACGATAATGCTAAATTTTGTGCCTCTTTAGCGTGGCAAAAGAAAAAGAAGTTTTAGTTACAATCTCCCATAGAAATATCCTAGCTGCTTTAATGAATATTTTTAAAACACATAAATCCTTGTTTCTTAACTTCGGAAAAACAAATCTGTCATAATACTCAGAACGATAAGGCTGAATTGAGCGCTCTTTAGCAAGGCTCCCACATGCGGTGTAAGAGTTGCACGACAGCTTACGGCTGGCCTGGGAGGGGGGGGGGTCATATCACAAATGTGACAATTGCTAGGGGCCCCCACGACATAGGGGCCCTGAAAGGAATGTTCATCAATTGCTTACTGTAAGAGCAATAGACAAAAGGGCTCCATAATCCCTAAATCCACCACTGTACAACAATGGCTTCAAAAGGACAAAAAAAGGGCATATAATATTGCATTTATAATACATTTGATTTATCATATTAATATCCATTCTCGTGGGTTTTTTCAACATTTAAAACTATCTTCAGATACATCCATGGGCATTTCGAAAGTAGATTGTAGTTGCTACTTTTTGAAAGAAAATAGTTGCAGCAGTAGTTAACTACATTTTTAATGAAGTAATTGTAGTTAACTACAAAAAAAATCTGACTACTGATTGAGTGTAATTTAAAATGAAGCAATTTTTTTTAAATTTCAAATGTCTGCCTAAACATTAATTAGTTGATAGAGGGTGGAGAGTTGTAGGGACAAGATGGCCCATTACAATATCTAGTCCTGGGGTTCACGGATTGATGTGGGGGCCCTGATACTAAGTAAGCTCGCCTCCCCCAAAAGAGAACGGATATATCAGTCACATACTCATAATAGAGAATAGAAATCAATGAAACAGTACACTGCATTGTGAGAAATGCCTTTAAATTTTCATTGGATAAGCAACTTCGCAATCTCGTCTTAATTAATTTTAGCTTTGAAAAAGCCCTTTCGCAGCTTACTAGCGTAAGAGGTATAGTAAGTATATACCTGAAAACTTGACTAAGCTCTGTATATAGTATGCAGTTCTTATTATAATCATACAGTACTTTGTACACACATGAAGGACATGTCTTGCACGGCTGTTTTTCTTGGCACATTTGATTTGTAGTAGCACTAGCAGTTAAATCTTCAAAAATTGTTAGCATATAGCAGTAATTTTAAAAAATCTTCCTATTGATCGGGGGGGGGGGCAGAGGAGTTCGTTTTTCAGAAAAAAAAAGACATATTTGTCACGATAACATGAATTTCAGGAGAAGAAATGTTCTAACAAGAGCTACAATTAGGCTGCAGGGCGCTGTAAGCAGTCAGAAGGGCGCAATAAACACACAACGGGACGCTACAAAATATTAACTATTACTCGTACGAGGTGTTTGTCCCTGACTTTAGACAGAACGAATTCTTAGTTTTTTGTCTATGTTTCAAAATATCTTTTTAAGTTTTTTTGAAATTCACTGTCGCAAAAACGGACCCTAAATGAAATTGTTAGCATACAGCAGCAATTTAAAAAAATCTCCTTATGGACCTGGGGAAAAAAAGAGGAGGGCGTTTTTCAGAGGAAAAAAAAAACATATTTGTCGCAATAACATGAATTTCATGAGAAGCAGTATTCTAACAAGAGCAACAATAAGGCTGCAGAACAGTTAGAAGGGCGCAATAAACACACAAGGGGCGCTACAAAATATTAACTATTACTTGTACGAGGTGTTTGTCCCTGACTTTAGACAGAACGAATTCTTAGTTTTTTTGTCTGTGTTTCGAAAGATCTTTTGAAGTTTTCTCAAAATTCACTGTCGCAAAAACGGACCCTACATGAAGTTGTTAGCATACAGCAGTAATTTAAAAAAAATCTTCTTATTGACCTGGAGGGGAAAAAAGGAGTTCGTTTTCCAGAAAAAAAAGACATATTTGTCACGATAACATGAATTTCACGAGAAGTATTCTAACAAGAGCTACAATTAGGCTGCAGGGCGCTGTAAGCAGTCAGAAGGGCGCCATAAAGACACAACGGGGCGCTACAAAATATTAACTATTACTCGTACGAGGTGTTTGTCCCTGACTTTAGACAGAACGAATTCTTAGTTTTTTGTCTGTTTCAAAATATCTTTTGAAGTTTTTTCAAAATTCACTGTCGCAAAAACGGACCCTACATGAAATTGTTAGCACACAGCAGTAATTAAAAAAAATCTTATTGACCTGGAGGGAAAAAAAGAGGAGGGCGTTTTTCAGAAGAAGAAAAAAAAAACATATTTGTCATAATAACATGAATTTCATGAGAAGAAGTATGCTAACAAGAGCAACAATAAGGCTGCAGGGCGCTGTTAACAGTCAGAAGGGCGTAATAAACACACAACAGGGCGCTGAAAAATTAGCTATATTACTGGTCTGTGGCGTTTGTTCCTGGCTTTAGACTAAACGAACTAGCTTAGTTTTTTTCCCCATGTGTCAAAATCTCTTAAGTTTTTTCAAAATTCGATTCGCAAAAATGCTTGAAACTCTTAGCTTGGCATACAGCAGTGTTTTTAAAAATCCTTAAAAACGGGTAGGGTGGGGGCTTTAATTAAAATCACTGCAAAAAACGGTAATGAAATCAATAACCGATTATATACTCTGAAACAACAACCGGAAGCAGTGGTTGAATCTTCTTTATCTACCGCCCTCCTCTCCCCAAATCATCACAGCAAAAATTCCCGGAAGTAATGTTCGAGATTTATGCCTCAGGCAACACTGGGGCTGGATATTCGTCGAGACTGAAAGACACCTGTTCACAGGGCATTGCGGACAAGAGATTTTGACCCTCAAATGACCTTTTAGTGTAAGCAGTAGCGACAGTGGACAATGAAGGGGACGAAAACGCGCCTTGAAAAGAATCTCACGTCGGCAAGATAATCCCAGGGTCCCCAGCTTTACTGGAGTACTGAAGAAATTCGTAGCATCAGGAATGGAGACTGAGAAAAAGAAAAAGAACTGCAGACACAGGAACAAGGGAAAATTTTTTTTTTTCCAGAAATGAAAAGGTTTTTTTTCTGCATAAAAAAATTTTAATTTTTCTACTGGGGGCGCACCGGCCCGGCGGCCGGTTGCCCGGCGGGCCAGTCCGGCCCTGGTATGCTGTACGATTTTAGGCAAAGTATGAAATTTAAGAATTGTTGCATACTTTCCCTTGGCATTGTGTAGAGTGACAAATGCAATTTTGGCAAAATATGAAAAAACTTCTGATAAGGCAATTGTTAAAATGTAACTGAGCTTTTAGTGCTTTAAAACCGCTGAAAAAAACATCCAATATTTTTTAATTTGGAAGTACCAAACTTTATGTAGAGAAAATTACAACGTTAAGAAGACACAAATATTTGTGCCTTCTTAACGTTGTAATTTTCTCTACATCAATAGCACAAAGGTATTTGTAAACTTTACCAAACTTTATATTTAACACATTTTATAAGAGTCGTGAAATGGAAATTTCAGAAGTATTACTTCGAATTCACGTACATGAGCAGGGCCCGATTAACCCGTGAAGATAGGGGAAGCTCTGTCTCATTTTGAGGCCCCCTGCTTTTTGAGGCGAGATGGGGGGGGGGGGGTATTTCTATACTCTTGAGACATTGAATTAAATCTCGCTAAAGGTACATATCATTTCTAAGAGCTGCCCAAGCAGAATTCAGATTAAAGTCTGTCTGTCCCCTTCCTCCACTAATATGTAGAATTTCCATGCATAATACATGGTTGCATTGTAATTCTATCATTCAACATTAAATAAGATTTATTTCATCACAGAATTAATAAAACATAATAAAAGTACATTGCAAAAAAGTTGGGTCAAATCTCACATTTAAAAATAGCTTGTAGTGGGATTAATGTTTTATGAAATGTGTCTTCACTTATAAAACCTTCCAGAAAATTTTTATTGAACCAGTTCTAATGTTTGCAATTCTCTTTAGATATGCATTTAAAAGCAGAAACTAGAATTTTAAATCACAAGTTTTCAGTCATTTTTGGGCCCCCTGAAATTTTTTTAGGGGAAGCTCAGGCTTCCTGTGCCTTTTGGGTAATCAGGCCCTGTACATGAGTAAACGGATTTAAATTTTGAGTGAATAAAGACATCAAATATTTAACAGGGGCAAACTTATGCAATGCACACATTAAATTTTTCCCTTTATTGAATAGATCCGTCATTTTTTTTTAATTTTTCATAATTGTGCCATTTAAGTGTCCATTGTAAGGAAAAGCAACAGTATTCAGAATATGAAACGTTTTCGTTTCTGATTTCCGAACTTGGCTGACACACTGCCGTGTGTCTTAATCAAATTTTATGAATCATATGGATTTTATGAGAAGTGTGTTTACTAAATCCCTCTGTCTCTGAAACAAGAGTCTGATTACGGCCCTGATGTAAATAACTAGTAGGGGAGTATGGGGCAAAGTGAAATATTTCACTCTGTTTTTAGTTCCAGCTATCTAGTAATATTTTAGTTGTGTAGTAGCATTTATAGTCCATTCCAGTCGGGAAGGAGTAGTCTCTGAAAATTAAAATGCATGATAATACGAATAATTTTTGAAGATTCATACTTATACTGTAATATTTTGTTTGAGTCAAAAAATGACAAAGCTGTTTAATCGAGATCTACTAACATTCGGTGCAGTATTCATTCATTTAGCATTTAGTTTATTTTATTTTTAATGTTTTGTACAATTCATCAAATGTATGCGGGTCAAAGTGAAATAAATTCATTTCGTTTAATCATTCATTAAAATAATAAGTCACTTATGTATTCATTTGGCGACTAATTCCTTTTCATTCCTTCATAAAATAATTCACTTATTTACTCATTCATTCTCCTATTTCCTATTTATTCTCTATTTTATTCACTCATTTGTTTTTTTCTCCTATGTTAATAACTTTCTTTATGAATTTATTGCTCCATTGTCTATTCATTTACATATGATATATCATGATTTCTTGGGTTGTGCCGCTATTGCAGCCCATGAACGATATATGTTTACGAAAAAGTCAACAGGCATGAAATTGCCCATTTTCTAACCTTGAATTTAAATTCCTGCATCTTCCCACTTAAAATAAAACGGAATATCATAAAATTAACAAATACTCTCGACTCCCACCCGTTTCTTATCTTTAATCTGCAGGAGATAAGACTACAAGATCGTTGATGTGTCTGCAAGTGAAGCGGAAAAGAGATTACCATTGCTTAAGTCTAGACTTGCAGATGACACGGATTTTCTAGCAGAGACATTTACTTTCTTTTTCCTGTTGATATTCTGATAGGCTGAACATCGCTGGAACTCTTGAAAGTAGAATAACAAAGTGTTCTTACTCCTTCCACATTTAGTACAAGTTGAATCTTCATAACGGCCCCCAAAGCTCTATGCACGATTTCTTTTCGATTTACTGGTTTTGTGTCGTTTAAGTTTCGAATGGTGTCAGGTGCGGATCTAGAGAGAGAAGTGACCAAACATAGTCCGAAACTGTCTTTTGAGGACTCATTTTTTCTCAAAATTCACCCAGATCCCCCAATTGTGCACAAAAATGACATTTATGACCCCCCCCCCCTTCTCTCCCTTCCAATATTGACTCCTTCCAAAACCAAAAGATGGATCCTCTCTTAGACAACTCCAATGTCTTCACCAATCGCTGGTCGATTTTGACCATTCTCTTTTTATTTACGTAAATTTACAAGTGAAAGAAAACATACAACCACGACATAATGATCTTCGTCACATACCTCCCGAGATAAAATCGAAACGTTGACTTACCCTAGTTTGTAGAAAGCTGAATCAAATCATTTAACACACAAAAATTTTCTGTCACTTAACGCCTATTGCACAACAAATAATTAACACGTTTCGTTTCGTTTCGTTTGGGGCTATATGCCCAGGTTTTTGATGAGGACTACAATCTAGTGTCTTGCCTCCATTACACATGATTTTTATTACATATATCTTGTACAGACAATGTATGGAAGAGTTACATCACAAAGGAAGGAAAGTACATCCGGAGCGAGGGTGGGAGTCGAACCCACCGTCTCAGAGTTATCAGCTACACGCTTTAGACCGCTCGGCCACTGAGACCCCAATTAACACGTTCGCGAGTGCTGATATGGGATGAGCATCAAAAACATCAGTGTTGCCAACGCATTCTTTTGAATTCTATTGAAATGCTTCCAGCTGCTTTAGCGACCGATTTGACTAAATTTCATGTAGCTGAATATTTGTTCTTCAGGACAGAATTTTGACAAAGCTATCACAATTATTATTACTATTCAAGATGTTAAACAGCGTTACATACATCAGAGGAAGACTGGAAAAATGAGCCTCGGTTCGGGAAAATAAACAGAAAAGATTTCTTCGCAAAATAAGGAAATAAGACACGGGGCACCGGTAGGAATCGAGCCTACAACCACCTTTACTGAATTAAGGTAGCTGTCAGAGCAAGCGCTTTCCGCCAGTCGGCCATGGAGCTCTCAAGATACCCCACTTTCCATTTATATCTGTAGCTTCCGCTAAAATAATGATGAGGATTATACCAGCAATGCATCCCGCCTCCCTTACATCTTCTTTATTAATTTATTCACTTAGAATATGTATTTTGAAAAATTTGCAGGACCACCAGGGGAAGTACACCCGGAGCAAGGGTAGGAAAAGAGCCTATTGCCTTAACAGTTTGACTGCCATGGCTATCATAAGCGATAGCCAGAGATGTTTCTGTTAAGACACTGGCTCTCGAGATATGATAGCCTGTGTCCCAACGGCCATTATGAACATTTGCTAGTTTGGCTTGGGAGTCAAGGTGTTGAGTGTTCCAGCATCGCTCAGACCACTCGGCCACTGAGGCTCCAATCACTCCAGTTAACGATACTTAAAAGTAGATTCGAGTTAAGTATACTTCGATACAGAAAAATAGATATAGATTTCTCAACTTATAACTTATTAGAATCGAATATTATTGAATGAACTCTGATTTTTCAGTCTGTATTATTGCACATCCGCTGTAGCTTTTATAAATAACAACCAGCGAAATACTATCTACTGTCTGATTGTCTTAGGTAAAACCTTCCGCGTATTTACGCATGCGTCAGGTCTTCTCTGATCTTACCAAAACATAGGCGTTAGGTAAGATAACAATAAGGGGAAGAATAATAAGAAGCATTTTGAGCCGTATGAAACAGCGTAGAACGATGCTAATTTCAAATAGATAGTTTAGTTCAATATGTCAAAAGTATAGCAAAAATGCAAGTTTTAAATTGAAAACTTCGGAAAGTGCCCTGCCCACTCACAACCCATCACGGTGCTTCTTTAATACGTTCTTATCAACTTCATTTGTATCTAGAGCCACTATATAGTCGAAAAAATGCGTGAGGGGGGGGGGGATTTATCTTGGATGTCTGCAATTTATCATCGTTAGCTAGTCGTTGGCGTTTTAAAATGATGAAGAATCCTTACCAAAAGGTAAATGGAGAGCTTCGCAAGCTTCTTTTTTTTTTACATTAAAGTTATTTTTTGGTCATTAGTCTTCTTGCAGCTGAACTGACTTTACATTAAAATATTATTTTTTACTTCGGTATAGATGCAAAAGTTTCTTTTAAAGCACCTGAAATGTTTCGCTCATTACGCGCAGGGTCTTCATTTCAGTGCTATGTCCTTATTGGATACCTTGACAATTTACTGTAAAGATAATGTTCTTCAATCAACATATGTGTGGTTCTTATGAAAAGATTAAGTATATTTAATGAAATATGATTAATTTAACGAAAAGGAAGTTTCACCCTGTACATGAGCAAACGTTTAAAAAAATTTGTTCATAATTTACTTCTAAATGTCTGCATCAATCGTTGGAATTTCAAAGAAATATCATAAAGTTTTAAAAAATGTGTTGCTACAATGAGTTGAATTTGGAAGGCCTCGAAATCAGGCTGATCTTTCTTTAGTTTCAGGGGTTAATCGGGTCGTGATCCTCAATAGAAGCTTATGAGTTCTGTAAAACGGGTTTCTTTGCCATAGCAGTGTCAATGCAGGATAAACATCATGTCTTTGTTACAATTGTAATAAAAAAAAAAGTTATTTGAAAAGATTAAGTATTTGACAAAACATGAATACTTTTACTGAACAAAGTTTCACTACTAATACGCAAGTGTTCATATGATTGTTGCTCTTTATTTACTTCTTAATGTTATACGATTGATAGAATTCGAAGACACTATCGTAAAAAATCAGAGAGATGCGTTGCTACTCGTATAATGAGTTAAATTTAAGCCATTTTCAAAAAAAAAAAGAGCAAAATACAACACTAAGAGTTTTCTCAATAATGTTATCGTTTTTAATTAATGTACACTGTATTGTCATTACTCATGAACAATGTTAGGAAAATCCCTAGTTGTTCTGCTTCCCTTCGAAAGCAACTGAATTATAACTCATTCTATCGACGATGTCTTTCAGAATTATTATGAAAATTCTTCAGGGATTTCCCAGGAACAGCTTTATTGAAATAAGAATATTAATGATGGATAAAAAACATTTGTTAGCGTATGTACTTCACATGCGTAGCAAAACATTGTTAAATAAAATATATGCACATTTCCTTAAATTGTTTATGTTTTCAAATATTCACTTCACGGTGCCAGTTGCACTTTATTTGCCAAATTTCATGAAAATGATTTGTATTAGATTAAAATTCCCTAATGTTTTTAACAGACGTAATACATTTTTCAAAAATATCTTCATGAATTCACGTGATGTTGTCATAAAAATAAACAGTGCTTACTAAGCTCAGTACGTTACGTTTAAAATGAATTTCAAACATTGCTTTTTACTGGGGGACCTCAATATTTTTCTCCGTCTATTTAGTTCTGACAGTGGTCGCTTCAGGAATAAAGCTTATGTTAGAATATATTATGTAGTACGTGTTATTTACGCTCTTGAATAAATACCGTGAAAACATTAACTTTATCGCGTCGTAATTTTTGCGGAAATGAAGATACCAATGGTTTCGCGGACTGAAAATTTCGCAAATTTTAAAAGAGCAGAACCAGAGGTTGAAACAACCACTACGAAAAAATATTTCGCAATTCTTTCATTTTCGCTATTACGACGGCTTGCGAAAATTAAAGCTTCACAAAACAAGTGCTTTTACTGTAATCAAATATTTTCCAGGTTTTCCAAAAAAATATCTAAAATGTAAAGTAACTCGTCATTAAGGATCTATCATGGCTGCTCATCCGCCAAGAACAATGGCGCAGCGCCCCCACCCTCCCCCCCCCCCCCCCAAATATCACAAAGAGATATTAATGAAGCAGTCAGCTACCTTACTTCTCGCCTGTTGGGACCTTTGGCTATATAGTGTATTTCAAAAGCATTTATCTTGATTAGTATAGAAAATGCAGGGATGGATCTAAGGAAGGGCGATAGGAGCTATCGCCCCTTTTTTTGAGGCACTTTACACCTGTAATTTTTCGATATTTAAGTTCAAAAAACGCTACTTCGGATGCGTTTTAATGATGTTGGAGGAATGTGTTTTAGAACACTCCCACAGAAACGTTTCGGAGTTGAAGTGCAAAAGCTTTGTGATCCATATTGCTAACCAGAGTACATAGCCAAAAAGAAAGTAATGAACATCAATCTTCCCAACCTCGAAAAGTTTCTAGATCCGCCCTTGAGAAAATAATGGTGCAAATGTCACTAGCTACGTCTAAACCAATGCTCCTTCTCTTTAATTTTCGTTTTCAATATCATTAAAGGATTCATGCATGTGCATGCGTATCAAAATTTTCAGGTACTTCAGCTATTAAAAAGGATGTCTTCGTCCAACTCCTCTCTCGCCATTTTGAAGAAGAAAACGAAAATTACAGCTAATGAGTATCAACATACTTACATGCAAAAATCATTAACATCATGCTATGAAATATTAAGAGAAATCCTAATGGCAATCTAATAGCTTGGACAGCAGCAAATGTCCACGAGATAAATATCCTTACGATACCCCTAAAAATTAAACTTGGATATATTTTGACTGTTTGTAAGATTTTTAAGTTCACAATAGCATACATCATAAAAGAAATCGAAAGCATCCGAGTTTTTAGCTTTGCTTTATTTGAATACATCAAATACATATTTCAAACAGATGCTCCAGAATACTACCTTATCTACCCTACCCCCCCCCCCCCCGTTACTTAATTTCCATCCGTAACTCGTGAGAAAATAGGGCAATAAAAAGAAGTGAAGGTTTACCCAATGCTTCAAAAGCCAAATTTCTCCGAACCACTTTTTCCTCTTCGGGAGAGAGAGAGAGGGAAAAGTGTTTAGTCCCGGTAACATCTCATCACCATCTTCTTCAGCCTCCGAAGAGTTATTTCTATTTGTTCCTAGTTCCACCCGATATTATATTCCACCCGATTTTTAAGATTACAGGAGCATTCATCACATAAGAAATCGAAAGCATCCGAGTTTCCAGCCTTGCTTTATTTGAATACGTCAGATAAATATTTCAAACGGATGCTCCAGAGTAGTGGCTCATCCACCCGTCAATTACTTAATTTCTATCCTTAACTCGTGAGAAAATGGGACAATAAAAGTAAGTGAAGGTTTACGCAATGCTTTAAAAGCCAATTTATTTCCCCGAACCACTTTTCCTCTTCGGGAAAGAAAGAGAGAAAGGGGGAAGAGTGCTTAGTCCCGGTAACATCTCATCACCATCTTCATCAGCCTCCGAAGAGTTATTTCTATTTGTTCCTAATTCCAGCCGATAATCCCGCCCTTCTTCTGCCATCCCTTGGGCAGGGGAGAAATGGTAATCGGAGACATTAGTAACGGAAGAGCTGCGGCCTCGAAACGTAACCGGCGTTCATCCGTCGCTAGAGTGAATTTCGGGGTTGAGGTCTAATTCGTGGATCCATGCAGAACACAATGAGTCGCTATTTTCTCCTATTTTTACTTCTTTACGACAAAAGAAAACGAGTGATGTAACGCCAGGGAAAACGCTTTCGGCGTAAAATAGTGAACGCGCTCGCATGTAATCTGTTTCTTGTGTAATTTAAAAATGATTAGGCTCAATTTCGGGGGTATGCGATGCTCTAGGATAACTCAAAGAGTGTATTTGGGAGGTGGATTTTCTAAGAAGAGGCGGATGACATAATCATCTGGTTATGCGAAAATGCCCCGCGGCAGTTTTCAATGAATTCATTTAAGGCACAGTTCCAATGTGTGGCTAGTAGTTGGTATGATGTAATATTCAGATGTACGAGAAGAACGTTTTAATTGCGACGGCAGAACAATATTTCTTCACTAATTTATTTTTTTTTAACTGTCACGAACACAGTGTTGGATTTTAGGACATATTGTAGAAGAGTATAAACTCGTTGAACATTTAGTGCCGTGTCATAGTTTTCTCAGTTTAACTCAGGGGTGGCCAACCATTTTAGGGAAAGTGCCACTATCTGAGGTGAAAAAGCTCAGCGTGCCACATTGTATTTTTGCAACAAATTGAAAATTTTTAAAAAGTTCAAAATAGATTATTCGTTGGCTGACTATGTAATTCTTAGGCAGGAATTCAAGTGAAACACCATTGCAATCGCTTCGAGGCGATCGCAATTGCAATCGCTACTGGAAGTCGAATTACATTAGAATCGCATCTCGTAGCGATTGTAACTTATCCAAGTTTGGGAATTTGCGATTGCATTGGTGAGTTGCGATCGTCCGTGTTTCACTTGAATTCCTGCCTTACTCAAATAAAACATTTTTTCTCACAAATCTGAGTAATTGAAATTAAAATGATAGTGAAGATTTAAAAAAAGTCAGAGTTAAAAAGTTATCGTTAATAAACTTTTATATACTCTGTCAGTTGGGTTATGCTTAAAATAGAAACAAATAACTTGAAACATTCTATTTTAAAAATTAAGCGGTCTGCGCTCAATGTGGTTTATGAGTCTGTATTTTTTTTAGCGAATATTTAATTTTAGGATTAGTTCTTGGGAATTCTAAGAAGTTTAAGTGTTTTAAGTGCTATCAATTAATATTCAATGGCATTTAGATTTTTAAGCATTCACAGAAAAAAATATTTGTTTAGAAATGTATTTTGAGCCAAATCTATAACAGCAGTAGACGGCTAAAGTGTGTAAATATAAAAATTTTGTTGGTACAAATTTCCAAATTTCTACGAAACGTGGATGACTTTTTGTCTAAGTAAACTGAAGAATATTTGATTGCCGATGCAAAAGGTCAGTAATTCAAAATTGGTAGTAGTGTCTTGTAGATAAATCGGCAAATAATTTGAAAAGATCAGCATTTTTTAAATCATCTTGAAAATCATGAAGCCTAACATCGAACGACTACTTAAAATACGTGCAAAATTGTCTTCATATATCATTCGAAAATTATTAAATTTGGGTTGCTACTTTCAGTATTAGTTTTAATTGTTTTATTCATTTTCCTCCAAAGTAGAGAGAAGGAAACTAAAGTTTCATTATAAAAGAATGTTAGATGGCTCATACTCGTTCAGGAAACTTTTTTCTGTACAATCTTAAATTTAAATTACTTAAACGCCGGATAATAAGAGATGACATAGATAAACTCAATCTCTATTCTTCGTTCCTAAGTAGCAAGTCCTTATTGCTTTCCTTCCAGACATTTTAAGAAACACACTCCCTAAAATTCTAAAATCTTATGACTATTTTTCCTTTGGTTAGTTATCACACATTTCAATGAAGGAGTAACTTGAAACACTCTTCTCTTTCTCCTAGGAAAAGTTCACAAAACATTCAAAGCTCTAATTCATAGTTTGTTAATACAGTGAACTCTACAGGGTCACTAACAGAGAAAAAGTTTCATTCCTTGTTCGTTATAGATAGTTCGATGACACTTTTAAAGTTTTTTCCCAAATTAGTTTCGATGAATGTAACAAAAACAATTTAAGGGTCTTCATTTGTGCAACCATACCGAATTTTGTCCAATCTGGTTTCATTATTTCAGTTGCTGAGTTAACTTTTTTTTTTTTTTCATCACCAGCAGTTGTAACTATTGCAGATAAAGAATCCATTCTACAGCATCTAAAGTTTAATTCGTGCCAAGCACAAATATACTTTACAAAGCATTGTCTGTTACATCACAGCTTTCGTTGGATGTCCGAATCTAACGCTAAGTACTTTACAATATTGTAGTTCAGACACTTTGTAAGCCAGCCTCCTGACACTTAATCGTCATAATGTCATAGTTATCAGTTTAAGGATTTTAGTTTTTATCAATATTTTTAAGATCGACAATTTTGGAATTTTTTCAAAAAGTCTTCGCGTGCCACTCTTACTGCTCTGGCGTGCCACATTGTGGCACGCGTGCCGCGGGTTGGCCACCCCTGGTTTAACTGCTCAAGCAATGTAAAGGATGCAGTATTTGTACTTCGTTCAAACATTGGAAGTTTCTTTTTTTTTCAATGTGGTCCTACTTTTACAAACCATCAAAGGATTAAAAACGAAAAACCAATTCCAGCAAAGCCAACTATCTGTGACAATAGGAAGGCACCGAAATTAAATTTTTGGGAGAGCGAAAATATTCTCATTTTTCCGAATAAAACTCCAAATTTTGCCGAATGATAAAATATGGGTATGAAATGCAAACATACGTGCATCGAATGAAAAAGAACCTTCAGACATGAAAAATTTCGATACAACAGTTCTGTCTCCAAATTTGCTGAATCGTCTCAAACAATATTTGCCAAGTAAAGATATTTCTGGGAAGGTCACAGTGACCTCCCTTCAAGGCGCCCCTCAAACAACTACTTCGATTTGACCTTTTCCCTGTTGGAACTCAGCTCCTGTAATTCAAACGTTCAAAATTTGATGTCCGAGTATATTTTGTACGTCAAAAATACTACCATACAAGAAAATTATGTTTCGACTGAAAAACTAGTAACATGGTATTTTTAAAATAGCACATTTATTCGAATTATTCAATTGTCGTTTCTTTATTATCATTTGTATTTCATTTTACTGTCACTTATTAGTTATAATAGTCAATTCGTTTAGTTTCTTTTATTTTTATGAATTAACTATTTTCTAATTCTTAAGTTTATGATAAGTCCAAAATTAAACAATATTTTCCATTTCTGATGCAATTTTTAAGACACACATTCTACAATTAAAAGGCAAAACTGAGAAGTGTTCAAAATGCGGAATAACATTTTATTTTTTGTACTAGCATTACTTATTAAATACTAAAATTGCTTCTTTTGCAGATTCTACTGTTACTCTTAATAACATGCTTTTGCATGGCAGCAGAAGGCCAACTGAATCGAATAAAAGTTCCTCGACGTGCTGGCACGACAAAATTTTCACTCAATCCTTTGAAGCCCCTCATGAATCTCATGCGGCAAGACCCAATGAAAGCTGCTGCGCAGAGGCATCATGCAAAATACCTCCCTCCTCCACCAGGAATGTTCCAGTCTTCCGCGCCTTCAAGAGCATCCACAGTACCTTATGGGGTACATCCTTACCGACCTTATCCCTCCCATCAAGCGAGATATCTACCGCCATCAAGCATATCCCTGGTACCACCAATCTCTGCAGCTCCATCTTCCCTAGTGCTGTCAGCTCTGGTGAATGATCACTACAATCATTATAACCACCACTACAACAACCACCATCATAGTCACTACAACCATAAGCCAATGTCTTCTGATCTCCAGATAAAAGCCGTGCGCATTCCTTCGAAGGCGCGGAGACCAGCTTCCATCGACTCCTTGAACATCGCGGATAGTGTTGTTAGACAACTGCTGGATTTCCCACAACAGCAAAACAGCGAACAAAATTATCCGTCAGTGTTGGTGATTGAAGATCCAGATGTGACGTCTTCAAACGGGGGTGGTGAAATCTTTGGCGATTCTTTGGCGCAATTAACGCAATCGCCCCAGAAAGTTCTACTATCTCCGCCAGTCCATGCTGATTACAATGGAGATGCTTCAACTGATGTGTCTAGCAACTCAGCCAGTAATCCCGAAGTGTTTGTAATTGTGTCCAAGAATAAATCCAAAGGAAATTACTTTTCTGACGACAAGAAAACGGATACCCTCACTTCATCAGGATCTTCAACAAAGCTGAAAAAGTACAAAATCACTTCTGCATTTGATGAATCTGGAGGAAGGCAAGTGTGGATAATCAAACGATGATTCCAAGTCTTAGAAGAAACTGGATGAACTTCAGACCTCTTTATTTTTAAAGAGCAAAATGCGAGTTGATTTTTGAAAAATCAACTAGTGTTGGACAATATCCAATGTCATTTCATAGGAGAAGAAAAAAACTTGGTTTCGCACTCCAGGCGAGTTGCATGAAAAATTATTCCGAGGTGCTGGCACAATAATCTCGGCTTCTTTTCTTTTTTTAACAGAAAAAAAGACTTATTCACGAAAACATCTCACATCTTAAGTGAGATAAAGCCAACTTTTTCCAAACTGCCATGTGAAGTTGTACGTTCAAATACTTATTTCGAGTATGTAAGCATGTATTTCACCATCTTTCTTTCATTAAGATTATCCACAGTTTGTACTTAGCAACTGAAATTAATGTTAAAAAGTTAGTAAATATTTATTTACTAAGTCCCTTTTTTTTAAATACTTTTTTTTTATTTTGAGTGATAGATTACAAAGTTGTAACTTGTATTTAAATTGTATAAATGTACCAAAAAAATGGTTTCGTAACAATTTCTGAACGTGAAAGAGTTGACTTAACACTTTAGAAGTGCAATATTTTTACTAATAATTGTTTGGGTAATCAAATAAAAGAAAACTTTGCATCAAATAAAGCTCCCTTCTGTGTTGGGACTAGCAAGAGTATGCAAATATGCTTATTTCTTTTTTTGAAGAAAATGTAAATAAACTGTCACCAGAATTTTTGTGGTTTCTTTAATAAAAAAAATGTTAAAACACTTTCAAAATGTCTTTTTCAGTCTCTGTTTTGACTTCATCTTAATCTCGAGGTTGACTTATGCGCTTACGAACGGTACAGACTTTTTTTTCCAGAAAAAAAAATGAAGCATGGTCTGTGTAAGAGTGCTGAATCTGATGGAGGCGGTCTAAACTGCAATTTGAGGGTGTCAAAATTTGTCGGCTGTTGGTACACTGCAAGCATATTTATTGTCAAAACTTAATTGAGAGTTCATCATGCATGGACCTGGACCACTCTTTGATTTCAAATGTTTTCATGGCAGGAGGAGCAAAGGTTACTTACTTATCAAAAAACAACAAAAACCCCAACAACCTATACGTAAATATAATAATTTATCAAAACCTGGTGGGAGGGTGTTTCCTCCTGAACTCCCGTAAGTGACAAAAGTGTGCATGGGAAATCTTTCTGACAAAACATTCAAGTTTCTCTTGCAAAATATTTACAAAATGAAGGACTCTTCTGCAAAGTGAATAGTCTGTAATAACCAGCAAAAACTTAGGTCATGAAAAAAAAATTCTTGCAGCAAAAACACTTCGTTTATTAAATCACTTTTACACACAAAATATGAATATGTATTTCAACAGTTTTGTTAAATATTACAAACAGGTAACATTGCACGAAAGTTAGTAACATGGAATTTCTGTTTCTGTTTATAAAATACTCCTGCTTAGCCACAGCAAGTTATTTTTACAGAGGATCAGTATGTAAATATAGGATAAAAAGTTTTCCATTCTTCATTCAGAGATGTGGATGGGCAAGAATGCAATGGTTCGAATACCAGTTTCCACGGCCAACGGCAAGCACTTGCACCCTTTGGCTTCTTGGGAAAAAAAAATATATTATTGATTTTTTTAGTAAAAAATTTTTTGTGTGTGAATTTTCTTTTAGTAAAAAAAAATCTATTTTTGTGCAGAAGGTTTTTTAATAAATATTTGAGTTTTAAACTTTTTTTCTATTTCTTTTAGTTTAAAAATATTTTGTTTATTTTTTTAGTTTGAAAAAAATTTTGCTATATTTTTTGTGAAAAAAACTTTTTAGCAATCTTTTTTAGTAAAAAATTCTTTTTGCAATTTTTTTTCTCTTTTTTTTTTTGGGGGGGGGGGGGGGCACCTACTACATATTTTTCCGCCGGTGCCCATACCAGTTTACTTCACTTTGAGATGTGGCAAAGTCGAAAATGTATCGTATAGACATACAAGTTGTGTTACAAAAGTAATGAGACTGATAACACTTCACGCAATCTAGCACAGCGAGGTTGTTCTGCTTGTCTAGGTGAGTGTTTGTCCTTTCTAGATGCACAGTTGGAGTTCAACTCTGTAGAGAAATTTGAACTTTGAGTGGGGAATCAGTTACGTTGTGTTTTGTAGTCTCACATAAATGGAGAATCCATGAGTGTGACCCTTGAAAAGTTGAAACAGACTTATGTTGAACACGCCTTATCAAAGAATATTAATTTTTTACAGCCTCAAATTATTTTTAGAAAGCGTGTACCTCGTTGAAGATGAGCCTTGCTCATGGGTACCTTCCACATTAAAACAAGCGACTAAAACCTCGAAAAACACACCATCTTTCAACAGCAAGGATGAGAGACCAGTTAAACACTTATCCCGTTCACCAAATTTTGCCCAAAGATTTAAACAAGCATGTCACACGACCATTTGCGTCACATAATTTTTGACCTCAAAAGGTATTACTGTAGTTCCTCTACTTGATTATTCAACTAAACGGAGTCCATATGACTTTTTTTTCCAAATAAATGAAAAATGTCCTCATAGTACATCATTTGGTACTCTGGGGAATATTCAAAAGAATGGGACTGACATATTAAACAGGGGTGGATACAAAAGAGGGGCGATCGCCCCCCCCCCTTGAGGGACTCTCCACAAGTAAGTTTTCATTATTGAAGCTCAAAATACTAAATTTTAGACGCGTTTTAGGAACGTTGAAGGTAGTAGGTTAGGGCTTTCCCCGAAAATGTTTTACAATTGAAGTTCAAAACCTATGTGTTCAATATTTGCAAGCCAGTATAGAAAAAATAAGTGACAAAAATCAATCGCCCTTCCCTTGAAAAATTTCTGGATCCGCCCTTGATATTAAAAGACTAACCAATAGAAGTCTTTCAGTACGGCAACCAAGAATAGGAACAATGACTCCACTGATGTATAACTGATGAAGGGAACTACAGTAAACTCTCGATTATGGTTGGTCGGATTATCCACGGGTCTTGCGCACTTTAGTTGCTTTTTTTACGATGATGCAAAAAAAAAAAAAAAAAAAATGAAAGTGCAGTATTAGTCGTGTTTGGCTTTAAAAGATATACTTTACATTCAATGTTATCATTTTTAGCTACAATTTAAATGTATCTGTTGTGTATTGACTTTTTTTAGCTATTGCATACATTAATATAGCTTTTTACCTATTGTTCGATTATCCGCGGTATTCGTTTATCCGCGGTTACCGTGCCATCCTATTCCGCTGATAATCGAGAGTTTACTGTGCTTTGAAGGTGCCAATATTACTGCTGTTTGAAAAAAAAATAAAAGCTTTGGTCAGAAAAAAAATCACTTTGCTTTTCTAATACACCATGTAAAATACCTTTACTCTAGCTGATAGCAATAAGTCATAGCATAAAGTAGTTTACAGTATATGTAAGTGAACTTTGAAGCACATGGAAAACTTGCTTTCTCTACCAAAGAAATTTTGTTAATAAATTAACAATGAAAGAAAATAATAAATAAAAATATCATAAAAATAGAACGATAATAATAATAATGTAATTTTGAACACATCACAACAAATAGTAATTTTTCATGAACACAAAAAACACTATTTCAAGGAACAGTTATATATCTTAGAAATAGCTAGCTAACAAATGCAAAAAATAATTAACTAAATATAAAGCTACTTTGGCATGTTAGGCTTTGGATTACATCAAATTTCATGACATACCATTCATAAAATTATTTTACATAGTAAATCAAATATTAAGCTGTAATACTTATTTTCATACCTACATAAAATCACCCTGAAATTTTTGTTGCACTTATATAAAAAATTCCTAGTAAAAATTTGATGAATAAATCCTCATAAGCTCAGATTTAGGTTTTATACATAACATATCATACAAAATGTGGGATTTTATAAAAAAATATATTAAACCAACCACTCTTAACCCTCCTTGCGGCAAGCCCGAGTATACTCGTGCTGTTCTACGGAGTTTAACATTGAGTGGGCATGTCCTACCGCTAGGAGGGTTAACCAATCAAAAATGAATGGAAAGATTTTTAAAAAACCTCAAGTTATTCTTTCATGAATACACAGTACTATTATTCTTTTTAAAATCTTTTCTCTTTATACTTAACCAGAATATATAAAATTCCAAAATAAACACAAACATCAATAAAACACAAAATAATTAAAGATACAAGTCTCAAAGCCACAAGAAGCTCATTTACAATGCAAAAAGAGTGAAGCTATGGATTAAAGAACATTTGACAAAAGCATCTGTCTGATGCTCTTTCATCCTTAAGCTTGCTTCTTTTGCTGTGAAAAAGAGGCTCCTCTAATCCCGAAACAGGTATATACAATTATTTGCAAGCATCAGTTTCGAGGTTATTATAGTTAAAAACATTGCAAATGACTACATTTCAAAAGTAAAATGACCAAAAATTGTATTAAAATGAAGGACACTAAAAAAAGGGAAAACATATAGTTTGGACTCCTAATGAACCTTCAGAAAAAAGCAAAAAATGCTTAAAAACACAGGTTCATTTTTGCTAATATTTCTATATTTGTAGTTATGAAGAAGCTCATTATGAGAAGTTAAAAAAGGAACTGTTAGAAAATTTAAAATATTCAAAATGATTTACTATTGAAAAAATATTTTTTAAAAACATGATTATTATGCAACCTATAATTACATAAACTACTTGACCAGGACATAACGTGAAGTTTAGGGTCAACTTGACCAAAAGAAAAAAAAATAGTCTACTAAATTAAGTGTCTGCTTTTGAGGAAAAGGTTAAGTAGTATTAGCATAATTGAAAACTCAAAGTAATGAACCCAACATTATCTAACTGTGTCCAAGTGAAAAAAAAAAAAACAAGAAATACTTAAAATAGCAAGGCTTTTTTTTTTTTTCAAGCTTACAAATGGGCAATGTATAAATTGCATAGTTAAACACTGATTACATTTACAGTTCCTAATTGTTTAAGAACTGAGAAGTTATAATAAATACCTTAAAACTTTTTTAAAATACTATAATAGGTTCTCCCATCACTGATACATAAAATCAATGATTTCGACTTTTCTTTACCCTGATAGCAAGTGCATACTCTTTCAGAAAAAAATATAATTCTCTTTAAATCCCTACTTGTTGTAATCATACATTCCCACTTACTGCTTGCTTTCTAATTCAATAGGAACAAATTGTACCACAAAAAAGAGCAAACCAAAAACTTCACTGACAAATCTCTACCCAACTTATTATGACAAAATATTTCTAAAACAGAATGACAATAACTTCGTAATCACACATCAAACAGGTACAAACAAATAACTGCAAATGTATAAAATTTGATAAGGAAATAAAAAAAAACAGCATAAGATTTTTTAAGTTGTTCAGCCCAGTTTGAACACAACTAAAGATTGAAACCCACAATGGTTCCTAAATCTCGAAAAGACAAAACAAGACCACTTGCTAAATTGCTTAAATCTTTGGTAGAACATAGAACATATTGAATGACTTTAAACTCAAGGAGCTCCATACCAAATTGAGCTTCTTATTTCAAAGTGTCCTTAACAGGTTTTACTACAATATCACAGTATATTATTATTTGATACACAGAAGCAATTTCATCGTTAAAAAGTTTTTAACTTTGATAAAATCAATTAATGACACACTCAAATTTTTTTAAGTTTTAAGGAAACATTAATTAGTTTGCATTTGAATCATTTTAAAAAAGAGGACTTTGGCCCTTCGTATGTATAAGTCCTCTAATAGAATGGCACCAATGTTGGCTTTCTTCAAAAATTCAACTTTTAAAAATTCTTTTAAATAACCTCCACCTTTAAGCATTGGAATGTATTTTATACATTGAATAAAAATCATGAAATGTGTCTGATATACTGAAAAGAGATGCAATTGGATTTTGAAATGCAAAAAAAATCAGGTCTGACACATATAAACGCCTCAAGTACATTTCTTTCAAATAACACATAAAAGTTGGCCAGTAAGATAAAGATTTTTCACTTATTTTCAAGGAATTTTCAAGAACTCATTTAAAAAAATCACAAGTACTTTTAATACTTCTCAAGGACCTTTTGAAAAATCAAGAACTTTTCCAGGGCTCCTAGTTAACAAAGTAAAATTCAATGATGTTTCAAAGAATTTCAAGGACTGTCGGAACATTGTTCATTTTAACCTCTTCCGGTAAGCTGTCCTAAGAGCCCACAACCCCACTGAAGTACTAATTTTCCCTAATTTCGAGATTAGGCTGAGATTTGAATAGCTTAAAACAATGACCCCTTCTCCTGCTTTCTGTGAAAAAATTTAACACCTTCATAACTACTTTTATATAGAATACTAATAACCAAATGACAGATCCTGTCTCAAGAGTGTCTTTTACAGTTGCATTCTTGCACTATTCTTTTGATTTGGAAATCGGTGGGACCTTTTATGCCTAGCTAAGCTGCTGCTATGGCGAAACGTCCTGTCACATACTGCACATTTAAAATGGCGTGCCGAGTCGTGTGTGTATAAATGACTGTGGAGGTGTTGCTTCTCTCTGAAATGCATGTCACAATGAGGACACTTATAGGAACGATCTTGGAAGTGAATGCTTTCATGAATGCTCAAAGACTTTGTGCTTCTGGTCGTATATGTGCAGAAACGGCAACTGAAAAACAGAATTTGAAATATTTTTATTTCTAAATATTTTTAGAAAACATGCAAAACCAAATACTAAAGAATGTGCGTAAATAAAAATTTTGTGATAAACGTAGAGCTCAAAAAGCATCCAGGGCAAAATAGTAATGATAGTTAAAATTAATTAAATGATACATTAACAGCTTCCTAAGTTTAAACTATAAAATACTTGAGCATTCACTTCAAATAAGTGTCATGTTTTTACTACATGAAAACAAAAAAATGAGTTTTTGAAAGTTTTCAAGCTACTATTAAATAGTTATGATCGGAGTTTGAAAAATCCTGGAGGCCAGGTAATTACCCTGAAGACTAAAACTAATAGCTTGGCGATTAGATATTTCAGTAGTTGCGTAACTCTGAATTTTCCCATTAACTGCGAGAAATAATTTGTCTGGCTCAACAATTTTTTCTGGTTCCTAAGATTTCATAATTTTTATCAATCTCTATGGATTTTATGAAATAACTTTTCCTTCATGCAATAAGTATTACTTTCAAAAACATCTTTCATTTAAAACACTGGTTTATTTTTAATTAATTACTAAATTTATTTCAAAATGAGGACTTGGAATTATTAGAACAAAGATTTTTCCAATGTACAATAAATTGCATTCAGTAACAAGTAAAAATATTGATACAGCACTAGCAATTAGCACAGAATATTCATGGCTGATACAATGAAAACTGCTCATGTTTGTTTTGTTTGGTAAATAAATTAAGAAAGGTAATTTCAAAGAGTCAAAATATATATTAAATTTCATTCAAATTACTTCTTTTAGCACTTACAATAAAATCCAGAAACGTTATAATGTTTTCAAAATATTTCAAAATATTCAGTTTTTTTTCATGCCAAGCACTTTAAAGCTCTAAGATTCAACAGAACAAAAAACTTCATCACCATACTCATTTCCGAAAACTTAAGTGACTTTGTCAATGTTAGTAATGCTTTGACATAAAAGGTATGAAAAATTCACACTAAATCAGAAATTCTTCCCAAACAATAATTCTTCTGGAACAGCATATGAAGCAGAATATGAAATAAAATACTAAGAAATCAATACAATGTATAACCTTAATTTTAACGCACCTTGAATAAAATACCATGAACTGCTATGATATCAATATTGTGTCAAAATTTAAATGAAAATAAATATGAATGAATGGAATGAATATGAATGAAAATAAATAAGTAAATTGAACTGAATAAGAAAACTGTTTCTGAATTAGTAGCAAAGAAATCATTGAGAATAAAAAACAGAATGTAAACAGTTTTGCAGGAAAACAGACATGAAGTACAGAAAAATAAAGCAATGCATAATTTCTTTCATATCAAAGATATCTCAGACTGAAGAAACAATACGTTTCGAAATCAAACTCAGCTCATTATTCTACAAATACAAATACAAATATGTATTTGTATTTGTATTATTGTTATTTGTTACATTGCATTTGTATTTGTATTATTCTAAAAAATTATTCAGGAGCATGTCCTGGTTTTTTACTATTTCTCATTTCACAAAACTTATTTCTGAAACACAACTCGATGAGAACGTTTGTGCCTAAATAAACTACTGCTGTGACGAAATGCTTTGCTACACACATCACACTGAAAATGGGGCACAGCATCATGTGTATATAAATGGCTGTTAAGATGATGCTTTGCTTTAAATAGCATGTCACAATGTGGACATTTGTGAGAGCGATCGTTAAAATGGCACTGTTCGTGTGCATTTAAATCGGCTTTGCTTCCTGCAGTGTATTGGCAGAAACGGCAGCTGAAAAGAAAATTATAGCACTTCAATTGCGGGGAAAGTAAATTATATTTATAATAAATAGTAAGAAGGGTAAGCTCTAATGATTGATGAAAATTAGATCATTTAGCAGACTTTCTCTCATAAACTGCTTAAATAGTCACATTCTAGTCAAAAATGCAATTTTTAAGATAGATTTAATTTAGATAAGAAAAGTCAAGGGCGGATCCAGAAATTCGTCAAGGGAGGGGCAATTGAATTTTCTTACTTCCTTTTACTATGCTTACTGATTTACAAATATTAATCACAAAGGATAAAAGTCTCAAACTTCAATTCCGAAAAATTTCTGGGCAAAACTCTCAAACCTTCGTACTCCAAATTCATTAAAACTCGTACAAAGTTGAACTTTTTAGAACTTCAATACGAAAACCTACCGGTGAAATGTGCCAAGGGAGGGGCGATCGCCCCCGTCGCCCCTCCCTTGTATCTGCCCTTGAGAAAAGTACATTGTACCCAAAGTACAAAGTATACAAAGAAACGGAAAGTTTTTAAAAATGACACAAAAAATTTGTGAGTACTGGAATTCTTCTTCTTCTAATAGTTATTGTAATGATTAAAATTCAATAAGAAGTCTTCAAAGTTACAAAAGATTTTTAAAAATGTTTGACATCCTATTTTCTATAGGAAATGAATTTTTAGTTTGTATGCCTAGAATGTGGTTGTGATACCCAGTTTTGGAACTTTGTTTTTTCCAAGACGGTGCAAAACATGAAACTGCAGCTCTGCCCATCTGCAAGCTTTTGTTTTAAATTCCAACGAAAAAAACAAACAGAAAAAGGTCGAGTTGGGCGTTGTTCTTACAGCCTTCTCATGAGTCGGGGACCCAACAAAAACATTGATATAAAGGAATATTTGAATTGTTAGGCTTCAATTTATCGCAAATCAACTGCGATTGAACAACTAATGAAAGAGTCCTCTTGACTGCCGGGTTTTATTCCGTAGTAGTCTAATATACCTTTAATTTTTTTCTTGTTTTGTATTTATCAAATACTATTTTCAAAACTTGGTTTACTTATATGAAGTTACTTAATTACATCAACAGAAAACAAAGCAGTCAGTTACATGAATTGGGTTAATTTTGCAGAATAGGCACAAAATGTGCCAACCTCCTTGTAAAAGTCAGAAGTCTGACTGCAGATGCGGAGGTTCTACGTTTGAATCGTCACTCAGGCATAGATGTATTTTCTCTCGCCCTTTCTTTGTGTGTGTTTTTGTGTTGTGAATGGTTGCCTACCCTATTTACGGGTCCCTATGGCATGTGGACTTCACATCAAATTACGGGACAGTTGAGAAAGTGAAGCAGGGCATTCCAAATTGCTAGCTTAGCTGGCACAAGACAATAACAACAACATGCACAATTACTTATTTCTTACCAATCTTTTAAATAAAAATATTAATAAAATATTAAATGCGTAATGAGTGATTTTCTTAAAAAAACATCTAAGTTTTAAAACTATGTTTAGCCTGGCAAACCCCAGAAAATTTTAGTGATCATTAAAAAGAGTGAGTCAATAAATAAAGAAATATCTAAATCAAATAATTGGTAAAGTTTAAGTTTGTAAATATCTTACAAAATGTAATTTTAATCAATAAAAATCAGCTTACTTGTATTCAAGTAAAGAAATTGCATTCATCTCCACAATATTTTCCACATTGATAAAAGGTAGCTGATCTAAAATGAAAATGATAATAATAAAGACAAAAAAATTCATTCATTTAAAATACCAACCAAATAAAAATTTTTATTCAGTAGATTATTCTTCAAATCAATTTCAATAAACAAAAGGGGTGATATAGAAAAAATGCTTAGTTTATAACTAAACTAGATCTATTTTATAACTAATTTATGAATGAATGAAATATGCAAACAGAAGATACAATTAAAACAAATTTCATTTATTTTCAAAAACTTTATTAAATCAAATAATTTTAAATTACAAAAGAAGTACTTCAGTATGATTTTAGTACTTAAATTGTAAAATAAAGCAAATGAAGTATGAAATTCTATGTACAAATGATCATTTACAACGCATAAGTTAAATGCCGTTTCACTTTTAAGAGCCATTTCATGTTTTAAAAGTTGATGTGAAGTTGAAAAGTTGATGCAAGCGATAAAATTTGATGACATTTCTATGCAAAAGTAATATTGTTTCGAAATCAGTTTATTCCAAAAATCACATTCTTTTTCTCCGTTTCAAGCTCACTCTTACATTAGGAACAGAAACCTGTAGGAAAAAAAGAGTGAAATTAATTTCTAGTAGCAAATATTAGACATCATACATTAATTATGCAACAATGAAAGAGCTGCAAGGCAGATACATAGTAAAGATGATATAACAAGTTTGCAGATTATTTTGAGTTGTGTGCACAGATAGTTTATATTTTTATGTTACAATGTTAATGGTTCAACAATTTGAAGATCCCTCAATTAATACTTCTTTATTTTTTCGGTTAGCAGTGTTGGAAATAAGTGGTCGTTAATCACATTTTGTTACCAATAACTTTGACCAATAACTTTGATTTCACGCCTAGCTTTTCAACTTTATTCACCAAATTTGACGCCTTAAGTTTTGGTACACATTAAAGCTTGTTTTCCTCCAAATCATTGTGACTATAATCCAAAAGATAAACTTGTAAAACTAATTTTAAAATGCAAACAATTTTACCTTTAAAAAAATAATTTTCTTTTGTATATCTTACAAATTATTAAATAGCATAGCTAATAAGTAAATATTTTACATTCAGGTGCATAAAATGCTTGAATCATTAAAAATTGCACCTAGGTTATTCATTTTAATGCCTACAAACTTATATCAGACATCACCGTGATGCCTAGGATAAAATTCATAGTTCTATCACTCTTTGTCAGAGTATATTTGCTGATATGTGAACCATTTAAATGGCAACATGAACAGCTTTAAATTTAGTTGCATTAATGAGATTATTTTAACAAGCATGAATTCAGAAAATAAATGTTGTGCTTACATTACCTACTTTAATTTAAACATTGCTAAGAAAGTCCTATTATGACTACAAACATTCACAAAATCAATTGACGAACTATCTGTTGATTGTGATAGTTAAATTTCAAAATGAAACTACGCGAACAAATTTGCCATATTAAAAAACATTTATATACATAAACATGTGTAGAAAAAAATTATAAATATACTCATACACACAAGCATGCACATATAAAACCAGCAAATAGCATGTTTTAATCCTCTTGGCAGTAAGCCTGAATATGATCTAGCTGGTCCATGCAGTTTAACATTGAGATGTCGCTAGGAGGGTTAAACAATATGAGCCTTTCAAACACATACAAAAAATTACCATTACTTACAACACTGGAAACATATACAAACAAATGTTTGAAAATCCGGAACATTTAAAGCACTTTTTGAGTAGAATAATACATAGATAGTAAGAACTTGAAATGAAGAATAATTTTAATTGTGCAATGCAAATTAAAATTTTTATGTTACTGGCTTATTAACTGATTGACTGCGGCACATTTCATTAAAACCTCAAAAACACTTGAAGCAAAAACAAATATTCTTTCATCTTTTTTTTTATTTTTGAATAATTAAGTGTCATTAAAATAACTTTAAATACTATGGATTAAAAACTAGTTCAGCCAATCAAAATACTTTTTTTATATTTCTTTCATATTGGACGTATTCGAAACTTATTATTTTAATATTTAGCTCTAAATGCTGATATATTATAATTTTAAATGATTAGTCTTTGACTTAAGAATATCTTAACTGAAAGATATTTAGATGAATTCATTTCAAATATGCTTTTTGTCGTCATTTTGTCTCCTTTAAAATAATTAAACTTTTTACTTTTTTAAATATTATAATTTTTAACAGTATCTTTTACACAGTTGTGCACATTTCTAACAGCATAGATCATTTATTTTTTTCGTGATTGCTGTATGTATCATGGTGTAACTTTTATACTATTGAGGTTTATTTGTGTTCTAATATGATGTTTAGTACAACTAAAAAACCCCAAAGGATAGATTGAAATTTATTCGAAATTATGACTTTTAGAAACAGGAAGTAAAATTGACTGGATGCAATTGTTGACTGAAATCTTTGATTTGTCAGAAACAAATTTAAGTTTGTGTTATTTTTAACTGTCTTCACAAATCAGGGTTTTAATGTATAATAAATAAATACCAATCAAATGTTAGTTTAAGTTTGAAGAAAAACCCTGCACATTTAGGAAAATATATATGTATGTAAGTGACACATATTTGTGAAATTTTTCTTTACACTTTCAGTATATTCCAGTGGCGTAACTACTCGTTGGTTTCAGGGGGTTATATTCAACGTCGTCACGAGGTTAAAAAACGGCGGGGAGGGGGGTTGGCAATCTCCTTTTTTCACACTTTATATGTATGTATAAGTGTATAGTACGCACTTGAAAAACGTACTTCCGAAATTCGAAAAACCGGACAGCTTTTTAAAGAGTATAACAACCTCTGACACTAGAATTGTGCTGTAGTCTTAAGAAATATCACTGCAGGAGAATGGAAGGGGGTCCGGGGGTTCGCCCCGGAAATTTTCATTAATTGTACCTCTAAAAACTCCATTCTAGACTATCTTGGTGGTGTTCGAGGAGAGGATGTTCGATCTCTTCCTCAGTTAGTAAAACACGATTGCTGGCAATTTTAAATAATGTGAAAAAAAATGATAGGATACAGAAATGCTTCCAAGCGATTTTTTCGAAATTTAAGTTCCAAAAACGCAATTTCAGACGAATTTTGATCATAATGGGGCGTTTGGAGATCTACCTCCGGAAATTTTTGACATTGATTTCCTAAAAAAGACAATCCTTAATGGTTCTCCCTAATGGAGGGGGGTGGCAATGAAGTCTGTAACACTATGATATTCGCAGGAGAATCGTACTTTTTCATTCTAGGAGTTTTTTTTTTTCATCTCGTTTTTGCATTTTTTGGACCAATGTTTCAAGGGGGGGGTTGTCCCCAAAACACCCCTTATAGTTACGCCACTGGTACAAGAAATCTCTAGCACAAAAGCTTTATGCTAAGTAACTAATATAAATTTCTCTCAAAGAAATTTTACTGAAGAACACACAATGAAGTAAACCAGCATTTAATTAAAAGCACACAATATTTAATAAAATAATAAATAATTAATATTATTTTAATGAGGTCTCTATATTTGAAAAACATGTTTTTTCATTGAAATGAAATAAAGCAATTCTCACACTAAAAATATTCTTGGAACATATTATTTACAATAATTGACAAATAAATTATAAGATTCTTATAAAGTAATAAAATCCAAAATGCAACATGACAACTCAGTTGAAAAAGCATTTTCACATAAATTTCATCACAAAAAGCTTCCTTTATTTAAATTCAAAAAAAAATTTAACTTAAATCTTGAAGACCTGTAACATATATCATCTGAGATTGCAATAACAATAAGTAACACCAGATAAACATACTTCAGAGATCTTGGCCCTCACATGAGACATAGTGTTTAAATAAGATTTTTCAACCGCTGAAGATCCTGGATAAGACTCAAAAGAAGCATTTCCTTTTGCAACAGAACAAGTGCTTTGTGTAATATTTCTGTCGGCAACATTGTCTGTTTTAATTTGTCTCGGCAAAAAGCTAGTGACAGTCTTGGCTTTCTTTTCCTGAGGTTGCGAATTGTTTGCAGACTCAGGAGTAGAGTTAGGATAAACAGTATATTCTTTGCCTGCCCATACGTAAGTCATGGGCTGCTGGATAGAATTGTTTGAATTTGATGAAGATGAACCATTGGTTTTCTTGGTGATTGCTGGATTATGCGATGCAGTACTGACACCTGACTGGGCTGAAAAGGAAATTGTTACGCATTACAAAGACGTCACATGTATATCAAACTATGATCTTCTGATGTAAAGCACAAGACTATAATTGGATTTAAAAAAAAACATAAATAAAAGACAAATTATCAAGAAAGTACAGCATATAGGTAAACCTAAAAGGTAAAGAATTGATGGAGATAAGGATTGTTCATTCTGAATTCCCTCCTCTCTCCATACCAAGTAGAAAATTTTGGACTTGTAGTTAAGATCAATTATAAGTTCAAATATTGATACTATATATCTTTCCAAAGAAACAAACTTTTTAATTTCAACTTTCTATACAAGTTTAAGCAAAAATTTGTAAAAGTATAGTTGGTCACAATGATATATGGAAAATATCCCAATAATACTTCAGTGATAACTTTTGATACCAAGGTGCCTAAGAGAAGCTAATTGCTGTCCAGAATATCTTTTCCAAAGTGGCTGTTAACTCGGGTATTACAGATATAGATAGTCCTACTTTTATGTGTGTTTTTATCTTCTGCTACCTGGTTTTATTTGAATAATGAGGATAAATAACCTCACTTTAATTGAAACTTGTTATTACACCTCATTATTCTAACACATAGTTTGGAGTTTTAACCAGGAATGATTCTGAATTATTCAAAATAGTAAGTTAAATATTTGCTACCGTAAATCAGGGTTACTTGGACCCAGAAGAGGGCTACTTGAGCCCACAGTAAAATGATAAAATATGGGTTTGGTACTAGCGTTAGAGACTGCAGAGGGCTTCTATTTAGTGGAGAAACGAGGAACTACGTGCAAGTCTTCAACTAGTAGGTACCAAACCTAGATTTTATCATTTTATTGTAGTGGGCTCAAGTAACCTCCTAGGGTCCAAGTAACCCTGATTTACGGTATTTTACTGTGTGGTCACATTTTTTCCCTTAGGGCCACAATAAGCTTTTTCATTGGCTCTAAGCAAATGGGAAAAAAATTACGGAAATTAATATTGGCACTAACATACTTTTAGACTACATTTATTTATTTATTATTATTATTTTTTTTTTTGATGAACATTATTTCAAATTCAATGGTAGCACTAAGCTTCATAGTTTTCATGAACTGAGTGAGATACTTCTGCAGTACCTTTTTTGCTCGAGAAACATGTTGAGCGGAAAATGATAGCTAGGAGGTTATTGTATTAAACATTCTAAAAACTACACTAAAGCTATGATAAGACTATACACATCATAAACATTACTGAGCATGTCACCACTGTGCACATCTCTCAACAGCAGAGGTTCCCAATCTGGGGGGGGGGGGGGATTGCCCCCAAAAGGGCAATTTGACTCTTCAAAGGAGCAGTAAATTCTTAAGGGGTGATAGGGGAGGGGGCAACAGGTATTTAGAAGAGAAAACAGCAGTAATAAAAGGGTAGCGAAAACTGAAAGAGTAAACATATACAAAACCGGTTGTTCGGAGTTCAGACAATTAATCACAAGTTAAGACAGAAACTGTTGTGACACCTGATTAAAGAGATAGTTGTTATCTATACATTTATTACCTTGATTAAACAATATATACAGAAATACTATGTACAGAGATGGAAAAATAGATTGGCACGCATCCTGCTGATGCGGTGGTTCAGCTCGAAGTGAAGCTTGAGGAGTCTAGACCCTGAAGAGGGTTGCAGCTCGTAGCTTCCCATTGGTCAATGTCCACATGCACAGCTCGTGGTGTACACGTGGAAGTGTGGGTGATATTTTTCCAATTGGTTGGAGTTCATGTGACTAGCATGTGGTGTGCATGTGTTGTGAACTAAAATGCATGGGAAAATATTTTGGGAACTTAAATGATGGCAATGCAAAACAAGAAGTTGAAGTTCAAGAGCTTCTTCCTTGCACCTTGGATGAACCTCAGGAAGTGTTTTGTCATTCATTGTAAATTTTATGAATTTTCAGATTTTCAATTTATTTTCCTTCAAATTTTTAGTTTCAATGACTTTAATTTACCCAGATTGAAGTGTAGAAAAGAAAATAATTTCTTGAAAAATGTACTTCTGTTTTTTGAAAAGTATGTCAATGATCCTTTAAATTCTACCCTTCAAATATTTATATCAGTTTGCTTTGTGGATAAAAAAAAAAATTGAAGGTATTTTATTCACTCATTAATATTCTTAGTTTAAAAGTTATTCGTTATAATTGAGTTATTGCATACATTTCACTTCAAATTAAAGTTAGGTACTCATATTTTTAATAATATCGATGTTCACTTGTGTCTACTTATAGTTTTTTCAAGAAAAAAGGGGGAGGGGGCGATAAGTTCAGTCAGTGTCTTGAAGGGGGTGATGAGCTCAAAAAGGTTGGGAAACACTGCTCTAGAGGCTTCCACAGATCTCAACTTATGAGTATGTTTTCCCCAGTGAGGTCAGAGGTTCTGACGTCACCATGGTTACAATGACATCAGTTTGATAAGCTCGATACACCACAGACAGAACATTGTTCAATTACTGAAAAAGATGCACAATTTTACATTAAGAAAACATGAACAGAAGTGCATACAACTTTTTGTCTTCCATGCGATATATTTTCGTCTGTTTTGAAGTTTTAAACTTGTTTCTGCTGGAGTTTCAAACTCTGGCGCATAAAACACATGCAAGAGACCTCCTAAAAATGATTCTTCATCTAAACGACGTTTTGCTGCCCTAGGAAAGAATTTTGCATTTAATAAAACAAGGCAACAGACGTAAATTTAAAAATATAGATCAATGCTTCGTTAATAACTTGATGTAAAAACATTAAAACATTTACGCAAGAGAAAGTACAGTCAATTCTCGATAACTCGAATCTGATGGGACCGAAAAAAGCTCCGACTTATCATTAGTTTCGATTTCCAGCATTTTAATAAATCTGGAATATTTATTTGATACAAATACAGAGCACTTGAATTGTTTTATTGATGAAAGTATACACTATTTATTAAAAAAAAGAGAATAAATCTTTTTATTCATATTTCATTCTTGTGGGCTAATCCGTCCGTTTAAACTGCAATCAGCAATTTTGTAATTTGAGAAACAGTAAATGTTAAAGACTTTTTACATGCGGCTTTCCTTTGGCAATACATTAATTTTCTTTCTTGGTTTTATATATACTCTTGTGGCAAATCTCAGTGTTTTAATCATTTTTTTTCAACTTCATATTAAAGAATTTTTTATCAACGCCTTTAAAAGTCGCTTGTTCTAAATTTAATTACCTTTATCCCACTGTCATGTTTCATTGAAGATGAAAGAAGCTAATTTTTGTGAAAACAAATTCCTTACTGACGCATAATGCAAGCAATAAATGCAAACGATACACAGGGATCGCAGTAGACTTTTTCAAAATTTTAGGGGTAATTTACGATTTTGTTTAACTACAAATATGTCCCTAACAGTCGTACCCGACAAACCAAACTGAAAACGCATTTTATTTATTATAGCATAAATCACAACCTTCAAATATTTCCACAAAAAAAAGTCAAAACAAAAAAGAAACAATGTTTTAATGTTATATAACATGTTCAAAAGCCAGGCGATATTTTAACTCGCAGATGTGTTTTCAGAATTTTCCCTTTGAAAGATAGGCGCATCTGATTTTTTCAGTTGACCAGCTTCTACAGATATTAATCCTGTTCAACAATTACCAACATAATGTTATAACTGCAGCAGCTTTCTACAGCTGTTTTAAAACTTGATTTCACTATACCCAGATATAATATTCATTCTTTGAACTCATTAATATTTTTGTTATTTCAACAAATCTGCAAATTTATTCTTTTTTTTCTAACAAATTTGTTTTGAAGCTTTTTATTTTTCATTTTTCTTTTTATCTAGTAAAATAACAGTGCCTAGAAAACAGTTCGTGAAGTTAACCAGTGTGGCCTGTTATTTTCAATGTTACGAATCGAAAACCATCTTGGTTATTGAACAATTTTTAGATAGTAATTTTCTTTTCCCCCCATGTTGAATAGAATGTAAAAAAACTAAAAACCATTGATTTTCCATTGCTGAACAACTTTAGAAAATCTTAATGTGTGAAATGTTCTGCATGTGGCATGATATTATCATGCCACAGATTTATAAATTCTATTAGCTGCGCTAAATGCACTTTCATTCCAAAGTTTTAAGATTATCTATAAAAAAAAAACACCCTGCTTGTTTATATTTTTCTTCAGTTTCTTAATTACCAGAAAAGTTTCCTTTGCATAAAGTTCTTCAGACCTACAACAATCTTTTGATTTGAAACCAGTAGTGATCTATGAATTGTCGAAAGCCCATAATATGTTTGCTTTTCAACTCTCCCTCCCTTTCCCCTCAGAGTATTGTGATATTTGAAGTAGCGTAAACATTTCTGAATAGCAAATTAAGCTGAGGCTACAATTTTATGTATGCTACCTTAAACTCCCAATAAATAACACATGATAAGTTAATGCATTTTGAAGAGCAGAAAAAGTATGCAAATGGTGAAAAAAAAACTGTTAAGTAAAAATTTTAAAGAACTGTAGGAATAATTTATAACTATAATTGAAATAATAACCCTGATTTTGAATAGAAAATGAAAGTAAGGAAAAGAAATCATTGGCTTAGTACAAGTCACATCTTTTTACAACAGTTGACTAAGTTTACAAATGATCTGTTGGATTCCCAAAAATTTCCAAAATCTTTTTTGAGCTAAAAAACAAAGTTTGATAGAAAAGAAATGCTACTTTTTACGAATGCTCATAATTTGAACTGATTCAGATGCAACAGGAATGACATTTTTGAATGAGTTGACATTGAATGACGAGCCTACAAATAATCTATAAACAAAATAAAATTAAACAAGGTTCAAACTAATGGTACAAATAAAATTATCAATGTCCAAGTGGTGAATTTACACAGTAAACTAAAACGAGCGAGTTTTATAGAGGCGGATGCAAACAGATTGCGAAATTCGCAAATTATTGAGCGTAGGCGTGTAAGAAACAGCTCAAAGCCAAAAAATTTCACAGGCAAGTGGTGTTTCATTCAGGTAGAGTGGTGAAACAGCTGTTTTAAAGTAAAAAAGTTGGTTTTTAAGAGGAAGAATTTTAAGTCTGTCCTAAGATGAAAAATGGTGTGAAGAATGCGTTTTTAACGATATATTTTGTAAAATATCTATTTATCACATTAAATACTAAGGGAAAAGTTTGCTTTTGGCAATAAAATACTTTCAGAAGGTATTTTAAATTCCCCTAAACAGCTCCTGTAAATATTTATAATTTTTTTAGGAATGCCACAAAATTTTAGTACAATTTTAGGAATTTTAGGAGGTCTGAAATTTTTTAGGAATTTTAGGGGGAATGCGAGCCCTGGATACAGCAAAAGTCACTACAGGTGTTATTCCTTTATTGCACACTGCTTCAACAGATCATTTTTTTTTTTTTTTTTTTGGCTTTCAGGTTTTTTCTGAAGGAATAGCAAGAGAAAAGTAAAATTTCATGCTTTCACTTGAAAGTTTTTTCTGCTTTTTAAGTATCAAATGTTTAGTCACCTCAAAAAAACTTCGAGTTAAGAGAAGTAAACTTCGAGATATGGAGGAAAATCAACATGGAATCGAAGACGAAGGGGTCGGGTCCAAATAAAAAATTCGAATTATCGGACTTCGAGTTATCACAAATTCACTGTATATAACTTCTAAACATACATAAAAAATTAAAATTTATTATACAGGGTCTGAAAACCTAGTTTTATAGACTTGCATTGACTCCACTTTTTTTCTTTTCTCCCTACAGAGGGAAAAACAGAGGTTAAAAAAAAGTTTCTTTCTGAATCCAGTGTAAACTAAAGAGCTTCAGATGTTTGAAGCAAATCAAAATGAAAACAGATTTTATAGAGTAAAACATCCCTGTTCTACCAAGTTCATACATGGGCTATAGCTGAACTTTAGAGAATAAACAAAGGTTCAGATATTTTGTGCTGACATAGAAAATAAGTCAATGTTATACATCTGGAGGCCTTAATAAGTCAGGACTTCATGCTTAGTCAACAGTTCAGCATAGCTAAGTTTAAAAATTAGGTTTCCTGATGCGGAAATACCCTTGCCCAGAATGTATATATTTGCAATTATTATCTTCATTGCAAAAGCATAAAATAGCTACATGTGGTTTAATTACCCATTATTGCATTTTTATATATTACATAAATTTTAAGTTATTTGCATAAAGTTTTTTTTTTTTTCTTTTTTTAACAGAACTCTGGATATATACCAGGGAAATGCTTGTGTAAGTGTTCAAATTATCTATTCCGATAACTTACAACGTCAACAACAATATTTTTTTTAGGTCCCAACAGTATCATTATAGACAAGTTTTACTGCATCAGCAGTTTTTAACAGCAATGTCTGAGCAAATGGAGGAGACAGCGTAACATCAGGCATTTTTTCTGTTATAACAATACTAATTAGTTACATTAATCTATAAAATCTACTCTGTTTTTTTTTATTGAGTACGGAGGATAAATTACCCAAAGTAATATGTTGTCTATAGAAAATTCTTCACATAAATGATTGTCTCGCAAAGAAAACTTAAACATTGTAACTAAAATGCAAACTTTCTCTTGAGAGTTATAAAACATTATGACACTTAAAAGTTTTAAATGAAAAACTGGAATAACTGGTCCTATAGATCATTCAATTTATATTTTGCTTTTGGAGTCCTGGACCAGAGGACCAGTTGATTTCGAGCCCTGAAGTAAAATATCAATTTTTGTTTACATAAAAACCTCACTATATTGATACAAAAGAGAGGAGGTAAAGTTCTACATTAGGAATTTGAATAGTAGCAATTGGCTACCAAACTCACAAAACAGTTAGTCACTTTTGCACTTTAGGTAGCCCTATTTAAAAAAAGTATGTATGTCACAATGCAAAAACGTAAATAACCTGTTTTCTGTAAGTAATATAAGAGATTATGATACTCCTCAAAATCAACAAACATAAGTTCAAAGAACATACTTTTTAAATTTAAAGATGAACATAAAACAAACAAAAACATTTTACAAATGTTTTTGATTTTTGATGATCAAGGAAGACATGGCCGCCTATTTTGGCAACTGGGATTTTTATATTTTTGCCATTTACGATGAAATGGTCGCATGTTAGCAACTGGCGACCATTAATCTAGAGCTTTAAAAGAGAGACAGAGAAGGGGGAAAATATATTTTGATTCTCATCCACTTTGAAAACTTTTTAATAAATTTCAAGAGGTTCCTCAAAATTCTCTTTTGACTACAGCCTTAATTACCAAGCCCAGTAGCAGAAATTGCGAGACGCGAGACATACGTCGCAGATTTTTCAGCGGTCTGAAGATAATTTTCAAAAGAAAGGAGGGTTAAAATCAAATACAGCTCAACAAAAATTGAGAGAAAATAAATGTCAATGGTGAGCCAGAGAGTGATGCTCTTCATCTTCAAAAAAAAAAACGTAAATTATTAAATTAAAACTAATCAAAATGCTGCAGATTATTTCCAACTGATCAAATCAGTGTCGCAGACTGGCTAGAAAGTTTCTGCTTCTGGGTTACCAAGTACAATAGGATTTAATTATTTCATACGATAAAGCATCATTTTGATGAAGCACATTTTTCCTGAACTCATAAACAGTTTATCATCTCATAGCAAAATAGTTACTTACTTGGCAGCAAGAAATGAATCGAACTTCACTAAAAATGCTTCAGTAAATTCTTCACATGGATACTCATCGAGGACTTGAAATTCCTCAACCATGCCATAACTATCACACAAAGCTCTGAGTTGTTCACCACCACCAACAGCAGGAACATCACTTATGATAATATACATAGACTCTTGATTAACAGTGTAAACCTAGAAGAAAATAAACTCAAATTATTACAATATAGGACAGAATAAATTATTAGGACCATTATACAAGTGCCTAAACCAGCTTTATAAAACAGTAATTTCAAACAGAAAATCAATTTTCGTAGCAGTATTAGAAATAAGTGGTCGTTAGTTGCATTTTGAAATCAAAGATTTTGATTTAAAAGTTTTGGATAACATTGAAACATTTCTTTCCTGACTCATTGTTACTAAAACCTGGGACCGACCCAGGAGATAAATTTATAAAAGTAATTATAAAATGCATTCCGTTTTGTCTTTAAAATTAATTTTGTTTCGTATATTTCATACATCTTTTTCGTATATGCTAGTGGGAATCTGTAGTATTTTTATTTAATAATACTGATACCTTTTAATATTTGAATATAAATATATTTGGTTTCTTAAAAATCGCCACCGAAGCTTTTCATTTTAACGCCTAAAACTTATACTAGGCATCAGCAAGGCATCCAGATTAAAAATCTTATTTCTAACAATGGTGAAATTTCAACCTATTAAAAGTCCTACTTAGACTACTAGATATTGTTAAGAGACTTACAAAACACAAAAATTCATCATCACTGAATTCTAAAACACAATGCTTGATTTTTAATGAATTTAAAAAAAAAACCACATGTAAAAAGCATGCTTTGAAAAACAAAACCAGTGATGTCTGATAGGAGTATTTTCAGCTTTCACACACAAAAATTTTATAGCAACTATACCATCTTTTGAATGTGGAGTTTTTCCCTTCCGTTATCAATTAGTTTAAATCTATAAATTCATAATGGAGATTGGATTCATGAAAGGGAAATCTAAAAACCTGTCAGCGATGATTGTTTTGAGGCGAAAACCAAATTTGAATTGTTAGATGGGCATTACTGGGTGAATTTTGCTTGTTACAGCAGGCAGAGGAAAAGCATTGCGAAAAGAGTAAAAAAAACTTGGCCAATACACAAAACTTCTTGCTCAATTTTCGGCTAGCGGTCGAAGAACAAAAATCAAGGTTGGCAAGTTTTTGACAGTCGGAGGTTTTATCCGGTTTTAACCGTGGTTTTTACCGTCATGTCAAAAACCCCTTTTTGACATGGTTTTTGACATAATTGTCAAAAACCTAAATTTCTGTCCAAAACATGTTTAAATTTGATATTGATAATCAAAATACATTTTCAAATGAATTTCATAATTTCTGATTCCAGACACTGAAGTAAACTTTTGGAGTTTTAGGTTATTAAAATAAAGTATAATAAACAATTCTAAACATAATTGAAGGGCTCGGGAGTAAATAATGGTAACTAGCATTTTAAAAAATCAAACATATGGCTTTATTGCTTCGAGAAATTACTGTAACAGGATTTTTTTATTTTAAAAATGAAGTGGGTACGTTAATTAAGTGCTGTGTGTCTTGGGTATACTTAATAAATTTTTACAAGTGATTTTTAAAAATTTTAATTTGAAATAGTCTGATTTGTAGAATTTGTCAGATACCATTATTTACTTCCGAGCCCTTCAATTGGGATACCACAAGATGCTTACATGTGGAAAATAAAATAAATGATTGAGCTACTATCATTATAGATAAAATTAATTATAAATAACAGTATATTAAAACGTAAACCTAATTACAATTTATAAATTTTAGAAAGCAGAAATTGCATAGTGCACATTTGCCTGGTATTATTTGTAGACTTACAAACATAAAATAAACCAACTTAAGTTAACAGTTACTTAAGGTATTTAGTCCCAATCTAAGTCGTTTTTCCTGCAGAGCATTCGGTAACAAAAGACCAGTTTTGATGCTTTTTCGATGCCAAGTCTATTTCTATGAGTCCAAAACTCGAGAAGATTCTCTTGATAGACGCTGACCTACATGGGCTGGAATGTAATTGTACCATCGGCTGTACAAATTCGGCAGAGATGTTGCTTTTTTTTTAGACCTTTCTACTTTAAAAACTGGATTTAAGTTTTAATATTTAACTTTTTTTCACTCCATAACAAGTTAATTTAAAAGAATGAATTAATTTTCATTAAATTTATTAATTTAATTTTTATTAAACTTAATTGATAAGATAACTAATTGATAGTTATAAGCATTTAAGCAAAACTGCTTTAAAAGCTGGATTTAAGTTTTAATATTTAACTTTTTTCACCGCAAAACAAGTTAGTTTAAAAGAATAAGAAATAATTTTCATTAAATTTATTAATTTAATTTTTATTAAACTTGATTGATAAGATAACTAATTGATAGTTATAAACATTTAAGCAAAACTACTTTAAAAGCTGGATTTAAGTTTTAATATTTGGCTTTTTTCACCGCAAAACAAGTTAGTTTAAAAGAATAAGAAATCATTTTCCTTAAATTGATTAATTTAATGTTTATTAAACTTGATTGATAAGATGCACAAATTTTTATTTAATATTTTTCAGGATGGGAAACCTTATACGTTTATAAAAAATCTCAATAACCACTGTATTTGAGTTTTCGACAGGATTTTGACGTTTTCGACAGGTTTTCGACGTTTTTGACAGGTTTTTGACATGTCATGTCAAAAACTGGTTTTTGATGTCAAAAACCCAACCCTGACAAAAATCCTGTCAGCATTATGACGTCACAGTCAATTGAACTTTAAATATTATTTTTTAAAAAACTACTTGTCGCATCCCAAAAAATATTTCACCAATGGTGTTTATCTATGTTGCTCTATCATGTAATAACAAAATTAAAATATTGAAAACTTCCCGAATGTGCAAGCATTGTAGCTTTATCGCATTCTGAAATGTAAATGGAGCAGTCTTAATAACACTTCAAATAAATCCATGCACTACTAAACTTAATATGTTCAGCAAAATCTCCTGTCCCATTACTTGTAATGGTAATAGGGGAAATTTTAGGGATAACTCCAACTCAAACTAACTTTTAAAAATTACTCTTTTTTTCATCAAATGAAATAATGACGAGCCCACTATTTTCCGTCAGTTTCGTTTTATATTATGCTATTCAACATATTTTACTTAGATTAGTGTACTGCTATTATTGTTCATAATTAAGTTATTGCTAGTACTTTCCTTTCCTGCTTGTAATATTTTGAAAACATATGCATCACATCTACAATGTATATTGCTATACATTGTATTAGAAACATAAAACTAATGTACTAGCGAATGATCAATGCTAAATTGCAAATGCAAGGTTATACTTTTTTCTTTCCGATCGTATGGTGCTTTAATGAATAAGGAAAGAGGGACAATAAAAGATTAAATTTTCACATTTGACCTCTTTAGTTTCATACAAAAAGATTTAACAACTTGTAAATAAGTACAAAAACATTAAACCTTGACAGCTTTCTTCTGCTTGCCTTCACGATATTTCGCGCGAGTTTGACACACATCTTGTTTCACATGATGAGGATACACTGATATTGATGAAAATGTTCTAAAAAACTCCATCCCAAAAGTTCATTTGGAATTTGAGAAATATTATGAATGGATTATAATCTTTTATCAGATTCGTAATACCACACAGCAGAAAATAGAGAATGTAAACAAAATTTAAATAGTTTACGTTGCCACTTTCTTGTGGAAAACAGTCTTCCATGTAAACCGATCTCCCCCCCCCCTCCTAATTTAAAATGAGAACATCATATTTCCCTGAATAATTAAGCACTTTTAGCGCACTAAATTTTTCAGATATTCATTAAATTTATTGAAGATCTTTTTATCCTTTCGTTATCTAATACAACAAGGGCTATTTATTACTCTCAGCTGGCAACGCGAGGATTGCTTAATTGTTTTTATTTTTATTAATTTTTTGCAAGTCCACAAGTCTATTTAATATTTTCAAGGCATGAATTAAGGACCGACCCTGTGCAACTTATTGAGCAAAAATGAAAAAAAATCGTGGGAAATTTTCTTTCACGATATTTGATCATAATTTACGAAAAAAAAGTACGGATTATTGAAATCAAATGTTAAATGCGTGTTTTCCATAGTATTCGGCCAGCCACTTGGGACCTTCTTATGTATATTTGCGATCGTGAATAAAATTATTATTTGTATTGTAAGTACTATATTGTGTCGTTCGCTATTGAAATTCTATAATTATTTCCTCAATCTGCTTAAACCAAGTTCTATTTGTAATGAATACATGAATTTTTCTTAGGCTTAATCAACTTTTAATATTTTCTTCTGAAAATTGAATCTATGCCAAAAGGGCATTAGCGATTAACTTTCTTTCGTGAGAAATTTTGAATTGTTTGAATGTATTTTTTAAAGTATCGTTTATTTACACTTGACATTTATTTATTTTTTACTCTCCTTTTTATTAACATAAACATTAGCTATTTGTCCATTTGATATAATCTAAACTTGCCAGTTGGAGGGGCCATTGGGCTCATTGCTTTGAGAAACTATTTTCATATTAGTGGGCGTATTTTTGTTATTCCTCCACACAAACTGCATATCCATTTAGTATTATTTACCTTGTGCTCCCCCTGAAAAAAAATTGTATGACAGCCTGTCTTAAATCTTTAAAATTTTTTAATTGTATATTTGCTTTTTTACTTTTTAAAAATAACCCTATAAAACCGACTTATAGGTTTGAAGAAGATCGGGTCAGTGTCTGACGGGCCAGTTGTAGGTTGGCCACCACTGATATTGGTACTTAAGTTAGACATGGTTGTAACCTGGGAGGAGGGGGTACTTTTTCCTCCTTCCATAAAAGTAAAAATTTTGGGGGGGGGGGGGGTTTACTGTAGAAGAGTACTAAAACTAACCATTTGAAAAAAAATTCTAGCTGTGACATAGATTTAGTATATATTGGCATCAAAAAAGATTTGTCTATTTGTAGCCTGTATATTGTTGTTCTTAGTTTTATTTTGATTGTATCATTTTTCTGAACATTATTCCACTTTTTATTTTAGCAGCAAGATGAGTAAAAGCAGTTTGGAAGCGGCTGCTGAGGCTGCAGCTAGAGTCAATGCGATGCTTATCGCCAAAGGAAAATTAAAAATTTCCCCTTCCCAAATCAAACCCAAAGTAAGTAACATTTTTGTAAGAATGTACTATTTCCCCTCCATATTTTTTTCGCCCTACGAAGTTCCTGGAAGTTGAACCAAAGCAGAATATAATTCATTTTTCTCCTTTAAGAATTGCAACTAGAAATCTTAAAGGTGTTTTAGCCATTGCTTTGTATGTTTCTTTCTTTCAACTACTATGCTACTGAAAGGAGTTTGAAATGCTTACTAACTTGAGGCATGGAGTCCAGGTACTGCGCTGGTCACCAAGGGAGTGTCCCACCCAGTAGCGTACATAGACTTCAGTGCGCTCACCTGCGAGATTTGTAAGTGCGCACTCACCCCCTATTAAACTATAAAAAAAAATGTAACTCATAATGTTACTCTCCTGCATTGTGCGGCCCCATCGCCGCGGGGACTGCAGAAGTGCTATGTACGCCACTGGCCCCACCTGTTTTCCTTTTACGTTTGAAATTCCTGGGCTAGGCAGATGAAAATCACAATTGACCTCACATGGATGGCTGCATGTGAAAAACTCGTTTGCGTCCAATTAAATGTTCTCCAAGAATTTTCACTTCAAATTTAGCAATCATTTGCTCTTTTCATGCTTCCTGCATAATTGTTTCATGCATTTTAGCTAACAATAAAAATATTAGCTCCAAACCTAAAATTATTGTATTGCCTCAAAACAGCACCCATCCCCTCCTTCATTTTTAACATGCCTTTTTAAGATGTTTACTTTATTTATATTGCAGTAAACTTATTATCAGGACAATTCCAAAGCCCCAAAATAGTGTTGCTGAAATCGATGACCAAACTTGTTTTTTATCTCTTTTTTGCTGTGTAGCTTCTTTCAACCAAATCCATTTTTTGTGCTAGTTTTTTTATTATTACTTCAGACCATTCTTTGTGACGTCCAAAACAATTTTCATGCACATGGCAAGCTTAAAGCTTTAACCCATTAATGCCTAACGTCCCTTTTTAGGGACAGTCGAAAAAGTGTCTTAATTTACCAAAAATGTGCATTTCAACCAATTAATAGTGTTCAATTATTACTTTGGTATTGTTTCAATTCATTATTAACAGATTGCAGCAGCACATAATTATAAAGTGTGTTCTGTTGCCGTGTAACCAGTATACAAAATATTTTTGAAAAAAAAATGTCAGGTATTAATGGGTTAAGTTGAAAGGTACGATATGAAAGAGAAAAGTTCTTTATTTGGAAAAGATGTTTGTAGGAAACCTTGTTAAAATTCATAAAGAATGTTTTCATTACTTATACAGTTATAAAAAATTCTGTAAAAAATTATCCTTCTTGTTTTAGCTTATTTTATTTAGTCTTATATTTATTTGTGTGTAACTGTTTTTGTCTCTTTTTTAGACTGGAAATAATTTACTTAATAGGGCTAAAATCAGTGATTTGATTACTGCTGAAGTGGACATAAATGATGCACCCATAAGTGCCAGAAATCTGTTAACTAGGGGTCATAAGCAGGAAGAGGTAAGCTATTTCATTAAATAAATTAGGTTATAGTTTACTTAATTATTTTGCTTTGTTTTTCAATAACTAAAGAGTTCTTAGTTTCATAATGTGATGTTCAACTTGATTACAGCATAAAAAGAAACTTCATTTTTTATGCTTGGTGCACTGTCAAATGTGCCAAGAATTGTCTGATCAATGTGTTGTTTGATGACAATAATGTCGAAATATCTCTGAATATGTCTCCTCTGACTAAGTTTCAAATACATGCATACATATACATATTTAGGCTATACATAATCAGAAATTGCATTAATAATTTGACAATTCTAGATATGCAAGTTAAGTGGTGCTGCAATATCAACAAGGGGCAGATACATGACGCCCGAGGAAAGACAAAGCATTGCTACTCCAGAGTATGTTCTCATATTTTCTATCTATTTAAAATTATTAACATTTAATATTAGATAATTAATTAAAATGTTGATTTAGGTGCCGTCCTTTATATTTAAATGTTCAAGCTACGACTCATGTTGCTGTTAAAGGTATGAGACGTATCTAAACTTTTTTTTTTTTTGTTTTTCTTAACTATAAGCAATGAAATTTTCATTGATTTTAATATATTTTTCCTGTTTGGTGGATGTTATTAACAACAGACATTTTTCTTTTCAGCTGTTCTGTGATTTAAGTTATAAAAGTTTAAAATTAAAGTAATATTTTCTGGGCTTAGATTGTAGTAGCCTATTTTCTTTCAAATAGTTTTGATTCCACTTTAGAAATGATGAAAAGTTTTTTAAATGTAGTGCTCTTATTATATTTTGACAATTTATTTCTTTTGATTAACGTTTTGGATAACTACATATTTTACTAAATGAAAAATGATCAAATAAGCTTTGTGCTGAACTATATTTGAAGTTAAAAATCAACGTAAATAAAGCACAAATAAGGTAGAAAGTACAGCAAATAGCTATTTCAAGGCTACAATGGAGCCCCTTCATCAGTGCAAGAAGCTCAGCAAACAACATGAAAGCTGTAAGAGAACTGAGCGCGAGGCACGTGTGCCCCGTTATTTATAACAAATGGGCGAGTGCGCTTGAACTCACACCAAAAGCGGGAAAACACCGACCAATCAGCGATCAACGAAACGCCAGGAGAGCGAAGAAAAGGGGGGAAGACAGCAAAGGAAAGTAGGGGAAAAAAAGCGCGGGAGAAAACACTAGAAGGCGAAATTATAAAAATTGCTTGGGGGATGTTTTTCCCTGACGTCTGGAAGCAATTTTTATAATTTCGCCTTCTAGTGTTTTCTCCCGCGCTTTTTTCCCCCTACTTTCCTTTGCTGTCTTCCCCCCTTTTCTTCTCTCTCCTGGCGTTTCGCTGATCGCTGATTGGTCGGTGTTTTCCCGCTTTTGTCGTGAGTTCAAGCGCACTCGCCCATTTGTTATAAGTAACGGGGCACACGTGCCTCGCGCTCAGTTCTCTTACAGCTTTCATGTTGTTTGCTGAGCTTCTTGCACTGATGAAGGGGCTCCATTGTAGCCTTGAAATAGCTATTTGCTGTACTTTCTACCTTATTTGTGCTTTATTTACGTTGATTTTTAACTTCAAATACATATTTTACTGTTCGAAAATTTCAGTCTTCATCATCATGTTCAGGGTTCTAATTTTTTTTTTCTTTTTGAAGTGATAGCTAGTAAAATATATTTCCATATATAATTATAGGATCAAAAAAATTTTGTTGTACAGTAAGAAGAATTTGTTTCTGAAAGAGATTCCATAAATCGAAATCAACATCTAAAAGTGATTTGATTATATTGTACCAAAGCATGTAACTGCAGAGAATTGTTCAAATAACTCATACAAAGATTTTTTTTTTGTCTTTTTAATTATAGGATTGCAATTAGCAGCTGCATTGCTATTGTGTTTTTCGACCTGAATATTTATTACTTTACTTTCCTAAATAGGTAGAAGTAACTTTATTAAGTAGCAATGTGATGAACATCTTTCTTTCAATGTTTTTCCACGGAATTTCATTCTAATCATTCTCAACAATCAAGATGATATATCAGTACTTAGTGGACACAATTTTGTAATTGAGATTATTTTGTTAATAAGGAAAAAGTTACTACTCTCATTTTCAAAGTGAAAAGAAAATCGTTTATCTGTATCTTCAAAATAAAAACAAAGGATGATGATAAACAAAAATAAACCTTCAAGCAGAAATATTTTCTATATGAAATTTCGCTCATACATACATCTGAAATAAATTCTGTGTTCTTGCATTGATCCTGAGGTAACATTAAATCATCAAATATGTCCTCTGAATTTTATGCATAAATTCACAAAATCATAAAAATTACAGCACGGAAATAAAGTATTGGAATTAGTTGTACTTCAAAAATTTGTTAAAAAGAGCTTAACTTTTCTTCTTTTTTTTTAAAATTATTTATTTACTTTGCTGCTTTTTACTTTTTTATATCAATTGTATTAATTTCTTTTTCAAAAGTACATATTCTCCTTAATATCGTATTGTATTCTTTATTATAGATGCTATAAACCAAATCCAAGAAATACTGAACCAACATGTTCTTGCTTCTGGTGTTCCAAAAGCCCCTACTGTTGGTGTTGTTACTTATCCTAATTCGAATTTAAACAGTTCTGCTGGATCTCAATTACCAGTACAGCCAAACCACATTCCATCTGGAGTGAGAAAAAATCTAGTTTAAAGTGTTTATTTTTTTGTTGTGTGAAATAACACCAAATGGCATTTATTAATCTTGTTATATTGTTTGTATGAAATACATGGTACTGATCCGTTAGTCAGGCACTAGCAAAAGATCGTCAAAGAATGTTCAATTTTTCAAAGAATGTACAATTCAACCAGATTTTCTTATAACCATATTTGTTTACAGCTGAATGTTTCTGACACTTTTTCTGTTGACTTATTTGTCATTTGCTTCGCTTGGCGACATTGGCGATTTTTAATTTTTTGCTTGCGCTCAGCTAATGAATAAGTACCAAATACATTTGTTGAAATATCAATTATTTACAGTAGATTTAACTTGTTATCCTCAAAAAGAAAATTTTAATATGCTGAGAACTGTCTAGTTGTGCTGCTAAAAATCAAATTTTAAAAACTTAAGTTGACTGTCATAACTGTTAAGTTGATTGTAATTTCCTTTCAGTCACATTTTGTACAAGATAAAGTATTTATTGGTTTAGAACAAGCACCTTCAGATTATCCCGTGAGAGAGAAAATATTTGGTCCAAATGTAAGTTCTATGTTGTGTTTGTTATTACCGATTATAAACTATATCAAATTATGTGCCAGATACTTAAAATTTTTTTTTTTCTTTTTAAGGGTTCTTTTTTGCAACACATTCGCACTGAAACTGGGGCAACTGTAACACTGAGAGGTAAAGGTTCTGGGTTTATAGAACCAACTTCTGGAAGAGAAGCTTTTGAACCGTTGTATATTCACATCACGTAAGAATTTTTATAGTTTTACTTCTAGGCTATAGTTTTTCTTAGTCTAAAAGCCTTGTTTCTTCTCTTTATTTTGTATGTTGCATGGCATAAGTTTATGGATAATTGTTTTAATAGTTTTGAAAATAGTAGAAACCACAAAGTAACAAATACAGAACAATTAATTGTTTTGTATAAGCATAAAAGAATAATATGATGCTAAAGAAAAGGTTTAGAAATCACAAGTTTTATGTAGAAAATAAAAAGTCAAACTGTACTGTTGAATGCTAAAGTAAACCCTTCACAAAACATCTCATTGCAAAAATGCTCCTTTTTTTTGAAAATTGTTAAATTATTAGCCCTGTTTCCATACGAACAATTTCTTTAAGCCCCCAATAAAGTAAATTTTGGTGAACCCTTTAAGCCCCTCCAAATAAATATATATACATATATATATAAAATATATCATTTTCATTTGATATTAATTTAGATTTTTTTTTTTTTTAAAGATTTTTCCAGTTTTTATTTTTTCCACATTAAAAAGGAAATGTCAGCATTAGAAAATTCATACAAGTCCAACAAGAAAATTAAAAGTTCGCACATACACATAAAAAATATTTAAAAATTGAAATATTCAAGTTTTCTGTACAGAGCGATTGTGAAATGTTGCCATGTGTTAATCACAAGTTTATTTACTGAGCTTGAATCTTATTTCCTTAGAAGGGAGAAGAAAATTTTGAGACTCAGGGACTGTCTGTCGTACATATCCACTTTGCTTTTCAAAATTTATAACCAACTATGAAAACTAACATAGAGGCAGGCCAGTCATTTGGGGGGGGGGGCAGGGGGGGGGGGTCAATTGCCCTCCCCCTGGCTTTGAGAAATCAATGTATTTACATATAAGTGGGCGTGGTTTTTGATGTTCTCCGGTGAAATTGCATTGTGCTTGGAGCCTTTGCCCCCCCCCCCCCTGGAAAAACTTGAAATGACGTCCCTGCATAGAGGTACTTAAAAAATGCTATTGAAGTGATTTTAGTATATGACATATGCATGAGATCAGTATTACACATTATTAAGTCCCCCGACTTGCTCTTTTTAAAAACTCTTTATTTGTGAATATGTTATTATTTGTTATATTAATTTTGTGTCCTACATGTATTATGTATCTCCTGCCATGCAGTTTAATTAAAATGCTATTTTATTGCTTTCCAGTCATCCCAAACCAGAAGGCCTCCAAGCTGCTAAAGCTTTAGCTATAAATTTAGTTGAAACTGTAAGTGAAATCATTTTAAATAGTTACTATTGGTGTGCATTTGTAAATTTAATTTTATTTGTTTTTGTGCATTTTGTTTTCTTCTATTAGCAAAGTTAGTTTGATTGATCGAAAAGTAACGTTTCAGTAAACACCCACCTATTGGACATAATGTGGCAAAAAGTTTGGATATTAAGAAATATGGAGAGACCATTCTATAAATATTTTTTGAACTCCTATCCACCTTGGTATTGAAATCACATGTCACACATTTTAAAATAAATTTAATAGTTTTCAAACTATTACCCGTTTACACACTGCACTATTAACAGAAGATCAGATTTGATTAATGTTTTGAAATTATGTCTTTTTGTGCCTTCTAAATATAGAAGTAGTGCAAACTTTCCAGATTTTTTTTTAGTGTGTTCCGTTTGGAGCTTTATAAATGAAGTTAAAAAAGAGAATAAAATTCGTTTAACTAAAAGATTTTTGTGCAGTTTTCCTCCTTTTATATTTCATTACAGAAATAAGTGAATTTTAAATTATATTTAGACATAACTGAATTTAAAAAATCCACAGCATAGTTTAATTATCTTGATAGAAAAGAAGCATTGTTGGTGTACTCGTTTTTTATTTTGGAAACTTTTTTTTTCTTACGCAACACAACATTGTGAAGTGTAAGAAATTTAATGCTCATGTGACATTCTTGACTTCTTATGCCAGGGCTCCCAAATGGTCCGTTTTTCCCGCCAAAGTCCGTTTTTTAGAGTTAAGTCCGTTTTAGACCGCTTTTTAAAGTTTTGGTCCGATAGGTCCGCTTTTATATTATTTTTACTTAAAAATCAACTTTTTTATGTTTTGTCTAAACATGCAGTGCCTCTATCTTATCGAACCTGGTTTTCTAAAGTTATTTCGCTTCAGATTGTCGTCATAACTCCTCCTACAACCATCGCAGCATGAAAATTTTGCAAACGGAGTGGTTTGAGGGAGGAGTTACCTCAAATTGAAGCAGAATGTTACCAATATTTTCTGGAACACAGACAGGCTCCAAGTTTGAAATGTGGATGGACTTTCCAACTTCCCCCTCCCTCAGAAGGAGAACGCTAATAAGGACGACGTTGCTATGAGCAATCCTTTTTGCGGATGAAATCCAAAGCAATTTCGTGACTCATATGCCATTTTTTCACGTTGCAAGCACCACGTGTTTGTAAATTTTTATTCCGATTTCTGGACAGTGTTAATCAAGTAAAAAACATTTTCGCCAATTCTTTCCTATTTATCAGAAGATAGTCATTGTACTAGAATTGAAAGCGATTTATTGTGACCACCATGTCACACGCAAGTGTCGCCATTTTTTGCTAAAATCAGCGGATCGCTATGCCGAAGTAACTTTTTCTCCCTCGGAGTTTCCCTTTTTTTTTAAATCTGTTTCCTGGTTTACTTAAGTATGCTCTTCTCTCTTTCAGAACTCTGAACTTCTTTTAGCTGAAATTGCAAGAAGATATTGCTACAAACTTTCAAAAATCAAAATATTGAAAAATCGGCGAAATATTTTTTTCCCTTTTTTTTTAAATTTTATTTCTCAAATTTTAGTAATATTTTATCCATAGCTGTCTAGTCCCCCACCCCCTAGAATTTCTCCAATTTATATGAACTCCGAAAATCCGATTTTTTTTCGGAAAAATCGAATTGTTTCTAAAATAACTCCTCTTTTTTTTTGGAAAAATCTGCTTATAATTTAGTAATTGCCGTACCTGTCTTATTTAACACTTTCTGTTAGCTAATTTTTAACTATCAATAACTCATTTACTTAGTTTTTTCAAGACGTACCAATATCGTGCATGTACTTCGCCGAAATTTGCACGCAGTTTCTGAGTTTGCAATCCTTTTGCATCTTGTAAATATTTCGATTATTTTGAAAGTTGAGAGCTATTTTGACTCATTCTATCTTAAATCTACTTAATTTAAGTTTTATTTATTATTATTTTTTTTTTCATTTTTTCCCGAAGAGGATGGTTTTTGTATAAGCCTCCATTTTAAAGGCCCATAAATTCAAGCAACAACATGTTGAGGCTGTTTTCATATTTGCTTAAATATGTTTTTCATGCGCTTTCAAAAAAATATTTTAGTTGAAATTACAAGAAGAAATTTCTATGAACCCTTAAAATATTATTAGTGAGATTTGGCAAAAATACCCGGCTTTTTTTCTTTTTTTAACTCTCAAGTTTCAGTGATCATTTTTTACATCGCTGCCAAGTGCTCACCCCCCCCCCCCCCCAGTTTCTCCAATTTTTTACGTACTCTTTCCCCAGAAAAATTCGCTCTTGAAGATCAGTGTAAAATGTGATAAATTACAGTAACTGACTTAAGATTTTCCCTCAACTAAATTTTAAGTATTAGCTCATTTAGTAAAAATCTTTTTACCAATACGGTGTGCATGCTTCGCCAAAAACTGGATGCAGTGTATCGGATTACAATCCTTCTGCATCTTGTAAATATTTCATTTATTTTGAAATTTGAGAACTATTTTAACTTGTGTTTATTGCTATTTTAACTTAAATCTTCTCATTTAAAGTTAGATTGTAGCAGTTTATTTTTATTGTTTTTGCAACTTGACTTTAGCTCTTTAATTTATTTAACTGTGATAACTATATGTAAAAGGTTTTTAATTATGAATGCACCGCTTCATTGGCCACTTAGCTGATTAAAAATAATCAGCTAATTTTCACCTATTAATAGGTAGAAAAATTTACTTTTCAATTAAAATAACTCTGAAGTTTCCCTCTACCAAAAAAGCTGCTGAATGAAATTATAAATAAATAATATTTTTAAACACAAGATGGTATGCAATAATGAGTAATACTAAATTAAATTTTAAAGCAGTTAATACCATCATTTCAAAAATTACTTTTTAAGTTAGTGCATGGGTGTTTAAATAGGGGTTATAAGATCATTAGTTACATAAGGTGATTGTGCCCTCACCCCTCCTCATCCAAACATTTGTGTTAGTAATTATTCAATCATTAAAAGTACATAATCGCTCACTGGAATGAACATTTCATTAACTAATTTTGAAAAGTCAGTTGTTCAGAAGATATAGCTGATGAAGAAACTATCATTAAAAATCATTGTTGCAGTTAATTTGCAAATTAGTTTCAAATGGATTAAACCTAAGGCAACTAATTTGCTTTTTGGTGCTTTCCTGGGTTTAACTATGAATGGTCCTCCCAAGTCCTCTTTTTAATATTGAAGGGTCCTCTTTAGTCCCCTTTTTAACTGAAAACAGTCCTCTTTTACCCTTTTCATTAGCTAAAATGTGTTGGGAGCCCTGTATACAAATGACACTAAGGCCCTGGATGACTTTCTGTTCATACTTTTTCTTACGAGCCGAGTTATTTCTTTCAGAAATCTTAATGCATCTTGACTTCATGTAGCTCACAGTGAAGTAACCTACTAGCAACTACTGATACATTCAGAACGTACTATTGAAGTGATTTTAGTGTATGACAGATGCATGAGATGAAAGAAAAACTGATAATATATATCATTTATTATCAGTTCTAGATCCTAACTGAACATGATGCAATCCTTCTTTTCTGAATTCGCCTTGTCAGAGACAGAATGTAAAATAAATTATTTTAATAAAAGTAGTGCAACTGTAAACCTCAAAATAAAATTCTTAATATTTAAAAATTTGCCCTTTGTATTTCCCAACATCACAAGATTTCTATCATTACTAGCATTGCACAGAATATTGCTATGTAGAAAAGGAAATTCAAAAAAACTGCCAGCTTTTTTTTTTTTTTTTTTTTTTTTTTTTTAAGTAAAATTAAAGTCTTGAAAACTTATTTCATAACCATGCCAGGAAAGTGTAGCACTAGGCTTTTTAGATTTAGTTCTAGTGGAAAGTACAAAAAAAAAATAGTGCAAATTAACCGGCATAGCTCTTAGTTATGCTGAATGACTGTATTTGAATTTAGCCTCTAGTATTTGTTGTTACATGCTTTTTTACACTTGCATAACATCCATTTCTTTTTTGTTACTAGGCTCATGTAGAATTTGCTCAGTGGCAGCAAACCCAACAGCAATCGATTCTGCAACCATTAGCATCCATGGTCCTGCCTCAAGCTGCTCCGGTAGCTTATCAAAATCAAGGTATTTCTTGAAAATCACAACTAAGTATTTTCCTGGATTTTTTCTATTTACATGCTTCAATGTCCCTATTATGTTTTTCCTATTGCTTGAAATTCCCAATGTGTATGAGTTCTTGACAAACTAAATAGCTTAAAAATCAGCATGAAATTTTTAAGACCGAAAATGTTATTCATGATGAGATGTCTATTGAACATTGTATTAAAAGAATTTTGAAGGCAAAATTGTATGTGAAGTTGTAGTTGAATACTGGGAAGTAAAGAAGAAGGTTTAGTTGAAGAATGCTACTCCTTCGATACAACTTTCCTACAGTATAAGACTTGAAGAACAAGTTTCTGTTTTTAAAGAAAAACAGGAATCTACTTTTGAGTCGACAATGTTATCATTATGTGTTAGGGATGCATTTCATTCTTGTATGAATTCAGGTCTTTTTGACAATTTCATATTTTTTATCCTTTGCTGTGTTTTTTTCTCTATGTTTACCTATTAAAGCATTTCATCAAATTTCGGAAAATTACCCTCATTTACCAGTACTTCCCAGCTGTACTAAAAGAATTTTTTTTTATTATGTACTATATACTCTGGCATATAAGTAGAGAAACTTAGTTTTAAAGTTGAAGGTCCACTTATATGCAGGGCGAAATTTCCGAAATTTTTCACTGAACAGAACTAGAGGGTAAAAACCCAGGAAAAAAAAATTTCCGATTTCAGTACTACCCTTTTAAATTAATGTTTAAGTAGTAAATCCTTAAACATTTTAATTATGAAATAAGATTAAATAATTATAGTAAAAGACCAACTGCGAAAGAAATTCGAGCAATGATGGATTCAAGAATTTTCCCAATAGTAGGTCGGTCATGTGTAACTTAATGCTCACTGAAGCTTGAATAATACAGCTAAATACAAAGTGGTATTGATATTAATTGAATATATAAGCAACAATTAACAAAAATCGCAATGGCAAAAGCAAACCCTTTAGAAGAGAAGATATATAATCATGAAGAAAATAAATACCTTTGCGCGATAGATGTGAAGTTTAAATCCAATGTTAACAATGCACAAATATACAGGTATACTGCAGACACGTGTTTCGGGGCTACAAGGAGCCCCTTTTTCAATGCAAGAAGTGTGAGCTTTAGGATGAAGAATCACACACATGTCTGCAGTATACTTGTATATTTGTGCATCGTTAACGTTGGATTTAAACTTCATATATAATCATGGTTTGAGATGGATGTCTAATCTAAAATTATTAAGTTTAATTATATTTCATTCCAAAGTACCACATGTTAGCCCTGTAATATGGCCATAAAAATCAAAAATTAAATGTTTGCACTTATGGTGGGATTGAATTGGATGTATAAATTATTGTTTGATAAATTGTCCGGACATGTGATGAGAATCATCATGAAAATAAAAATATTGTAATTGAAACTGTTTGATATTTTAAATTCATCAAATTTAGTAATGGTCACCCCAACTGTTCTGCCTCTAAACACTGCATTGCCTGCTGGGAGTAATGTTGTTGCAGCTGGAATCCAAATACCATCCTCAGTAACTGCTGCCGGGATTCAGCTATCAGCTCCAGTTGCTGCTGCTGGAATTCAGCTGCCAGTTTCTGTTGCTTCAGTATCTGCTGCTGGTCTCCAGATACCCACTTCAGTTGCAGCTGGAATTCAGTTGCCTACTTCTGCTACGAGTAAGTTAATTTCTTTGCCAGATTTATTGAAATCACTTTTTTCAGGTACAGTTGAACTCGTGCAATATGAACTGTTAAGATTTCAAAAAAAATTTTATATTAGGTGTTATTTGTAGCAATCCTGAATAAGTGAATATTTAAATTGTTCACTGTTTTTATAAAACTGAGTTTTTTACTGCCTATAACCTGGAAAGTAGTTGCATTGTGGTCTACTGTTTTGCTTGCTTTAATTCTGTATGTCTAATGACATGACCTGAACCATTAATTTTTTATTTGGTTAGATGTGCATATTTTTGTTTTCTATTGAAGCATTAGAGGCAGAAAATAGATTTTTATAGTAGTTGCATTATTATTTTAATCAAAACCTTTATGGAATAAAACTTGCTCAGACTAACATGAAGCTATTAAAAAGGTACTGACAATAGGTATTGCTTGGTTAAAATACTAGTTTTGCTCTCAGTGTCTTTAATTTATTTTATTTTTTTAGGAAATGCAATACCATCTGGTATCCCCAGTTATGTACATACAAGTGTCCCCGCATTAGTTACTCCAGTGTCTGTTGTTTCTACTGTCCCTGTGTCTGTTCAAGGTAAGCTTATTACACAAGTTTTTGTTAATTTCGTATTTAGCTAGAAATTACTTCTCAAAAAATATTTTGCATGACAGAAAATTTTATAGATTTCATTAATCACTAGTTACAGATGTGATATGCAAAATATAGAATAATGCATAAGGAAAAGATTTTTTGTGAATTTTTTGGAAAAATTGCATTCCCCCTCATCAACAAATTAATACAAAAATATCTTCCAGTAGAATGCATCAAGATGAATAGAATCAGTTTCTTATTGCCAATGTGTGTTCTCAATTTCCAGAGTATCCTCACACCTGGAAAGTAAAGATTTTGACCATGATCAAAATCTCATAGGTTCTGCAAAAAATTCTCAAGAATCATGAAAACTGACTTTTGAGCTCCTGATTTTTAGTTCATAAGTACCTGACATGATGATACATAAGTACCTAATTTTACAAATTAAATCTCAAATGTTTATACATTTTAACTTTTTTAAGCTTGTTAAGATTGTTTTTTACCTATTTTGAAATCTGATTTCATGTGCTTCTAAAAATTCACTTGGTTTTGTTTACTTTGTTGTATGAAACTCTGTAAATTTAAGAAGGACTTTAACAATTTTACGTTTACCGTTATTTTTAACCCTCCTTCTAATTTGTATTGTATAATTGAAGGCTTGCATATTTTTTCTGTAAATATTAAAGATTTTTTCTCCCAAGAAAGATAGGTTCAAAAAATATATTAGTGCATAGCAAGCACGTGCCGTGAACGAACACCCAGGTTAGGCAGATGAGATGATTTGTGGAATAATAATACATATGTTGAAAACGCAAATGATGTTAACCGTGTAATAAAACAGTATGAATATAATTAGAATTTAAGTAGTCCCTAGTTTGAACAGATGTGCAAAGATATTCATCGAATTCTATATAAAATCCATTCTTCTTTCTTTCGTTGTGATGAAAATATCCGTGACTTTCATAAAAATTGAAAGCGGGGTGTTTTTTAATTCTGTTCACTTTCTTTTTCTAAAGATATCGAAACATGAGATAGAAGGTTGCTCTTAATTCTTTTTATGGCCAAAAATATTTACCCTACAGAAACAATCGCGGCTGGTACAGTCAAATTTAACTGCAACAACTCCAGTTTCTGGGAATAGTTGGCTCAGTTCACTTTTCAAAACTAAAATCAAGCACATATTTTATAAATTTTTCACAAAAAACTTGTTCCCATATAAATATCTGCTGAATCTGCTATCCGTCTTATAATGTCAAAAAAGTTCCCGTACATTTTTGCAAGACTAAAAAATACATCCTTATCAACTCCAAAAGCTAATTTTTGAAATTTACTTCCTTATACTAATGACATGATTTTTTCAATTTTCTGTCGTCTTTAATTTTTAGGTCTGTTAACAAAAAATTTAAACGGAACAACTGTCCTTGGGTTTCAACTTAACTGAGAAACAATATGATAAAGAAAAAACGAAACATTTGAAAATTACGAAAACATTTTATAGAAAACAAAACACTACAGAAACCTGACTCGAAGGGGGGAAATGCTGAGGCACGGGGTATTTGTATAGCTAGGGAGGTCAAAAAGCATCATCGGTCGATGCTTTTGAAGTGTACAAAAATAGAAAAATTCCATTTTTTTCCTTTTTGGCTTTCTTTTGCTGCGTAATACCTAAATATTTCTTCCAAGCAACGCATTAAATGTCATTGAATGAAGTGGTGAAGTTGGTCTGTTCCTGCCTACCCAGACTTCACGTCCCTGGTGCATAGTTAGAATTGAAGGTGAAACTAGAAAAAGTAACACTCAGGTCTCTCACTGCCAGTTAGCTAAGTAATACTTATGAAACTAACTGTCCAGTAAGTGGCTTAACTACTTACAATTTTAATTTCAAATGTGGTACCCAGCTGTAAAATAGTTTCAATTTAGTTTCTTTAACTTTTATTTAAAGGGTGGATGAACATTTTTCTGTTTCTGCTTCTGCCCAACATCTCAACACATATACTGCCGTGCTAGGCTCAAAAGTGATATTTGCAGACTTTCTCAAACTGAGATATTGCTGTTTAAAGTTTTCCACCTCCATGTATTTGATTCAGGCGAATTTTTCAGAATTTAAAAAAATATATATTTCCCTTTCGCAAATGACCGTATAATATTGTATGTAGGCAAAATACGTCAGAAAGAGTCAAGTGGTGGCAATAACTCAATTTTGTTTAAAAGTGCAGATATAACTTTTGTGCTTAGCATGGTAGTGTATACCTTAAGTATCATTATTTGTTAATTTTCAATCATGTATATCTCCAAACCAGAGGACTTGTAGGAATTTGGACCACACGTTTGGATTCATCATGCCCAAATTACATGACAAATACTTTTTTATAAGAGACATATTTGTTGAATAATGAATTCAAAGTTTGATGTTTTGTATTTTCTCTGTTTAACAAATGAACTTCCTTTCTAGGCATACCTTCTCAGACAGTTATAACTTATCCTACATATGTTGCAAATGCTAATTCGATTATTGCAAGGCCTGCAGCCTCTGTTGTAGCTCGCCCTGTTGCTCCTGCTGTTAGTATTTTAAGTGTTGTCCCTACAATTCCTGCAGCTTCAGCCTATTCACTTGCTCGTCAAAGGCCGCCTTTTCAAGCGTCCCAACTTGCATTTACGCAGCCTGTTGTGTATGCTAGTGTCCCTACGGCACAGGTAAGTTTCATTTTTAAAATAATCTTAAATATAGTTTTAAAAAACTAAAAAATACACTGTTAGAGAAAATCAAACTAAAAAGAAATTTGAAAACTATTGAATATCCGCTCAGTTTACATGCACTTATAATGAATCAGCACATAAATATAGCTAAGCCTATAGTAATAATAATAGTATTAAATATATTACTTTTATATTTGCAAAGAACATGGATTTTATCTTTTATTCAAAGTCACGTACATACATACATACAAACAAACCCACATGTGAAACTAATAAAAGCACGTAAATAAGTCGACAAATCGAGATAGTTTTCATCTGACAGCGCTCCTTTATATTCTATCATAAAGACTATTCTATCATTGACTTAGGGCACCATTGTGTAAAGCAGCGAACGATTGACAAAGTGTTTTGTTATGCCAACTACCCAGTTAAAAAAATGTAGCACTTAGCTGTTTCTCTTTTGAACATATCAGTGGAAAGGTTCTATTTCATAATGTTTTTCAGTTTTAATATTCTTTTAGGTACAAATTACAATGATATTAAAAATTTTATCTGATATTTCACTTTGCAGTAAATAATCCTCTACTTATAAACTGCAAAACATACATGTTTGTGAGATTTTAGTTGAGAAGAAAAGTGACTGAAAATTTTAAGCACCATATTGTATGCGGTGACATTTAAAGATCAAAATTTTCTAGAATCGTATCTAAGGCATTAAGCTAGGAGTATATACACTGAGCCATTTTCTGCTGTCATACAACACCTACAGTTCTTGTTTTACAATACGGGATTACCAAACTAAGTTTTATTTTTAAAATATTAATTTAAATAAAATTTGATAGTATCTCCATATATTATTTCTCTAAGCCGAATCCTATACCCGGTCGAAACTCGCTCATTTCTTTATCGAATTGCATGAAAATTTATGATTTTGAAGCTTATCCCGCGGGCTATTGAAGAAAATTAGACCCACCCTCTAAAAAGTGTCGGTTCGTTTTTTATTCGAACTTAAATTTTTGGGCACAAAATTGACTCTATCTAGCGAAATAATTGTCGGTTCGTCTCCATTTTGATTTCATTCGAAAGATTTTAAAAAATGCGTTCTTTAGAACATTTCTCCGCTAGCGCCGCGTAACGAGAATCTCGAAAATCCACGTTTAAGCGACTTATAAGCGATTGAAGTTTGAAAAAGTTAAATTTTTTGCTCAACTGTTAAAATCGTTACCATTGTTGCTCAAATCAATTTTAAATGCGACATTTCAAGCCAAGGCTTAGCTCGGTAAACCTTAATTGTAACTTTTATTGTTTCAAAACACTATGGTAGTTTTGCGATAACGTTAGTATTTAGTTTAGTAGTAGCCTTGGGTATTTGATTTTAATATAGGGTATCACTTTTGTAGTAGTTGTAAAAGTGAACGTGTCTTTGATCTCTTTGAAAAGTTGTCAGAACGACGGCAGTTGATGGCGATGTTGTGCAAACGTACATGATTTTACAATGCCAAGGAACAGGGTACCAACAGGCAGACTAACAGAAAGGCCACCAGTCAGAGGGCATTCTGCAACACTGGAACAAGTCACAGAGCGAAGAAAAGTGATTCGTCGTCAAGAGCGAATACAGGTTCAGCGTGAGCGAAACTAAGACACCAAATCTAACACATCCAATCGAGGACTGAAATCTTTGAACCTGAATTTTTTTTTTTTTTTTTTGCGGAATTCCGCACGGGTCACCTAGTTCTAGCTTTATTTTTCAAACTTCTATCATTCACTTTATTAAAAATATTTGTTATCAAACATAAAGTCATTAATTGTATTTATTTAGAGTATGTTTCAAAAGTATTTACATAAGTTTCAATTTTTCAGCACACAGGTTTGGCTCAAGCTCCCATTCCTCAAGCACCAGTGGTGATGAATGTTCAAGAGAGTTCAAACTATAATATGGCTGCTCGCTTTTCCCAACCTCCACCAACTCATCAACCCAATGCTGACGTCTCTAAGCATGGCTATTATAATGGTTTGGGTTTATCTGTTCCATCCTATGCTACAACAAAGTCTTGGTAAGTTTATAATTGTGTGTATCATATTTACATTATTTCTTTAATTTTACATTAAAAAATAAGAACCATCATGTGGTCAATATACTTTGTTGAGGCAACAGTTTGACTAAAAATTAATTTTAATTCAGTGAATTTTGCATCTTCTATTTTTATCTTTTGATATTCAGTTTAACTTACACATTTAAATTTAATTGTAAAGCTAACTTGATTAAAAATTTTAATTGCTATTTTTCCCCATTACCATAATAGTGAATTTTTACAGAAATATTTCTAACTCACATATTGTTGCAAATTTTAACTGGAAAATTCTGAATGTTCATCCAGAAAACCATAGAACTAAACACACTTGATTTATCAAGAGTATTAGAAGTATATTAGAAGTGAATTTTTTAACTTCTGGCTATATTATACAAGTTCAGCAGTTTACAAATTCAACTCTAACATATAATTTGAATGAAACATTAACATTTACGTTTGTTGTTTTTTATATTTTTTTAAAACCTAGAAATGAATCAAATTCATTTGGATAATTCTTATTCAGCTGGTCTATAAAAAATGTCAGATACAGAAAAAGCTCTTTTAGCAGGCCGTCATTAGCCCCCCCCCCCCCCCCCCCCCCCCCGGTTTTGAGATATCAATGCACTTACATATACGTGGGCGTGGTTTTTAATGTTTTCCAATGAAATTGCATTGTGTTTGGACCCTTTGCCCCCCCCCCCCCCCCCTTGGAAAAATTTGAAATGACGTCCCTGTCTTTTAACTTGAAATTTCATTTTGAAAAAGTCGTCATAACTTTTTCCGACTTACATAAATGAATCATCTACATTTTGCGGTTACCTGTGGAGGTTTATAAATTCAGTTTCGATCAGTTTCTTAAAAAAGCAATGATTAGCATAAAACATTGCCTTGTTCAAAAGCATTCAGAAATACTCTGTGTGATGCTTTCCTAGTAAATGATCATCAAGGCTACATAACTTGTGGCAGGCAGATAGATGTAAGCAAAATGAACAAGGAATTGGATAAGGTTTGTGGTGGTGTTAACTTTTCTTTTCTGTTTGTTGTTACTAACACTCTAGCTTGCAGGAGTCTAATGTAAACCATCCAACAGAGCTGCAGCAGAGGAGAGGAGATGATCGCAGTCCCGCTGAAGATAGGATGCTCATGCCCCCACCAGTCATGCCAAACTCCAATTTGAGGATAGAGGAAAGAACAGGTGGGTCTAGGGCTTTCTTTTTTGAGCTATTATAATTTCGAGACAGCAAGAGCAACAAAATTAACGTTGTCATAAATTCTGTACCTCAGAACCAGAGCGACGCAAGTCCAAAACTGGCGATTTTCACTTTATTACTGCATTGTATGTAAAATTCTATTTTGCATTGACCCATGAGAATGTTACTCTGGAAAAGAAATTCCTTAATGATTATTTATCAGTATCAAAAGAGCGTGAATCCCACCTTTGCATACATCCAGCAATCGTTTGCACCCTCTCCTTAAAAGTTACGAAAATGGACCTATGTTACTGAATAAAATTATTTTGCAGCGTTTAAAAGCACAAATAAGAATAATTAAGAAGGTTATTGGAATTCTTGGAGGTTCTCTTTTTATGTTCATAAGAATCTAAAAAATATTTGTAATGAGTCTTTTGTAGTTCCGCACGTCTCTCCGCTTTTACACGATGGATTTAAATTTGCATTTTCTAATTTCCTATGTCCAACCATGGATCAGCACATACTCATACCTGATTGGTCTAGATCTTGCTTCTTTTGTATTTAAACTCTCGCAATCCATTCTTCATTCCACTTATGTGTTATGCACTACTGAAGGGAGTCCATTGCCTTTGAAACATGTTTGCCTTTTTAATTTTACTTATTTGTGCCTTTAAACGTTGCTAACTAAGTTTATTCATCTTTTGTATAAAGTTAATGATTTTAATTATGTTATTCTGATTCTGAGGTACAGAATTATTGTTGCTGTGGGTGCCGCCTGTAGAGCAGAGATTTTGTATTCTGTATTTGGTCATAGCCCAATTATTAAATGATGAATTAACTTGCCTTATTTGCCATTGGTCATTTAAAACCAATGCAGAGTACTCAATGTGTGTGACAAAGATATCACTGCTGTTGAAATCAAAGTTATTCTGTGCATTTTATAGTCACAGCTGATTGTATAGTTTTAGAACTCAACTAGTCAACTGTTGCTACATGCCAACAACCCGGTTGTGACACCCTGAGGTTGCAGTTTTGTCCCTTTTTAGGGACAGTCCAAAAAAGGGTTTTAATTTCCCCAAAATGAACATTTCAACCAAATAATAGTGTTCATTTAGTACCCTGATATTATTTCAATTCGTTACTAACAGATTGCAGCACATAACCATTGTAAAGTGTGTTCTGTAGCAGTTTTAATATGATCTTTATCAAAAATGACATCGTTCACGATCTCAAGAAAAAAAAGCTAAGTTTTCAAAGTTATTCCCTGCTTCCCAGTTTATGTTAATTGCTGATTTTATTTCTTCTTATATAATGTCTTTTTAAATATTATATCGTAGGCAGCAAAAGAATTTTAATAAAAGAAATATGTACCCTCTAGGGTCTATCGTAACTTTTAAGGGACAATTTTTCTTTCCTTAATAAAAAAATTATTTTTTACATAATATTTTTTTATTATTTTTCCTGTCCATTAAACACTGTGTGTAACCAGTATACAAAATATCTTTGGACAAAATAACTCTCATCAAAAGCGAGAAAATAACAAAATTGAAAATGTGTTTGAAACCAGTTGTTGTTGTTTCTAATCTCCCATCTGGTCTGACGGAGTCAGACCCGATCAACAAATCCGTTGACATTAATGAAATCCGATACCAAAAGGGGAGTAGTATGGGTATCCTCCCAGTTCAAAACCAAACAGTCCAAGATATGTTGAGGTGAAGCCTGGTCATGGTGGTACTTGGGGCAGAGAGGATAAGTCTTAATGCCCTCAGAATATTTAAGGCTTTTTATGTGATCACTGGCAAGTTGGGACAAGCAAGTGTCAAAAAGCAAATAAACATCCACAGATGCTTTCTCTTCACACCTTGCTCAAACTTTAAGGAATTATTTCATCATTCATTCCCACGTTTATAAATTCCCAGGGTTTTTTTTTTTTTTTTAAATTTTAAAAAGCTTTTAATTCCCTTAAATTCTTTGTTAAAAAAATAATAATTTATGAAGAATATACTTCTGTTTTTAAAAGTACATCAATGATCTTAGTCAAGTATTTACGTACCATTTACTTTGGAAAAGTCTGAAGTCAAAATGGACGGAGAGGGGAGGAACGAAAAACAGGTACATTAATTATTCGCGGAATAGGCTGTCATGGTAACCCATAAATAAGTGACTACTGTAGATAATCGAAAAATAGGTTAAAGAACGATACTAGTGTATGCAATAACTAAAAAAATCAATAACACATCACATACATTTAAATTATAGCTAAAAATGATAACATTGAATGTAAAAAATGCTTTTAAAAGCTATAAAAATGACCAATAACACTCGCATTTACTGAATGCAGAAAAATGCATCAGCCTAAAAAAAAAGAACAAACGTGTGAAAGACCCTCACATAATCGAGAGTTTACTTTAATTTCATTTATTTATTTATCAATTTAATAATGATTGCGTACCTGCTTTTTGATGAATAATTTACTTCAAATTAAAATAAACCATTTGCACTTTTAATAATGGACTAAACCAAGCTGTCAGTATATTGTAGGTAAATCTGGCTTAAGGTTGGTAACTTATTGCTTATTATATTAGTCAACTCGTGTTGTATTGACCCCTATAAAGACTTTCATCGAAGTCTCTTTTTCCTTTTTAAGTAATGTTTTTGCACTTTTGATATAAAGACCGTAATAGAAGCTGGTCTTGATATAGGTCTTATGGGAGACTTCCACTGCTGACGAGTTCAATCTCATACAGCTTTCTCCACTTTTCTTTTTTTCTTTTATTTGGAATTTGGGAAATTATGTATTCTAACCAGTTTAATTTTAGTTTCGTGGTGTCTTAATTCTCCTAGTTGTCAATTTACACTTTTTATGTTTTCTTAACTTAATTTATTGTTGCTTTGCATACTTAAAGGTTAAAGATTTTTTTAAGCTTTGAGTTTATCTTGTTTTTTGCTTTTTTATTATTTTAATGTGTGTAATATATTTTCTCCAGCTGATATGAAACAAACATTTACAGATGCAGAGAAGATGTCAGAAAATCCTGAAGAACCAGAAAGGAAGAAATTAAAAGGAGCTTTGGTAGGCTTAGCTTGTAAGTTGAGAACTTTTGTTTGTTGTGCAATATAAATACAATTAAAATGATTTTCAATTTTTAAGGAAATATTATAAATAATCGTGTTATTTTCAAAGAAATGTCACAAAAGGTGAACGTCATAAGTACATTATTATTTTAAAACTAGTTTTACTTTGCAACCGAGAGCCAACCGTTTTGTCCAACTGTAAAAAAAAAGTTTTTTTCTCAAGCAAATCGGTTATTTTTCCAATACATTTGCCCCTATGCATGCGACAACTAAAGTGTTGCATAGTTTAGCCAACCAGGCACTAAACCTGATAATCTCAGAAATCTTACTCTTTGATGCTTTAAATTTGTATTTTTAAAATATATCATTCATGGTGGATGAGTTATTAATTTTTTAATTAGCTAAAAATTACTTTTTTTTAACTTGCTGGCAGTGGTTTAAAATGTTATAATTCAAGTTCTATATGAATTGTGTAGTGGCTCATTTTACAGGGGTGATTGTGTTCCGGTATTTTACCGGATTTCCGGTATTTTCATGTTTGAAAATAGCGGAAACAAATTTTTTTTAATTATGCTTTTATCTTCCTACCTCCGGATTTTTTTTCTTTTTCGAATTTTCGATGATTATTATACCGATAATTATTAATAATATTCATCAAATAGAAATGTTAAGATGAAAATTCGAACTGATTTTTACCTTATTAAATTATTTTATTTGCATCCGATATGAGAATCAAATTTTTCTCACTTTTTGAACCTTTGATGCTTATTACCCTTAGTTAGGAGACAAATGAAATGCAACAAAATGTAACAAATGCAACTATCATTACTTTATAAATGCTTTCGCACAACAAACAGCAATTCTGTTAGACTTTTGCTTTCTCCTTAAAATATTTTTTTGGAGATAATTGCTCATCCCCAGCTCAAAAGTAACTTTATTACTCATTTACAATTTAATTAAACGCATGTACAATATTTTGACTAAAAACTATTTAAACATATGAAATGTGTTAAGTTTATGAAAGGAAATTGTTATGTATGTATAATTATAAAATTAGGTGTGCTTTTAAGTAATAGGGGCCTTGGTTTTAAAAAAACACTCCCCATGCTGTATAATTATAACAAGGTGTGTCCAAAAGATATGTTAGTGTTTCAATTAGAAGACATTTATTGATCCGACCATTAAAATACATTGAATCATTTCAAAAAAAAAAACTCCTTAATTGCTTACAGAAAAATTTCGTGAATCAAAACGTGTTTCAAGAAAGCTTATAATATATAACTAAGTCTTTTTGAATGCTCCAGTGTATAAAGAAAATGTTCTTCTCCAAGTGGGAAAAAAATACTGAAGTAAAAAAATTGAAGTTTTGATTCGCTAATTTTTCTCTTTCAGCCATTTATGGATCTGACGATTCCGATGAAGATGAAAGCCCAGTTTCTTCAACAAAATGGACGACAACCAGTGCCAACAAATCCAAACATGCGTGGAAAGGTTATTCATAATATCTTGTTAAAATAGATTTGGGAATGGGAACAACTTAGTTTCAATTCTGATATTTATACTTGCAGTAAGAGTGAAAAAATACAGAAGTGCCTTTTTTTCATTTGTATATAAGTCAAAAATGCTTTCAATTCCCACACAAAAAAAATGTAAATAAGCTGTATCACTTATGTATTTAAAATAATTTTAAATTAAACTGAGTAAAATATGTTTGCTTGATAAGTTATGTTGATCTTTTCAATTTGTTTACAAATACAAAACAGTCAACGAAATCTACATAATACTTAACATACACTTAGATTCTTCAAAATATTAGAATAAAATGTTAGCTTCATTTAGTAGCACCTTGACATACATGTTTGCAATATCTCAGAAACATCAAAAACTACAGTAACACATGAAAGAAATCTTCCAATGTCAGTTCTGTTGATTTTATTATTACATGAAATGTTTTAAAGGGTTAAATAAGGCTAAATAGGCAATAATTGACACTAAGTCTTCATTTTTTAAAAAATAGCCTTTATCAATGTTAAGTTTCAAAGGAAAAAAAATATATCAGTTTGTTTTTTTCTTTTTAGAATTTAAGATAAGCAGCAAATGTCAAATGATCCCATAGTACTAGTAAGGTTTAAAATCTATAAATATGACTTTGCATCAAAAAGAAAACTTAAGTGCTTTGGATATCACTCTAGCAGACTCTTATTCAAAATGACACCCTCAATTCAAATGTGACCGATGTTTCACCACCCCCTCCTCCCCCATCATGTCCCACTTTTTGTAGATAGCTCCCTCAGCCATCATTTTGATTTGGGGGAAGGGTGCATTATATTAACTGTTAACCTCTTTCTAAAGGGCTAGAGAAGTGAAAAGTCCGAAATAAATAAATATTTGAAGGGTGAGCAGTGAGTTTCTTCCTCTAAAATATTTTTTCATTATCAAAAACTATTGTGAATAAATATTTAAATAAATTACATCTCAGAATTATCACATGTTGCATAATAGTCAAATTGCAGATTTTAAGAACAGGAACTTCCATTATTATTGATATTAAAATTACATTCACAGATAAATTTAAGTATACCAAATATATAAATATAGCAAAGTTTATTTATTTCTGGCGATGCACTGCCCCATTGTTTATCACTTTGTGATATTATTGAGACATTTTTCATGACACCCAGTGCATTTAAATGTATATAGAGAATGTAGTTCAAAACAAGTCAAAGGCAAACACCTTAGTGAATAAAATGCTTGTATTAAAAAAAAAAGAATGATATACAGCACAATATGAACAAGATACTGTTGGATTTCCAAAAATATCCTTAGAAATGAATCTGGAAATATGCCTAATTTAGAGAAATACAGTTATACTTTAATTTTAATTTAGCTGATAAGTAGAAAACATACAAAAAGGAATGTCTTAAATTATAATTTTACAAAATAAATGGCACAATAGATTTCCTATTTTTAGGGTACTTGGCAAATTCTTTCTTGTAATTTCGATGTTTTCCAAGAGCCCACACAGTCATTTGATAAAGTCCAGCAATGGTAAACAATCCAGCTACAGTTGGAAAAAAGTTAAAAACAAGTAATATATCAATAAAAATTTACAAGTAGAATTTATCAACAGAATTACTTATCATAGTAGCACTTTATTCCATATATTAATGTATCATTTTTTTTTTTCATTATTTAATTTTATTATACTTTTGGTTTGTATTTAGCTCCAAAATATGTTCAGCCCAAGCCTAGCAAAAAATATCTTTTTAAAATATGATATCAAAAATGTAAGGTGATAACTGCATGGGTAAAAAAATAATAAAGTCACTGGTCTGCAGACACTTTTTGTGGTCCATTCTAACTTACATCCTGGTTAATATAGTGAAAATTAAAGAAAAAGGACAAAAGTAGGCTAAACAAAATAAATTAACATGCCAGATGGAGTCAGTCAATTAGCAGTTTTCAATAAACAAGGTCTGAGCAACTGGCACTTTTCTATTCACCAATAATGGTAAGAAAGCTAAGGCAACAGCGAGGGACAACAAAACATTATGGAATCACTCTGTAGAAAAATTCTTTTTAAAAAGCCTAGTTTTCATTTTCCTAAAAAGATTAAAAGAATGATCTTACCTGGAAGACATTGAGTCATCACTGAAAATGAGATCCAGGATAAGATTTCATAGGTATAGTTAGGACAGGAAACAAAATTGAATAAAAGTGTAAACGGGTTGCTTGTAGCAACTGGAATTTTCCTTTCTGTAGAGCCTGAAAATTCAAATGTTGATTATGTGTGAGTATAAATGAATTTATCCATATTTGTCAATAATGGAAAATAATAACACCTACCAGCTGGTCGCAAATTTCTCAAGGCTATATGAATGCTCAAGTTGCCCAATTCTGCAAACTGAAAAATATTTCAAAACAGCGTGTTAACCAAGCATATGTAATATGAAACCAAAACTTACAAGAACAATTACTTACAATAAAAGCAGCCAGTCCACCATACACTTGAACATCACCAAAGCCTACAAAAACAAGCAGTTCATTAGATACTTAACACTACAAAAATGAATGGTGTGAAGGAACTAAAGCAAAATGTTTAATGGGCACAAATACTGTGAAATTTTTTCTTTTTATTTGTTTGAAATGTACAAATAATGGTCCCAGTCTTTTAAGACTGGGACTTTTTTGGCAAACTGGCAAACTTTTGGACTTTTTTGGGTACTTTTTTGAGAAATATTCAAAAAATAGATTAGTCAGGCCTCTTTTTCTCAAATGTCATGGGCCAAAGAAAAAATTGAGACGTGGAGTTTTGATAAAAGTTATAAAAATAAGCAATTGAAACCAAGTCAAAGACTTAAACAGATTATTTTATTGATTTTGTCGAATATTTTACAGTATGACATGTTGTGGTTACATGTTGTACAAATTTTAATGACTATACCGATATTAAATTTGAGCATACCTCATATGACAAAAATTAGATTTTTACTTTTTCCTCAATAGAGAGTATTTAAACACTAAAGATGGATTTTGTTGGCATCTTTTGAGAAGAGAAATTCTACCAAGCTAAGTAAGAATGCAAAAAAGGTCTTTTATTTATAAAGGTTTCTTTTCTTTTCTTCTTTTTTTTTTAATTTTTGTTGATTCATAAATTCAGGGTTGCCACAGGAAAAATTTATTAAAAAAGTAGCCAAAAACGTATAAAAAAGTTGCAAAAAATAGTCACAAAATTTAAAAAGTTGCAAAAAAAGTAGTCCCCAAAATTGAGAAAGTTTCAAGAATGTATTCATGACCAGATAAATGAAGTAAGAAATAAATGTTACAGCTGAAAATTTAACATTTGTAAAAAGTCCCCATTTGTTTTGTTGAGGAATTTAAACTGAATGTGCAATTACAAAAAAAAAACTTTTGCCAAAACTTATTAAAAAAGGGAGCAATAATTTTTTTTCAATGAGAAACTATAAAAAGCATTTTTTTAATAGTTTTGAAAAATTTCAAAAGGGGTTTGAACCCTAAAAACCCACCCCTTCAATATGCCTTAACTCCACATATTGGTTCTACAACATGAGATGGTGTGAGAGAGGACTTTTGATGGAAGTCTGAAGTGGAGAAATAGAGCTCTTAATCATAATGTTAACTAGTACTTTGTTCCTTGAAAAAAATCAGAAATATAATGCTAACATTACAAAACTTGACAACATTGAAACAAAATCATCGATTCAGTACCATTTGTGACAAATGAATAATCGTGCTTAAAATGATTGCAGAGTTTTTTTTTTTTTTTTAATTTTTAAATGAAAGTTTCAGTAAAAAGGAGAATAAATTTTATGTACTATGTCTTTTAACAAAGCTTTGGTGCATACTCAAAAAAAAAAAAAAACATCTCCCAAAAATTGCAAAAGGATTCTCCTTTTTCGCAAGGTAGAAGACCACACGAACTTGAAAATTGCACATAAATGAGCTCTTTAAAATAAAGAAAAACTTTAAACAATACACCTCTTATACCCCTGTTTAATTATATCACTTATTATATCACTTAGTATAATTTTCCTCTACTTAATAATAAATTCTAAAAATATTAATCAATGAGTTACATCAAGTTTCACACATTTTAACTGTTCAACTAGAAGCTTATGCAAAAACTACCACTTTAAAAAAATTAATGAAAAAAATATAATATTAAAAAAGAAGCTGAATAAGGTTTTAAGTGAAAAAATACTAATTGCAAAAAACTTAACAATTAAAAGCTCATTTGCTAAATATTTAGTACACTTCCCACAAAAAAGTAATTACAATCGATAAAAAATATAAGTCAAGGTTGAAAAAAACAGAACTATGGATATAATATGCTTCAGTTCAGTGGTTGGAAAAACTACATATTTTTTGTAGCGAACTACAACTACAACTACTTTCTTATAAATGTAGTTAACTACAGCTACAACTACTTTTTTTAAAATGTAGCGCGCTACACTACTTTTGAAATGTAGTTGCTACTTCGCTACTTTTAAAACATAAATAAATAAAAAGAATACACCGTGTGAAAATTGAACGAAAAAATTTGAAATGTGGTTCAGATTAAGATAGATTGGGGGAAGAAGCCGTTTTGGCGAAGATGCCATATCATGTGTTTCACCCACGAGCATTAAAAAAAAAAAAAAAAAAAAAAAAAAACCTTGTCTTTTTTTTTTTAATCCTTTTTGCTTCAATTTCAGGGACGTCATTTCACGTTTTTCCGGGGGGGGGGGGGGCAAAAAGGTAAAAACACAATACAACTTCACCAGAAAACAAAAACCACGCCCACTTATATGGAAAAATATTGATTTCTCAGAGTCAGGGGGGGGGGCAATTGACCCCCCTGCCCCCCTAAATGACGGGCCTGTCCAATTTTTCTTGTAAGCCATTTTGTACAATTTTTATGAATATTCGCGTCAAGAAAGCATTCAACAGCTGACAGGTTGAAAAAAATCAACTTTCAAATATTCAGTAATTTTATGACAGTGAATAATTAATTCAGGAAATGCTGGAAATTTATCAAACATTCATTATTTTTCCTGCCAAGCTCTATTCAATGCGAATATTGGCGGAATATAAAAATTACGATGCCAACCAAATCAATGATTTGCACCGGCCAGATTGGATCTTGTTTCTTTCTTTCACTTTTTTTATTTATTTTTTTAAAGAAAAATTTAAAAGTAGTTTCCAGAAATCGCTACAAACTACTATTTTTTTGTATCGCGCTACTCACTACTCTACTTTTTTCAAAAAGTAGTGCGCTACACTACAAACTACTAAAAAATGTAACTACTACAGTAGTTTCGCTACTTGTAGCGCGCTACTTCCGACCACTGCTTCAGTTAGCTTATGTTAAAATAGCTGTCAAATTCTAAAACAATTGAAATTACAAGATGTGCACAATTATTGAAATCTCGAACAGTGTAGAATTTTGGGCGAAGCTCGTGCTTGATGTTTGTAAGTTCCTAAAAATAAATGTTTACTTAATCAGCTGTTTATTATTAAAATTCATAAGATTAATTATCAGTTAAAGGAATCATTACATTAATCAGTTAAAGGAAAGTCTTAAATGAGTCAGTTCCTTCAATCTACTAAATTTTGAGCAGATTTTTCCCCAATATATATCAAATAAATAGATCCACCTTCCTTTCTCAGTAGCTATGGCTATTAAGCAAATCACTTTTTACCCAAAAGCTAAAGTAGGGAAGAGGTTATTCCAAAATTTCAACTCCTCCCTGATTGCTATTTAAAAAATAATAGTGGCTCTGTACATAATAAAAGGCAAAGGAATGTTTTTTTTAGGTGACAAAGAAATAAGAATAAAAAATAATGGGTTTAAAATTAATAAATAAAATCAAATAGGGCGAAAAAAATCAAGATTTTCGAATGAAAACTTGCTTTGGAAAAAAAAGTCTCCAAAAAAGTAGCTCCAGTGAAAATAAGTTGCTTTCAAGCCTGTTTGTGCTCAAAAAAAGTCTCCAAAGTCGCCTAGAGCCAAAAAAAAACAGCCAAAAGTAGCATTTAAGTAGCCTGTGGCAACCCTCAAATTTGAATTGGAGAGAAATCTGCAGTTAAAAAAACTTTTGCAATTTCTTTAGAAATGACACCTGAGATTTTAAAAGTGCGTGGATGCTGCTCTTTTTATAAGAATGAGTACTCTTTGTCCCTGCCATGTCAAATTTTATAATTATCTAAAAAACTTACTTGGAGGAGTGTAAAGAGGATGATTAACGTAGTATCCAATATACAGTCCAAAAAGCCAGTAATATGAACAATTCTATGAGATAGAGAAAAAAAATGTTTCAGTTTTTTTTTCTTTTTCTAGTTTCTAAAAACATATTTGTACATATACAACTTCAAAAAATAATTTTGTTTGAGAAAAACAAATTTATGAGTACTTCATTAAAAAAGTTTGATAGAATCAGTTTTGCACTTTAAAGTTTTAAATTTAGGGAATTCTAATACATGAAGTCAGAGGCAAAATAAGTCTTTTTTTTTAAGTAGCAGCTTCATCCAAGAATTTTATTTTTTATGGAAACAAGATTGCAGTCTTGCGCAGATTTTATGGGTCAAAACGGTGCTTCACAAGCAACCTTTTAGCATAGAGCTAAAAGATTTGTTTATTGTAGTGCTTTCTTGTTTTCACGTGCATAATATCTTTCTAGAACTGTTGGAATGGGAAGTTTCAATTTAAAAAAAGAAGAAAACTTATGGTCATCCAATTTTTCTTTTATTTTAGTAGAGTATTCAAACAGAAGCTCGTTAGAAACATGATAGATGATAACCAGGGTTAACAATAATATATTAACCAAGTATATAAGATGGCTAAAAAACATAGTAACATAATCATAAAAGATATAATTAAAACAAATATTGTATCAGCCCTAATACCCTAATATAGTTAAACTAAAAAACATAATAGTCCTACCCTCAAATCTGAAAAAAAACATGAGTCGCTATTGCAGGTTAAACATAATCATGTTAGGCCTAACCAGCCAAGACACACTTAACTGAAAGGCAAGTTGGCTTGCCTGACCGAGAAAGCAAAGACGGCTAATCAAAGGGCTAAACTGAATAGAGTATAATAACCACCCTCGATTGAGAAACAAGATTCTATTAGCATATCAAAGAAACAATGTTTACATGTTAATCAAGGAACAATCTCAACTCGAGTATGCATGACATGAGTTAAAACACTAACTAAAGAGTTTAGTTCACTTATTAAATTAGCCATAAAAAACTTATTCTAAACTAGACTTTCTAAATCTATCAGGAATTAAAAAAGAATATTGAATAACGATTAAAATGTTTTGAAAGGAAACAAAAAAAAAATTATAAATGCTTGAAAATGAACTTGCATGTACAGTAAAGCTAATATTTGAAAGAAAATAGTCAGTTTTTCTTTCAACTCTTACCTTGAATAAGTTTCGAACTGGCATAGTAGCATGAGAAAAGCGATGAACAAATAAAGTTTCCAAAATTCGTTTTGAATAATGTATTATCCAACAAATTGCAGCTAGACTGTAAAAAAAATTTTAGTCTATTTATTAAGTGATTTTACACATAAATATGAGCAAAGAATTTACAACAAAATATGTAAACTAGGAAACAATAAAATGAACAACTACATACTGGACAACATTGTGCATTTTTGTTGTAGCAGCTTCTGAACCATACAAAATAGCAGGTCGAAAATAGGTGGCAACATATAGAACAAGGGGTCCAGCATATTCAAGCAGAAAGACCTATATTAAAAGAGAAATTTGTTATTTTGAATGACAAAAATGTTCAAGATATCAGAAGCAAAACAAGGAAAATATATATACATAAAAGTATTTAATAAAGTACAGTATCTTACTATAATGTAAATAATTATTCAAATAAAAAAGGTTTTAAATTCACCATATTTCTAAAACAGAATAAAAATTTAAAAAGAGCCTAAAAATTAAATTCTCTGAGCCTCACGTTGATTTAAAGCTCATAGAATTTCAGAGCCTCTTATGTGTTGTCCAGAAAAATGTGATTGAGAATTTTTAATAGCTGTCAAAATACTTGTATAATTTATTAAAAGGAAAAACCTGGGGCCCAAGCAAAAGTTAATAGTTACATTAAAATTTAATTGAAAAATTTTTTTGCACTGCAATTTATATTAACTAAGATGCTAATGGCCCCGGCTCGCCGACTCTGGATATAAAATCTCCTGATTTAAATCTATGAGAAATTATTTTTAATTTTTAGTCTGTTTTAAAAAACATGGTAAATTTAAAACCTATTTTATTTAAATAATTATTTTCTGCTTTTTAGTATAATGTATGAAATTTTGAAGTCGATTTTACACATTTAAGGGGAAAAACTATTAAAATAATCAAAAATACTGATTTTACTGACCAAAATTAATAAAACACTGACCAAATTGGAAGATCCTAATGACATGCAAAAAAAATTCTTACTCGACAACCGTGTCTCATGATTCAGAAAATTTGGAGATCATTGAAACAGATTTTTTTTTCTTTAAATGAACCCTATATAATACATTTGTCATTAAAAGTAGGCATGCATACAATGTACATATTTGTGTGTTATTATTGAGATTCCGACCTTCCCTTTTAAAAATTTAAAATCATGCCCCTGTAAATATTGCACACCTCACTAAGTTTTAACAATTATGATGCAATATAGGCAATTTTTTTTTGGGGGGGGGAGGGGCATTTTACAAAGTTTATAAAAAAATGAGAAAACTCAACTGCTGATTTTGTTGCTTAAAATGAATTATTCGATACATATTTCAAAGAAATAGTGACATTACTCATTGAATTCTGAAAACGGACAAACCAAATTGAAAATTACCAACTTTTAAGGACTTTTACTGAATGGTTTTATGCCCGAAACACTTTAATAAAACATTGACCTAGACTTGCAATACATTTCAGCTTTATCTCAAATTCTCTTGACTTAATCATAGCTAAAGTATAATTATGCATAAATTACATTGAAAAATTAAGCCATTTAAATGAAAGTATTGTTCAACAATTACCATGATCAGCAATGAATTTTCTCAGCTAAAGAATTACCTACATTTTAGCATGAAATAAGTTCAAAATAATTATATTTTAAAAGTAGCCACAAATAAACATTTATTTTTGATGAATATTCTACAACTTGCCATTTACTATATTGTTGAAATGTGTAATAAAACCACTAAAAAAAAACAAATCCACATTACATGAAAAACTTTGAAAATTACCGTTTTCCATCCTATCTGAGGCCCCAAATCTTTTAAATACAGTTGATTTTGATTCTTGAATTCAACGGAATGTAAGGGTACATTATCATTTAAGAATTTACCACCTAAAACAGAAATTAAATTATATTTTTTATAGAATAGGATATCTTTAGAGATAAGCATATTAGAATTAAAATAAGGGATTAGAAAAAAATATTCCTGATTTATTTGGCTTTTCCTTTCTGGCAATATCACAATATCATTTGTAATGTGAAGCACTTTTGTACATTTCGTTTCAGAACGTTAGCATCATAAGGTGCTCAAAAATACCTAATCTGATTTCAATTTCTCCCATGAAGTTTTCAGTATTTGAAGAACACAGTCGACGTTTCTACAGTGATTTGATTGCATAAGTCTCCCTATTCAGAAAAATCTACTATGACATGAATTATAAAAATCAATCATTGATAAAACAGCCACTGTAACTTCTTAAATGCTTCTAAATCTTTTTTAATGAAAAGAATGGGATAGTATCTGAATAACTGATGATGGCCATGTTTAACATACACTAAAGACATTTTCTATTAGAAACAATGTTGCGGAAATCTTCTGAGACTTCTTTAAAAGAAATGTTGAAAAACTTTTTACCTATCATTTATTTCAAACACAATACTTGTCATCCAGGGATTAATTTATAGCTACTGTGTACCATGAAAAAGGAATAGCAACAAAACCAGAAAGAAACAGAAAATATACATCAGGAGTGCAATGTGCGAATTAAACTAATTCATAAACTTCATTGAATAACTAATTCAAGGACATGAAAGAATAAGTTTTGAAGACTCAATAAAAACTAATCATGAGAAATTTCAATCTTGGACCAACAATGTTTAACTTAAAGTATTTTTTTAAAAAACAATAAACTAAATGAATTTTTCTGAATAAGATTCAGATTTACAACATAAATACAGAAAGTAATGAATTCGTAATATTGATTTTATAACATTAAAAAAGAGAAAATGATTTAAGAGATGATATAACTGCCCCTTACGAGAACAGTCTGTAAATGAAAAGTAAGAACACTAAACATAGATACTGGGTTACGAGGGGTGACAAGAAAGTAAGGTCTCCTATTTTTTTAAAATACAAAATGACCTTTTTTTGCTAAGTATGATACATCGTTTGAAAGGCCAGGATCTTGGCTATTTTTCAACACAATCACAATTTTTTTCCAACACCTTCCGCATCCGCACGATGTACTTTTCTATGCCGGTATCGTACCACTTTCTGTCCGCTTCGCGCAGCCAGGTGTTGCCCTCTTTTTGAACCTCCGCGTCCGACGCAAACTTCTTCCCTCTTCCCTCCGAGATGTTTTTTAGGGCAGGGAACAAGTGGTAGTCACTTGGGGCCAGGCCGGGACTGTAGGCAAGGTGATCAATGATTTCCCAGCCAAATTTCCTGATTTGGTCCAGGGTCTCTTTGACCCTGCCTACAGTCCCGACCTGGCCCAAAGTGACTACCACTTGTTCCCCACCCTAAAAAACATCTCTGAGGGAAGAAGTTTGCGTCGGACGCGGAGATTCAAAAAGAGGTCAACACCTGGCTGCGCGAAGCGGACGGAAAGTGATACGATACCGGCATAGAAAAGTACATCGCGCGGATGCGGAAGGTGTTGGAAAAAAATGGCGAATATGTTGAAAAATAGCCAAGATCCTGGCCTTTCAAACGATGTATCATACTTAGTAAAAAAAGGTCATTTTGTATTTAAAAAAAAATAGGAGACCTTACTTTCTTGTTACCCCTCGTATAATCAACTTACTGCTGGCCTCTCTTAATCGGGTAATGGATCAACAAATACACCAATTATATGGATAAAACCATCCGGAATCGAATATTTTCTCATATACTCAATATTTAAGATCTCAGCTTAATCAAATAATATTGATTAGCCTTCGCAACTATTTTCACTAGGAAAACTTTTGAATAAATCAAAAATAAATTAAGTAAGAATAATTATTGATATAAAAATTTAAATATCATTTTCGCAAACAACGAGCATTATAAACAACATTCACATTCCATTAAAACATTTTCACTATTCTATCTAGATTATTTTGTTACTGCCTTTTAAAAAAATAGACAGTGCAGTCAATAATTAAAATAATGCAAAGAAATATAAAGATTGCTGATGACATTAAATATAAAATACGGCAGACAAAGGAGGGAAAAAGGAGTAAGAAAAGTGTTCCCAAAAGACCTTGAACAACTAGTTCACTATTATGGACTTTAAAAAAATTAATGTGTTAAAAAAAAATATCGAAACAAAAGTTTTACTCGAGTTTTAAGTTGCATTTTAAAATTTTCATACTTAATATATTCTTAACTATTATACTATTTTGTTGTTAGCTTAGCTTTTTGCAAAAACTTTTTATCAATAACATAAACATAATAATAAATCAATTTCAAATGTAATAACAAATCAATAGTTATACACTTTCAGTATATAGCTATGGATTTATTTTTATGTTTTAAGACAAATGTTGACGATTCAGAAAGGTAGAGGAAATTTCCCTACTAAATCAAATACCCTGCTTAACCGAATAATATTTCTTGGAACCGTAGGTACTTAAAACACATGCAATGCAATTCCTAAAGGTAGAGGTGCATCAATTTTACGATGTTAAATTGAAGTGTAGTATCGCCAATTGTAAATGCACAAACAATGCGGTTTTGAATTCAGTATTACATTTCACACCTCTTTTTAAAAATTAAAGAAAATATTTTCACTAATACAAATAGCATGAGTATTTCCAAAAGTCATTTCGTAATATCTATAACTTTAAAACACATTTGTTTTTTCTCTACAACCAATAAACAGTACTAAAACTTTAAAATTCATAAAAACAAGAGCCATGCTTAAATTAGTTTAAATTTAAAAACCATGAATGCATATATAACTTACGAGCTTCAATTCTCAAAGCTTGTCTAGATGGATGAAGTTTTCTTTCTGCAAAATATAGTACAATCAAATTTTACTATAACAAATTTTTCATATTAAAAAAAAGTAAATAATAAGTAAGAATTGTATTTTGTTGGCATAATATTTTTTTTCTCAAGAATTAATTGATGGCATAGATTAGACATGAAAATCATTTGGATACTCCAAACAGTTTATTGATTAATACTTCTATATCATTTTCACTGTAGGGTAATTGTTACAATAAAGAATACCCGGTGTCCACAAGAGTGGGGCAACTAGAACTTGGTTTGATATTTGCAACATCAACAAGGGTCCTAAATAAAGTGGTTTTTTCTTTCCGAAGAAACTTCCAGATATATTTTTAAGAAAGTAGGCTTAAAATTTTATCTTGCTAGGCTTGGTTTTTGAAAGACAAGTGTGTGTATAACCTTCTTACATCACTCATTGGTTAGGATATCCTTCAGATTTGTGGGGAAATAATGAATATAGACCCCATTAACAGCAAAGATCACAAGTTAACTAAAATTTATCATTTTGAAAAGAACAAAACTAAATTACACTACAATTTAGCTGAATGTTCATGTGGTATAAGTATAAGATCATTGGACCTTATTAGGAACTTACTGTAATAATAATCTGTGGCAGACAGACTTTAAAACAGTATTACTAATTGAAGCAAAATGTTTACACCTTCCACAGAGCAATAACTTTGTAACATTAAATTTCATCAAAGAAGGGAAACTTACTAATTTTATGAATTTCTTTTTTCACATCATAGATTGTACTTGAGAGAGAAATCTGAAAAAATAAGCCATAGTTTTGAAACATAACACATTAAAAATTTTTACACAAAATAAGATTTACTAAAATTTTCAGCAGTTTAAAATTTTTCAAAGAAAATACAGACATTGAAAACTCTATTTGAGATGGAAATTTAAAAAAAAAACTAAACCCAACTTGTTTTTAAGTAGTTTTGGAAGAATAAGAAATTTTAAGCACAGAATGTCTAAGAAATGATGAAGCAGATATTATTTTACAATTTTTAAACGATGCGTAATTTGTGTATCATATTGATCTTAGAATTTTATAAGAGACAAGGTTTTTTTCAGCTGTGAAATCACAGCCAGCTTACATCAAGGAACAAGCATTAGATGTTAAAATCGGGTCTTAATTTCTAAAAGAAAAATAGAAAGAGTCAAGAGCTCTGCATTGTTTCAAACTTGCACATGAGTACTGTATTTTTTGTGTATTGCTTGCAGTGACACATAACCCCCACGTCCTAAAATGGGCCTGAGGGGAGAGAGAATCTTGTTTGATCCACACATAACACAGATTGTTGATTTTGGTTCAACAAGTAAATTAATGTGAAGAAGTAATTATTTTTAACATGTAATCAAAATTATGCAAAATGATAAATATTTGTTTATGAGATTGTGGTCATAGATAGCTAATTACTTTAAGACACAGAGCTAAGACAAAGGCACAAACCGTCTAGTCTGCAAATGGAGGCTTCTTCCTAGCCTATACTGCCGTGCTAAGCCCAAAAGTGGTACTGTCTAACATTTTTTCGCGAAACCTCTGTCGCAGCTGCACACGCGCCAAATCTCTTCTGACTGTCTCCAAATAGGGGGGAAATGCAACGAGGAAGTAGCAAGAGAACAAAAATTGAAGGCATCGGGAAGTGCGCATCTTGAACCTATCTTCCCATTTTCAAATGGAAGCGTTCGTGGCTGCCAGGCGCACAATACGCAAACAGACAGTATCTGCAGACGATCTCAAACTGAGATATTGCTGTTTAAAGTTTTGCGCCTCCATGTATTTGATTCAGGATATACTTTTAAGAATTTTTTTTAAATACTTCCTGTTCTTAAACATTGACCATAAAACATTGCATTCAGATAAAACAAGTCATAAAGAACCACCTGGTGACAATAACTCAATTTTGTTAAAAAAGTGCAGATACGACTTTTGTGCTTAGCACGGCATTATAGGGTTGTTCATATTATGCAGCCTGATTCAAGTGAAGGAAAATTTCAAGCCAAATAAAACAAACAACCCCCTACAGGCATTAAAGCAGTCTCTTTTGGTGAATCCTGCTGTAAATTAAGGCTCAATAACTTAGGATTGAGAAAAAAATTAATACAAAATACAAATACAAATGTGACGACCAGCAACAGGCTCTGGGCCCAACTGGGCTGGTCCTAGTCAAATTATAGATCCCAATGAAGATCAATGGCCCTCTTAAAACTATCTACTCCCTTGCTCCTCACCGCCTCTTCCGGTAAACTATTCCAAGTTCCCACTACTCTGCTAAAATAGTAATTTTTCCGAATTTCCAGGTTAGCCCGAGATTTAAACAGCTTATAACAATGACCCCTTGTCCTGCTTTCCGTGCAAAAATTTAACCCTATAACATCTTTCATTTTGATAAATTTAAACAACTGAATCATGTCCCCTCTGGTTCTCCTTTGCTCAAGACTATACATATTAAGCATTCTAAGTCTGGAATCATAGTCTAAATTAGAAAGTCCTTTCACTAACTTTGTAGCCCTCTTTTGTACCCTTTCCAATAAATTAATATCTTTCTTAAGATATGGAGACCAAAACTGAACAGCATACTCTAAATGAGGTCTTACCAAACTTCTATATAAAGGCAGAAGAACCTTCTTAGATTTGTTTGAAATAGATCTATTTATAAACCCAAGCATCCTATTGGCTTTGTTACTAGCTATGCTGCACTGTTGACTAAACTTGAAGTCTTGATTTATTAAGACACCTAGATCCATAACATTTTCTGCCTTACTAATGACTGAACCCTGTAAATAATAGCTTATATGCTTATTCCCATGACCTAAATGCAGCACTTGACATTTCCCAACATTTACTGCCATGCCCCACTTGTCTGCCCACTTAGTAATATGATCCAAATCCTCTTGCAGCTGATTTACTTGTTCATCATTTTCTACAACCCCCATAACTTTGACATCATCAGCAAAACAATTCATGTTTCCAGAAACATTTTCATGAATATCATTCATAAAAATAATAAACAAAAGTGGACCTAAAACTGATCCTTGGGGGACCCCACTTAAAACCTCACTCCATTTAGAATGATTACCCCTTACAACTACTCTTTGTTTCCTTCCTGTCAGCCAATTCCTAACCCAAACTAAAATTTTACCTCCAATTCCTATATCAGCTAATTTACTGAGTAGTGCAACATGCGGTACCTTATCGAAAGCTTTTTGAAAATCAATGTAAACAATATCTACACACTTTTTGTTATCTAAAGCCATGGTGACCTTGTCATAAAAATGTAATAAATTAGTAGCACACGATTTACCTTTCCTGAAACCATACTGCAAACTAGTCAACAGACTATTATTTTCTAAGAAATCCATAATCTTAATTTTTAATAAAGTTTCAAAAATTTTGCAAACCACTGAAGTAAGACTGACAGGTCTATAATTTCCTGCATTACCTCTAGACCCTTTCTTGAAGAGTGGCGTAATGTTAGCCAATTTCCAGTCCTCTGGCACTGTCCCTGAGTTATACGAAGCATTGAAAATTTTTACAATAGTATCTACTAATTCCTCAGCACATTCAACTAGAATTTTTGGGTAAATATTATCTGGTCCCGGAGCTTTAGTTGTTTTAATTTTTTTCAAATGAAGTAAAACGTCCTCCCTAGAAAAAACAAAATCCTCAAGCTGTAGAGTAGCTTGTGTCTTACTTGTGTCAACTGTTGAGATACAGTTATCGTTAAAAACACTGGAAAAAAAGTCATTTAGAACATTAGCAATATCCCCATCATTCTGAATTAAATTTCCATGCTCATCAACCAGTGGCCCAATTTGACTATTTCGAACTTTCTCAGAATTTGCGTAAGCAAAAAACCCCTTTGGGTTCCTGTCAATATTATCTGCAAGCTTTTGTTCCAATTCTCTTTTCTGAAACCGTACCAAATACTTAAAACTACGCCTAGCCTCACAATACTGTAGCCTATCTGCGCTGTGACCAGTTTCTTTTAATCGACGAAAAGCAGCTTGCTTACGGTTTAGAGTATCCTTAGTTTCACTAGTGAACCACATGGGCCAAATTTTTGTGTTTACCCCTTTTCTCCTAAAAGGAACATATCCCCAACTGTTTTTGCTAGTTTTTCCTTAAACTCAGTCCACTGCAGATTTACCTCGCTATTGTCCAAACCTGATGAAAAAACAGTTTTCAAACTCTGCCTGAGTGCGACAAAATCAGTATTTCTGAAATTAGGCACAATCCTAAAATTTTTGTCTTTGTGCATATCAAACTTAATCCCAAACCTAATACTGTTGTGGTCACTATCCCCAATATGCTCCCCTACACATAATGCCTGAACAGAACCTTCAACATTGCAGAAAACTAGATCCAAAACAGCATCCTGCCATGTTCCCCCAGAAACAACTTGATCTAAGAAACAGTCACCAATTACTTTTAGAAATTCCTCTTCTTTACTATTATTGGGGTAAGAATTATTCCAATTAATGCCCGGAAAATTGAAATCCCCCATTATAATTACCGGTCCCTAATAGCCAGTTTGCTGTGAAAAAATATTGTAATAGACGGGATATACCATTATCTAGAATTAAACAGACAAATCATAATGGTTTGGTACATTGAAATTTTATAACATTAAGCAGATATTCTCTTAACCAATATTCAAATAAGCGGGCTTGACTGATAGAAGATAAGAAAAAGTACAGGAGTTAAAGTACATTTAGTTTCAAGCAAATTATGCCCTGGTTAAAATTCTTAGTTTAAGAAAAAGTACACGTCTTAAAATAAATGCCACAATCATATTTTGATTTAACATCAATAACATTGCTGCGGTTGTTGTAGCTTGCTATGTAAACAACAGTAAAAAAACTTAGTTCAAAGTTCCTTGAAACTTAATGAATATTTATTTAATAAGATTGAGTTAAAAAATAAAACAGCAAAATACAAATGTGAATCACAATTAAATTTTTCCATAGGTATATTGTTACTTAATTCACTTTTCTTTCCAATTTCATAAATATTATAATGGATAAGAGAATGATAATTGGATGTTGCATTTTTTACTTTTCAAAATTGAAAAAAAAAGATACAAATTAAAATACATTTATTTAAAAATATATTTTAACTAAGTTCAAGTGCTCAAAAAAACAATTATGTTTTTAAGCAATTAAATGAAAAAAAAAGATGAAGAATTTGTTGAGATCAGATTTTTAAAAAATATCATTATTTCTTACATTCAAAACAAAATTCATGCTGGATAATACACAAGATTTTAAAACAATACAATAATAACTTAATTGACCCAATACACTTAAGATGACAAAAATAATTTCATTAGCAATTTTAAATTTGTCGAGTTAAAAATGTATAATTCCATTTCAAAACGTTTGACTTAAGAAAAATCAAGATTCTTACATCTGACAGGACAGCAACTTGTTTTCCAGTAGACTGCAAAATTTCTAGCTACAACAAAACAAATGAAATTTGATATAGTAACAAATGTGAAAGATAATTCATTTCAAAAGATTAGTTAAAATTTTTTGCAGTATTGAGAATAAATAAAGTGGGAAAATAACATGCATTTTCAAAAATAAAATTCTACTGTACAGCAAAGTGAGCAAAAAATAAATAAAAATAGAATACAATATTTTGAAAGAAGATATTCAGGCCCGTCATTTAGGGGGGCAGGGGGGTCAATTCCCCCCCTCCACCCCCCCCCCGCTTTGAGAAGTCAATGTATTTACATATAAAGGGGCGTGGTTTTTGCTATTTTCCGATGAAATTGCAATGTGTTTGCACCCTTTGCCCCTAGAAAAACTTGAAATGACGTCCCTAAAGATATCCCAAATTCAAAACAAGTGGAATGAACTCCAAGCCAAATAAAAAAAAAAAAGAAAACTTTCCCACTTTAAGTTTAAACACTCTTTTTCACAATATAATTAGTTATAAATTATTTCCTTTAAATGCACCCTTGGAGAGGGGGGCGGGGTGTAAGTGTTAATATTTCAGACATAATTGAACTTCCAGACATGCAGGTTTAAACCATCTTGAGTCAATTTTACGGGGGGGGGGGGGGGGGGGGGCATTGACACCTCTGGATTTGAATTTTATTAAAACCAGTCATGGAGCAAAATTGAAATTAATCAAGCTATTGCTGTCATAAGAGTATTCAGAAAATTTTCAAGAAGGGTACAACATTGGAAATAAGTCAGAGCAAGTGCTCAAGTGTGTCAATATAATCCTTTGAAGTCTTGTTTTTCATACTTTTGAGCAGGATTCAGACTTATAAACCCCCCACCCACCCCACCTCTTGGTCAACTTTGCTTGCTATTTATCAAGAAGAAATAATTTTTGATAATATTAAAATAAATTAAATTTTGGAAAATGTTATTCAAAGTCTGATAATAATTTACTAGTTTCTTTTAGTTCAAACTGTAATTAATGCATTTACAAAAAGCATCAACTTACAAAAAAATGCATCTTAAAATATATAATTGATACTATTAAGAATAAGTTACATTAACTTGTCATTTCATGAATGAGGAAGAATGTTCAAAAACGTCGTTGACAAGCAAGGTCATTCATTCATTACGAAAAAAAATTAAGAGTTACTCTCTAAATGTATAACACCTTTCAGGAAATTCATCTAACAGAAATCACTTCAAGGAGATTGTGTAGCACCATTCAGATTCGCGATAAATTTAACACATATACAAAAGCCTTAACATGCAAAATAGTACTATAAAATTACGATTTGCTTTCCTCTTCGTAGTTCTTTAAAATTTTAAAATGAGCAGCTCATAACATTAACGAATACAAAATGAATACACGCGAATGAGAAACAGTTACATGTTGATCAATTAGTCGTTGGCAAGTTAAATGAATGAAATATATAAATATTAAGATGTGTTACCTCCATTTTTAATGTAAATGATGTTTTCAAAGTGCAAGTTCAGCTGAGAAAACCGACTTCAATATTTCTCACCGGTTTGGTTTGACTCCGTGCCTTCAGCCAAACATCAGAGCAAGCAGAGCAGCAAAACAACCGAACCGCTCGAGCTGGGTCATTTAATGGTCACGTGACAAGAAATGTAACAATGACGTCATGAATGAAACGAAGCTAGAATCCCAGCCTCGGGCGTTATGACTTGACAAAAACAATAGCTTCCTCCAGTCACATCACACTTCACATAGATCTTTGATAGTCAGTTGTATTCACCTTGAATTTTCAGTTCTAAAATGGAACAATTGTTTGAGAACAATGTTTAATGCAAGAAATTATCTTCGTCGGTGACAGCTGAAAACTCACAAAAATGTAAATGCAATTTTGAAATAATTTCGGAGAACAAGAAACAAGAATAAAACATCGATTGAATTTCAGAACGTTACAGCGAATCTCTTTCGACTGTAACTAACGGCCTATCCTCCTGTCTGATCCACGAAGACGGTGGTGGACTAATCGGTAGACGCTTGAAACTCCTCCGTGTTCGCGAATGGCGAGTGGGGCACATTTCAACTAGCGAGAACTCGCGCTGTTATTTGTCACTAGAGCGCTAGCGCGAGGAGTTGAAAACGACCCCAGTGCTCGCAAAAGACCCCCTTGTTTTTAAGAATGGAAAGATTTTAGGAAAATTCCAAAAATCAAGGATACAATTGCAGCTACCGAAAAGATAGTTTCCTTATCTGGCTATGAAATTCCTAGAAATAGAACCAAATATGGCTGGGGTCGTTTTCGACCCCGCGTGAGCTATCGCGAGTTAAGTAGTATGTTCGTGGTCACAAAGTCCTCCTCGTTCCCTTCTCATTTTAGTACCTCTGGAGGCACTGGCAGGGGTTGCTCAGCTCCTAATCTGGTCTGGATCGAAAAACAGTAATTTTCTAAATTTCGCCTTTTTTCATCAGGATTGCGATTTTTATCATTTTAAAATAAAATTACTGCTGACACCACAATCAAGCTATTCTAGAGGTTTTGTAAAAATTTAGATTTTTTGTGGAAAGTCAAACCAGGAACTACACAAATCAGTAAACTGAAAAAAATTAGCAGTTAGTAGCCGAAAAAGTAGTTTACAGTAAAACAATTTTTGAAAGCTTTGATAGGGAAGTTTTCGATTTTTCAAACATAAAAATTGTCTGTGAATTTTTTTTTTTTGCAATACAGCAATTACTTTTTTAAAAAATAATTTTTAAATGCCAACCGACTGTACTTCATACGATTAGCAGGATTTTTTTTGCTCTTCGACGCCGGCGCCAACACAGCGAGATTCTTATCATCAAGTTTTTCTCCCATATTCACATATCTTGCTTGAGCAGAGCTGCCGCACCAGGTAAAAGACCCCTAAAAAAATTGGTCTATCTAGCGGCTCAAGAAGCCAAATAATGCTTTTTTAAAATTTTGACCATTGTTTTCTCAGCAAAACTACAACCCATAGATCTTTGACGAATTTTATTTTCATAATGAATTACTAGACTTAAACTAATTGATAACGGAAGGGGAAAAAACTTGCAAATGAAAATCTCGTACAGCTGCAACATACAATTTTTGTGTGCAAAAGCTGCAAAAATACAGCCATAGACGTTACTGGGTTTCGTTTCTCCGTGCGCCTGTTTGCGAGTGGGGTTTTAAAAATTCATTTAAAAGCAAATCATTTAAAATTCGGCGATAGTGAATTTTCGTGTTTTGTATAGTTCTCTAACCAAAATCTAACAGTTAAATTGGTAATATTTAATGCATTTATTTTTTAAAAAATTTGGAAACTTTATTTGTTTATCCCTTTTCTTATGTTGCTATGCCAGTTGTTTTTCGAGTTTAGCAGAAGTGACTAAAAATATTCTCTTTTGGAGCTCCGTTTTTTTTCCATGTCTTCTTGACTGAAGAAAAGAAAGTATTTTAAATCTAAAGCTCCGAAAAAAACATGTTGTAAAACTCACTGGAGCAATTTGTCACATTGAGGATTTTTTAACTAAATTTTTAAAAAAGGAAAATTTATTTAAAACATATTCCTGACAAACTTCAGAACAGGTTTAAAATATCTCTTGACTGCAGTATATAATTAAATTTTCAAGCTAATAGGATTTGATAAGAATATAAAGCTTGTTTTAAGGATATGATGAGGCGCTAAAAACATATTACATGCGTTTAAATTAACCCATTAATGCCAGACATTTTTTTCCAAAGATATTTTGCATACTGGTTACAGTGTTTAATGGACAGGAAAAATAATAAAAAGAAATATTATGCAAAAAATAATTGTTTTATTCAAGAAAGAAAAATCATCCCTTAAAAGTTACGATAGAGACCCCAGTGGGTACATACTTTTTTACTAAAAGTTTTTTCTGCCTACGATATAATATTTAAAAAGACATTTTATAAGAAGAAATAAAATCAGCAAAATTAACATAAACTGGGAAGCTGGGAATAACTTTGAAAACTTAGCTTTTTTTCTTGAGATTGTGAATGATGCTATTTTTATAAAGATCATATTAAAACCAGGGCTGCGGAGTCGGAGTCGGAGTCGGAGTCGAAGAGTCGGAGTCGGACTGATTTTGGACCAAAGGAGTCGGAGTCGGAGTCGCTGAAAAACATGTCGACTCCGACTCCGACTCCGACCATCTCCGATTTGGATGAAATTTTATGGAGGTGAAAACATATCTTTGAAACTAACAGATACAAATTTTCAGGGTCCAATATCCAATTCCTAAGCATCTAGGGTCATTAAAAAGGGCTTCAAATGGCGGATCTTTGCAGCAAAAATGCAATATGTTAAAATAAAGTCTGGCCATTTAACAAGAAAAGGATTAGTTTTGTACGGAGTCAAATGACAAGAGCGGCACTTGTTTTTTGCTCTGGAGAAAATGGACTTTTTGGGAGGTCACAGTGACCGCCGAGAATTGAGGTAAATGTGGTGAAATTACATGCGAGAATTCTTGAGAAAATTGAACTTTCTGAGAGGTCACAGTGACCTCTCATGACCTCCGACTGGGATACCCCAGCTTGCTATCCCCCCCCCCCTAAAGTGAGTCCTGGTTACGACCATGAATAAAAATGAAACTTTTAAAAATGGACTTAATATTTCAACCTTTGTTTAGGGTTTTTCCCTCTTCATATTTGGGTAAAAAAATAATTAAAAAAAAGTAGGAGTCGGGAGTCGGAGTCGGAGTCGAAAGTTTTAAAATCCCGGAGTCGGAGTCGGAGTCGACCATTTTTCCTCCGACTCCGCAGCCCTGATTAAAACTGCTACAGAACACACTTTACAATGGTTATGTGCTGCAATCTGTTAATAACGATTTGAAACAGTACCAAGGTACTAATTGAACATTATTATTTGGTTGAAATGTTCATTTGTGGGAAATTCAGATCCTTTTTTGGACCGTCCCTAAAAAGGGACGCTGGGCATCAAAATCCTATAAAGCGTAGTTCCAATAAATTAAAAAATAACTCATTAAAAGCTCATTTAATCAATACATATGAAAAATAACTCTCTATAGGTGAGATCAATTCAGAATTTTAGCATCATAAAAAAAAAGAAATCGGTAGTATACCAAAGACTTTAGAAGTGATTTTTATGTTTCCACCCTCTCCTATTTGTCGAAGATCCGACTTAGGTTGACCTAGAGTTCCTATATAGAAGCTTTTATACAAGGACTCTAGGTTGACCAGGCGCGGATCCAGAGGGGGGTCATGCCCCCCCCCCCCTAACTGATCAAATATAGCAAAAAATTGCATTTTTAGGACTTGCATTGTGAAAAAAACTGCCCAACCCGCCAATTTTCCACAAAAATTGCACTTTGACCCCCTCCTTAACCAGAAGCTGGATCCGCCCTTGAGGTTGACCCACCCTCATCGAGTTTCCTAATAAGTTATACAGTGCCCGCCACTAATAAAATCACTTGGATTATAAAATCATCCGCTTTATAAAATCAAATCTGGAAGAACAGAATCATTACTAAATCAAAGCATGTTAAAACTACCCTATAATAAAATCATTAGCGCCGTTTTATAAAATCAAGTTTTTGGAGAGTATATGTTAAAAACGGGAGGGGGGGGGAGGAAGAAAACACGCTTTTTCTTGTCTGAATAAAACTAGAATTTTCTTTCCCTTCAAGAAAACAGAGGTTGACAGTTCATATCATTCAATTTGAGTATAAATCGCCATAAACATGCCAAACGTCAAGATTTAAGAATGATTTTTCTTTCAATATTCTGTTTCTCAAACAGCAAAGAGTCACTATTTTAAAACCCTTGTGTAATTTAAAAATGTACTTTTTACATATGAGTTAAATTCGAATTGTGTTTTAATTAACTTAATTTTAAACACATAACAGTAATTAATTTATTTTTTATTTTGTTTTCACTTTAAAACCTTTTCTTTTTGTAATTTTATATATGCCGGTTTATAAATTCAGCCACTTAATGAAATCAAATATCCTAGGCACCAATGAGATTTTAATAAGCGGCGGGCACTGTACATAAAAATGTGGATAAAAATATTTCTATGGAAAGTACCCGGATTTTCGGTTTCTGCCTTCAGTTTCGGTCGCGTTTTACGCTGATGTGGAGCAGGGCCCTAAATGGTGTTCCTATCCCGGATTTTCGGTTTCGGTCGTTTTCCGCTGATGTGGAGCAGGGCCCTAAAACTGCAGTTCTTCTGCAGATGTCTTAAAATTTTGCAAGAATCTGCAATTTATCTGCAGTTTTTTGAAAATTAAAAGCGGATCTAAATCTGTCACAATAAAATAACTTTTTCGGCTCAAAACTCTACATTTTCGCAAGAAAATGATTATGTGATTAAGAAATTATGTGCTTTCCTGAATTATGTACTTTAAAAAATTCTGCAAAAAATCTGCAGAAATATTTCGCAACTTTCTGCTGAATGTCTTCTTTAACTTGAAGATAACTGCAGAACATTTGCAAAATGACTTTAATATTGACATTTTAAAATCGCGACAATCTCATGAAAAGAGCATTTTTGCTTAGTGAGCCTTATACCATCGTGTTTGTAATATTTTTATCTACTTTTTATACATAGCATATTAGGAAACTCGATGAGGGCAGGTAAACCCAAATCGTATCTTGTACTACACTATATTACTTCCTTCAGCCATTAAAGAGCAACGATCATCTTAATGAGCATTTAAGTAACTTATAAAGAAATTTCCTCCATTACTTTTTTCCGGCAGAACTATTTTTACCATTCACAAAAAGATTTTCATAGTCGAGTAGGTACCTTGAAATTAAAGAAGAAATTTTGCTAAAATCTGCAAATAATTTGAAATTAAGAATGATATCTAAATTTGTCGTAAATGACGCTTTATTCGGCTCAAAACTCGTTTTTTTTTTTCGCAGAAAAAAAAATATGTGATGCTTTCACATGTGAACATCACAGATGATGTTCACATGTGTGTTGGAAAAAAAACACATAAAAATAAAACTAAACAACCGAAAACTTCCCTATTTTGTTGGAGCGTCACACCTTCATCGTGCAAAAATGTTGAGTTTCAGCAAAATAAAACCGTCATTTTCGGGAAATTAAACTCTACTTATAACTAAAAAAATCTGCAGAAATTTTGCAGTCTTTAGCAAAGTTTCCTCTAAAGCCCCATTAATCCGGGATAATAGGCGATACACGTCGTCTAAGTAAAGGAAAATATGGAACAAACAAAATTGCATTTTGAATTCACGGGTATGAAAAATTCATTGAGGCTATTCGGTAATGACTAGGACTATATTTAAATTTTAAGATTGTGAAAATGAGAGAGACATCTGAAAAACCCCTTGAATACTACAATCGATGAAAGCGTTGTAAAGTTGAAATTTTCTTTTCTTTTTGTTGCTGCATATGCTGTAGACAGGGCCGCCGAGAGATTTACCGGGGCCCCGGGGCAAAGTACTGATATGCGCCCCCCCCCCTTTTCAAAAAAATTCTTCAATACTTAGACAACTTACATTCGCGATGCAGTGAAGAAAAATAATAGTATTTCGTATTTGCTAGTTTTTCTTCCAATTTTATATTTTTGTGTGTTTCATACTAAGGAATTGGGCTATACAAGCACTCGTTGCGTTGCTGTGGACATACGGAGATGCGAGATGTTTTTGCTTTGCCTACACAAAAATGAAGTTTAGTTAACCAAATTTTTCTGTTTTTTTTTTAACTAGCAGCCCGGGCCCCCTCTTGGGTCGGGCACCGGGGATTTTGCCCCTGCTGCTCCCTCTCTCGGCGGCCCTGGCTGTAGAAGTCAAATATGGTTCCTGCATCTAGTGGAGAAGGGTGTCATGTTTGGAAAGGGAGGAGTCAAAGTGCAATTTTTATGCTATTTGGCGATTTTTTTCGAATCTAAGTCGAAAAAAAAATCAGTTTTAGGCTGCACTTGGTCCTTTGAGGGAGATGAAATGACTGACTAACGCCTGAGGCTAGGGTACAACAGAGCAAAAAATTATCCAAGTGAAATATTAGACAGCGAAAAATTTATGTTCTGATGTTAAAAAACTACTGATGAACAATTTCTACATCGCTTTTGATTTTGAACGATCTAACAAACAAAATTAATGCTATATTTTAGTACAACTTTCATATGGTCTATTTTTGAGGGCCTAATGGTAAATCAGACCTTGGTGATGACATCAGGCGCGGAAGAGAGGGATTCTCAAATTTTTGACAAGATCTGAAACTGCAATCTTGATCTTTGGAGAAGTTGGAGGAAGAAGGTAGAGATTTAGAAGCGCTCCTTATGAAAACATTTTAAACAGGCCAGTCATTTTAAGTTCTCCTGGTGGGGGTGCAAACACAATGAGATTTCATCGGAAAATAACAAAAACCACGCCCACTTTTATGTAAATGCATTGATTTCTCAAAGTCAGGGGTGGGGGTGGGGAATGCCCCCCCACCCCCGAAATGACAGGCCTGATTTTGAAGCAATCTTTGTCAATGTTAGACAAGGATCTGGGGGGGGGGGGGGGGGACTTGAACTTGCGGCAGAATTCTTGGTTCTGCTTGACCTAACTCTCCCGACTGAGGTTTGGCCCTGGACACGAGTTATTTTACGGAGTGCGCTGTGTACTGGCTACAAATTAGTTTTTGGAAATAGTATCTAAAAAAGAGAAATATTGAAATATCGGGATGGCAGAATAAAGGGGACACATTTATAACGATAATCTATTTTGAAATGTGTCCCCTACATTCTCTATGTGTGCAATACAAACCTTTCATTGAATTCTTTCATCTATGTATCACTGTCTTGATGGTTTACTTTACTTTACATGCCCCGCAGTCTACAACAGGACAAGGCCTTCTTCACAATCTCTTCCTTTCAACAGACACAATCCAATGCCACAGTGCGCCAACTATTAATTTTAAATCTCTGTATTCTGCAAATCAAGGATTCCATAGTTCAGATTCTGCACTGTACATTTAAATAATTTTCCTGAAACAGATTTTTAAATAATTTTTTGGGAAAAAATCACTATTTTTATATTTTTTGTTTCCCTAAGAGGACAAGGGAGGGGGGGGGGGTCTTTTGCCTATGTTTTCTTTCTTGCTATATTCTCTGGATGTCTGCTGTAGATAGCATTGCAGCTGTTATTGCATGTCAATCTAAACAAACCTTGCGGTCATTTTTTTTTTACTTATAAAGAATCAGACAATGATTTTCTTCTTTCGATAAGAATTAAAATTTTCATTGCTTATCTGAATTTCAGAGCTGCAAGGACAAAGTGGCTACACAGTAGCTTTCAAGTTACTTACTATCAGATTAACCCTTCTACATACCACGACACCAAAGAGTGAGCAATGGCTCATAAAATGAATGATATTGTATGCTAAGAAGTTTAAGTTATTGTAAACGTGATTTTCTCAGTATGTCAAGCGGTTCATTTCTGTCCGGAGACAAAGGGCCTCCCAAAACGTATCCAAAATTTTCAAAGCAAATGGATGCGTTGGCATTCTTCCTCATCAAATCTAGCAGCCAAGTGGTCATCAGTAGAGCCTGGATTTTATGGAATTGCATATTTTTGCTTCCTTAGCTGCTACTGTACATCAACATATCAAAAGAGAAAATTTTAAAATAAATACATATTACTGCATTTTTCATATGATTTTAGATTTAAAGAATTCTCTTTATTTATTTTTTTTTTCACTATTATAGAAAGAAAACTATCACATATCTTGCTCTTAGCAAAAAACAAAAAATCAGCTATCTTAGGGAAAGCTTTTTCATAGAAGTTTTCTTTCTGGCAGCCAATGAGAAAAGTGTAGAGATTTGCAGGGATAAAACAAAGTGCTAAACACAATTTTTTGTGAAAATAATTGCTTCAATACATCAGGGATGAAAACAGTTCTAAGTTAAAAAAGAGGAAAAATTGCGCTGCTTAAAATTTGGATAGATCCCCCTCCCCATATTCTGCGAAATTAGACATGCAGGATTTCCTCTTAATTTGTGCTCTGAAATTTAAATTAAATACATTCAAAAGCTCTTAATTGCTCATTCACTATTTATTTTAAAGTCATTCACAACAATACAGAAAAAAAAGGGGGTGGGGATTGCAATTTTTTATGAATTAGACACGTGTATGGGTCATTTTCAAAATTTGCTTTAATTTGCTGTCCGAAGGTTATAAAGACGATTTTGAAGCAAAACTTATACTTTTAATTCAATGCGAACAATTATTTTCTGCAAGAAATACCCCCCAAAAAATTCTATCACTCAAAAAATTATGGAAAATGTATTTTTATATAAGTCTTTAAAAATGAGAATCAAGACAAAAACGTTTGTCCATTTCCAATTTTCGCAAGTTCAACTATTTTTTTTATATACTTAATTGTATAAAAAATTATATACAACAAATTATTTTTATACATTGACTATTAGTATATGATATTCATAATGAATATTGACAATAGTAATATTTTTTCATTCAGAAATTTATGAATATATTTTGTCCGGCAGTTCTTGCCAAGTCCGTTACCCTAAGATTATTTGAGCTAAAAAAAGGTATTTATTGCAGTCAAAAGATGGTAACACGTATTCAGTTAACCTAAACTAGTGACGTAACTATTTCGTACCATTTTGTTTTCCTGAGTCGAGAAGTATTGCTGTGGCGTATCGCACAAGATTTCTTCCAGGTGCGTATTTTTATTCTTTGTGAAGTCTGTTACCAAAGATTTTAGTATTAATTTTTACTTTTTCTCAACTTTTACCCCGAAATATTGTTTATTATACAACTCTAAGAAAATGCATATTGTTGTTCACTTTTTAAATTCAACAACCTAGCCATATTTTGACATTTTGGTTGAAATGTCAAGTCCGTTACTGGTCAAATCCATTACCAAATGATAAGTCTATTACCATACAGTTTTTAATCAATATTTTAATGATCACAAACATCGTTTTAAGCTTCAGGGACACAAATAATTTCAATTGAAGTTCTAGGTGCTATGATATAGTTCAAAAGTGAGATTTCAAATCGATTTTATATGTTAACGGACGACAATTTTCCTTGCAACTTAAAGTTTTTCAACAGCATTTGAATACTTTATAACGCATCAAAGTGTACAACCAATAACTTTTTCATACACCTAAAATATGTGACAAATCATCTGTTAGTGATTCTAACAGAAAACAGCAAGTTAAAAAAATTACTTAAAAATTCTGAAATGTAAGCATATGGTGAAAATGACCCGTATCTCAAGAAATAAATTCTCTAATTAATAGTGCATGGTCTTTAGTTAGTTTGATAATTTTAAAGATCAAAATAATTTTCCCAATTTTTGACAAAGATCTTGATTATTTTAACTACTTTCTCAATTTCTACCTCCTACAATGGAAACTTCTGTTTTTTGGCAGCATGCCAAAATAGAGTACATAGTTCGCCGATAATTGCAGGTCATCCTTGAGATTTCAATCCTGCTGCATCCTAAAACCATTTCCATTATTTTGGAAGTTGGAAATAATTTGAACCTCTACTACTTAAAATCAACTTATTTTAAGCTTCATTTTAATAATGGATGTACTTATATTTTTTTTCTAAACTTGATGCAAAATTAATTTTTTGATCGCGGAAAGAAAGACAAAATACAAAAAGCGGAAAATCGCGGATCCGCGGAAGATTTTCATCCCTGATACATGTTTATGCAGAACCGTCATTTTTGGTTTTTCCTTGGGAGGGGTGTGCAAAGGCAAAGGATCAATGCATACCACATTAAACAGACACCACACTTTAGGCAAACATTGTTCTCTCGAAGTTAGAAGAGGGAGGAATTGCCCCCCCCCCGAGCCCATAGCTGATGGGTCTGAATTTCTCATCTTAATAATAAAATACAAAAATTTAAATCTCTATCATTTTTTTTTGTTTAATTTAAATGTTACAGCTTTTTTCCATGTAACTGAAAAAACAAAAACAAAATACAGTAAAACTCTATTAAAACGAACTTGATTTACCATAAATGCTGTCTCTATTGTAACAGGACGTTCATGGTAAAGGAATTTAAGCAATATAATCGCAATTAAAGTGGGATTGAACACTTTGTACAGATGTATATTGCCTTGTATTGGTATTTGCTGTAGCGAGATTTTACTGTAGTACATATTTTTAAAAAATTACAGCATATTTTACGTATTTTTTAGAGCACACTTGCACGCCCATTTTAATGAATTTTTAGTGAATGTAATCCAGGCTCTAGCAATCACACAGAGTGGCTGCACGATCTGATAATAAAAAAAAAAAGACTTTTCTCTGACCAAGTTCATCAAATTTTCTTGACTAGTATTATGAAAAAAGCTCAAGTATCTTTAGTGTAAGGACTAACTATGTTGTGCTAAACAGCACATACATCCATGAAATTTTAGCAGATACTTTAATATACAACAAGTATCTTACTAATGTTGAAGAGGTTAAAGGAAGACTTATCATAAATTGGTTGAATTCGACTTTTTGAAAAGTAGGTGCTGAATTTTGAAATAGAGACAAAACAAATAAGACTTTGGAATAAATAAATGCTCGTTTTGAAAACTACACTCAATTCTAAAATAATAAACTTGATTTGAAAATAAATTGATAAAAACGTTAATACTTAATGAAGCACTAACAAAGCAAATTATTGCAGACACTCATCTTGTTGCTACAAATAATCTTTTTTTTTCTATGCAGAATATGCAAGTTTATGGGCATCCTCAGAGTTCAGACAATTTTTGTGCTTTATCAACACCTTTTTTTTGAACTCATGTTAAAATTTGTTTTTGAATCATAAGTTGCAAGAAGTTTTGTAGTGTATTGATTATGTTCAATGTTTTTCCTGCATAAGTAGAGGAATTCAAATTTTTTAAAGACAAAACGTTAAAATTTATATAAACAAAAAGAAATAAAATATAACATGACTAGTTTAAAAACAGTCTGTTTATTAACCGCATTCTGCATTTTTTTTTCTTTTTGTAAATCAATTTCTTTTTACTATAATCCTAGCTTTAGAAACTCATCAACAATATAAAAACAGAACCAGGTGTCTCACATTAGGATAAATTGCATATTTTAAAAATACGTAATAAAAGTTAACATTTCACAGTTTGCAATCATATGATTGTCTTTTCTTTTAACTTATTATCTCTTTATTGTGCACTGCAAAAAAGTTGTTTTTATACATCAATTTGAAATGGAGTGAAATGAAACATAAAGCACAGTCCAAACTTTACACTTTCATCACATTCCATTGGAACAGAGTTCACTGAAATTAATTCTTTAAGCCACATAACTATATTCATCTGTAGAATTTGGAGTCCGTTCGATGTACTGTTTATCTATTAAGGCTTCTATACATTTTTTGATCATGGAGATATTGGGCACAAATCTGTTTTTTGCTTGATTTATAACCTGTTGAGAAAAGAAGCACATTAGAATCATATCACATACTTCTTAAATCTTGACATTTTGATACTCTAAAATCATACTAAAAATAAACAAAACACAACGTTTTCAGCTATTTTGCATTCTAAAATTTTATAAATTAAAAATTCATTGAGCTGACTTCCAATTCTGATTAAAAATGTATGGAAGGGAAAAAAAGTCGAAAAGTTCACTGTTAATTAAAAAAAAAAATCATTTTAAATATGTTATTTTAGAATGCAAAGGAACATTCAAAATACTTAAAATTCTAGAGACATACAAGCATACAAAGTGATATGGAATATTCATTAGTGTGGAGAGAAAAATCAGAATTTGGAAAAAAATAAGTACTGTCATTCCCGCTTAATTGGGTAATGGATAAACAAATACCCGGCTTACATGAATAAAATATTCTAGAACCGAATACTCCCCGTGCCATAGACGCAATGTTAAAGCTCCTCGCTTAAACAAATACCCCGCTTAATCGAATAATATTATAATCGGAACCGACAGTATTTGTTTAAGCGGGGGCTGACAGTATATAGCTTATATACTATGCAGGGTACACAATTTTTTTTTTTTTGTTGCTCCTCTTCTCATGTATGAATGATTGAATTTTTACTGGAAAGCGTGAACCTTTATATTACCATACCTTTTATATGACGTACAGAACAATTACTTGGGTATTTCTCTATAAAGCCAAAAAATATATGTATACATTTTTGAAAGTGTCAGAATACTTTTGGCTTTATACTGTTTGTGCGTGTGATATATACACACCAGAGCTGATTTTTAAAAAAAAGTTAAAAAAAAAAAAAAAAATAACTAGGATTAATCTGCAATGCAAAAAAAAAAAAAAAAGAAATAGCAAAATAATTAAGCATGTTTATGCGATTTCTCTATTATGATTGAACACATAACTGGTAACAAACCTCTTGTATTAAACCATTATGCCGTAAAATTTTTCTTGCTTTCATTATACGAACAATTGCTGCCTGCAGATATAACTTCCTATCTTCTTCTACAGATACATGAGTCTGTTCTGTTTCTTGCTATAAATAAGAATAAAATCATTAATTATTTTGAGAAACATATAATTGGAAAAACAGAACTTGTTGCAGAATTCTGATTCTTTAACCCCCCTTCCACCACCCCCAAAAACAGCATAAAAATAAGGACAAAAAAGAAAAAAATAACGACCTAGTTAGAAAATCAAGTATAATCAAAGATTTATGGAGTTTAAATTCTGAATAATAGTTTTTTTCCTTGCCCGGAACTTTTTTCAAATTTACTGAGGTACAAAAAAAAAAAAAAAAAAAAAAAAAAAATTACTATAATGAGCTAGAATTTCACTTTATTTTTGAGGAATACAATTCCCAGCGTTTTAAAATTCCAATGAATCTGTATGAAAAGATAATCTTAATCGGTCAGTAAAATTACTGCTAAGTGAACACAATGTTCTGTACAATTAATTGCAAAATCCATTCTATACACAACATATAAAAGGACAGAATTTTCTTAAGTGCATCTCTGAATAGTCAATAGCATAAACAAAAAGAAATATAAGACATATTCCACACAAGGCAAACCATTCAGTTTGATTTAAAAAGGTTTCAGATTAAATGATATAAATTTTTACATTCAGTACATTTGCAAACCTTCAGATTTCTCTAACATTTCACGTAGTGTTTTCATTTATTGAATACTTGCTATTGTTAAATGATGGGCTACACGGTTTGTAGATACATATTAAAAATAAATAAACAAACACTAGGGAAACTCTATTAGGCACAAAATAACAAGCTTTCAGTCAAATCATGGGGTCCATTTTGTATCACAAATCAAATAAGCTGATTTTCTAGATTAAAAAACAAGTATTTAAAATGCATACCTGTGTTGTTTCTTTTTGTAGAACAGCAGTCAGTTTGAACTTGGTTCGTTTATTTGAATAATCTTTATTTAAAGCAAATGAACTATCTTGATTGATATTTTTTTCCTGAAAAAAAAAAAACAAGTACATCAAGTCAATTTTACACAGTGTACAAAAACTTTAGAATTCAATGACTTATTCCCATGCAATGCAAAGTTCAAATACAAGAAAGGAAAATGCACACGAACCATTCCACAAAAACACCACCATTTTGTCCGCACCTGATGCTTGTATATTTCAATAAAAAGAACTAACTCTAAAAGGTAATGAACCAAGTTTTTTGACTAATAAATCTCACACCGTTTTGTGATTTCTTAATCAACAAAATTTTGTTCATTATCATCCTTTAAAATTAAGGCTTTTTAATAAAATACATGAGCATCAAGTGCGGGACAAGATGGCGGCAATTTTGTGGAATGGCCCATACTCTGTTTTTTTTACTCATACTTCAAGCACTTTAGAAACATTTGAAAAACCAAATAAAACACATTTCAACTTTTAATTTTGCTAAATTTTATTTAAGTCCTGCACAGGCTTTGGATGTATAATCAATAATTATTTCTTTCTCCACAGGGGCGGCCCTAGCACTTTTGCCGCCCCGGACAAAAATGCAAAATGCCGTCATTTTCCACGATTAAAGTTTGAAAAGTAATAGCTAAAAACTGCACAACCCAATAAATAGATGTTGGGAATTAAAAACAGAGTGGCAAAATAAAATCTTATATTCAGGTCGGATTTTGACCAAATGTCATAAAGCCATTTTAGATATTGGGCTCCTTTTGTAGTTCGGAAAACTTTGTTGCAGGCAGAACAGGCATTTTTTGTCACCTATGTCTTTTTTTGTCGCTGATACAGAACCGCATGTATTTTATTATTTCTTTACCTGTCGTTTTTACACTCGTGCTGTCTTTGTTGTTTTCTTTTTTGTTATTCACCCTTGAAGGGTGTGTGTGGGGGGGGGGGGGGAATGGATATGATTAAAGTGAAGCAGTGACTTTTTAATGAAGTAGAGAATATCCGTAATTTCAGGGGGTTCGGGGGTTTCTCCCCCGAGGAAATTTTTGAAAAATTGACTTAAAATGCTGCATTTTGGGGGTAATTAAGATTACAAAAATAACAGGAGAAAAATAAGCAAACAATACCTTTTAACAGTTATAACTTCTTTTGCAAATTAAAATCAAAGTAAAAACTGCTTGTGCTTGTGGTTCTTTTAAATTGGTGATTCGTTTATTTTAATAGGCTATGTTGAAACAACCAAAAATGTTGCATTGAGGGGCGGGGGGTACATTTAAATAACACGCATAAACATCGCTACATTCATACCATTTTGAATTCCGAAGTACGAAAAGAATTATGTTCGTTGTAAAATTCGACGTATGAACGAATTTATGTAAAATTCGTTCATACTTTTCTTTCCTTGAAGAAAACTTTATTTTAGCCCAAATATAACTTTATTTTATCCCAATCATATTCGAGTTCAAATGCCGCCTCTAAAATATGCCGCCCCGGACAGGGGTCCGGAATGTCCGGCGCTAGGGACGCCCCTGTTCTCCATCAATCATAATTGAAAGTTTACATATTTCATCATCATTGCATAATATTTTAGCAACTAAAAATTTCAAGATTATTTATTATATTAAAAATATATGTATAAGTTTTGTTTTAATGTATTAGCCAAAGTTATTAAACTTATTCTAGGTACCTTTTAAAAGTCCAGGCTTTACTCAATGCTGTACATGTATGCATATAATCATTAAATATCCACGTAATTAAAGAAAGAAAAAAGAATGCAATGATAAAAAAAAAATCCGTATCAAGTGAAAGAAATATTTAAAGTGACTTTCACATTGAAAACGTAATATAGTCTTTAGTTCTAATTTATAATTTATTGACTTTTAATTATAACAATGATCTAATACATCTTAGACATTTTCATGTAGTTTTATATGACCTTTTTCACCTCATACTGGCATACAGCTTGTTTGCCGCTGTCCCCCTCTTTAAGTAACTTGGTTACTGCAAGAGAATCAAACCAAAACTGCCTATATAAACTGCTTTTTATGGGTGAAAAAAGGTAGAAGGGTCCAACTAAATTGGAAACTAAGTAGCCTAATTATTTTCTAAAACATACAGCGTCAGGATTAAGTGCTTTTTAAGCTGGAAATTTTACCGCTACTGAATTATTAACAATAAGACTTTTTCAAAATGAGCATGAAGTATAATTTCAGATTGAAAGTTTAAAAATTAAATACAAATCTAAATACTAAAAAACATACATAAGCATACTAACACTAGGACCTAGTAATAATTTAGATTCTTGAAGACTCTGCAATTGCTTCGACAGCTGTTCATCATTCAGTTTTGTACTTTCACTGATTTCTGTATATGCTAAGGAGTCAGCTGTCTCAAATAGTAAAAGCAGCGCCATCTGATAAGTGCCCATTGTTACAATATATGGCTTCTTCAGATAACATAGTTTCAGCTCCGCTGTCAAATTAAATTAATAGAATACATAAAGATTAGATGCTGTAAAAGCGAATAATCTATATACATATGTCTCCAGTAAAAAACAGAACCCTTCACAAATTCAAAATACATAATTTAAGAATCAGTATACCATAGTAAGAAATTAAAAATACCTACAAATTTTATAGAAAACATAAACAGAACAATTTGATTAACTGATGCACTATTTTAAAAGGAAATATTTGTTAAATGTGGACAACATGAGTGAAAGATAATATCTAAACAAACTCGTACAGCCAGAATTTACTATAAAGTCTGGCAGCAGCTGGTTTTCTGCGCGATTTTTGTGATACAATTATGGGAGTTTTTCTGAAAGGTACTGGCACCGAGAATACGAATTCGGATGTTGCCACCCCCCAAAATAGTGCAAGTGGGGGGGGGGGGGCTAATGAAATTCTTTCCTCCTTTTATTAAAATTATTTTAAGACAGTTTAGGTTCAACCACAGCTCTCTGTTCGTGCCACATATTTGCTTGTTGCGCTGATGTTCATTCAGTTCACGTCTGGTACCTTTTCAAGTGAGTACAAGCATTTTTTTTTTGACCTTTTTTGGTCTTGGTTTTTTGTCTTTGTTCCATATTGTTATTTTATTCGTTCATGCTTCATTTTATTTAAGACTCTTGGGGAAGGTGACATGTTTTCGGGACCTTTCCGGACGGCAAATAGGAAGGGCAGTACGAACCAGCGATCTGGTCTTCCCCCTGATGCCGTGCCAGTCCTTGGTTCACCATTTCATTTTTTTTTTGTATTTTGTGATTATATCTACACACATAAATGGCTACTTCCATATGTATGTATGTCCGGGGTAGTCTTCAAAACTACTGGACCAATCTTAAACATTTTTTCACCGTAGATAGCTACATTAACAGGAATCAGGATAAGCTATAATTTATTTCTAAAAAACTTAGTTTTAAAAAGTTATTATAGAAAACAGTAAATTTTATTTAATTTCCCCATTAAATGATTAAATTTTCAACCCATTGTTTCAAAAATTTGTTGCCTTGCAACAACCATATTAATAGTAATCACTATGAAAATTTTGAACCAAGGCTTCTCTGGAGTAAATATGAAATTTATTGCTTCCTTAAGATTTTTATATTCATCTGTGCCAAAAATCACTAACGGGGCTAAATAAAAGGACAATTGATTTTGGCGATAGTTAGAAAATAGAAAGTGTTTATAGTAAAAAAAATTCTAAATTAGGTACATAAGATGTTTTCACCAATCAAGTTTTCACAAATGGAGTCACAAGGATAGAAACTAATAATTTAACATGCAATATTTGTAAATGGTTTACTCCAGGGCAATTGATACTGTAAATACATATTTATTTTAATATATCAAGCTTATAATATTTCCTATTTACCTAAACATTATTTGTAGCTCTCATTTGTATTTAGAGTGTGAAATACAGTTTTTTAGTTGATCCAGACAGAAAAATAGGTATTGTTCACAGAAGTAGCCATTTATGTATATAGATGTGCACTTTATTGTTGAAAAAATTATGAATGAGTTTCACTGAAACACATTACCCGGCAGAAACCCGGGCAGAGTCGGGTGCCCGGCTAGAAAACACCAACTCCAAAATACGCGTGTCCGGGGTAAACTCAGTAACTACCCGACCGATTTCGCTCAAATTTTTACAGCAGGTGCAGGTTAACCCAGGGAAGGTTGTTTGACCAGGTCGGAAAAAATCGATGAATAGTTTTTTTATTCAAAACCTAAATATATGACTGAAAAATGGCTCTATCTAGAGAAATAATTATCGTATCATCTTGATCCTGGTCTCATTTGAAAGCTTACAAAAATTCCTATAATAGAACATTTTCTACCTACGGTGCTGTGAAGGGGATGTTGAAAAATCACGTGGAAAAGACTTATACCTGCTAAAAGTTTATGAAATTTAAATTTTAATTGCAGTTGCCATTTTGTTCAAACGCGGAAATATTGACTTCGACATTTCCATGCGAAGTGAACTTAGCCAAGGCTTAACTCGCCCTTTGCAGTTTTCGAGATTACGCTTACATTTTTTGAACGGGAAAACATTACTTTCTCCAAATGTCCAAATCATAGAAAAAGAAAAGTCTCTGGGAAGGAACAGTAGTTGTTTGCAGACTAAATAGTATTTTATTGCCTATTTAAAACATGTATTTAATGCCGCCATTATTAAATTTTTAACAATAATCGTTTCATTCTAACATTTCCGGTAACACCGCTATGCAGTTAATCTTCGTATTTAGCATCGTAAAGTTTGGAAACAATCGGGAAATTCACCAAACCTCCCAGCCAGTGAAATCTTGCTTATTTGAGGGTCACTGTTAGATTGTAATCAGTTCAAAGAAACGGTGTGAAAGACATTACATTTCTAGCCTTTTAATATTCACATTAAAATCATAGAAGAATGGTTGTGGCAGAGCTATGTGACATAACCGATTCTTTATGTTATTAAATTTAGATTTGGCGTCCAATTTTACATTGACGTGTAACATTTACGGTTAAATAGGTTAATTATATCAAATTTCGTTGGCAAAACTGCTGTGGTCGTTGAGTTTTCGAAAATTTTGGTGCTACAGCTGTGTCAAAAGTTTCATTGAAACATAAAAATTTTGCTAAAAGCAAGTAAGGTCACACACACACACATACACGCAAAAGAAGAAAAAAGTCTTTAAAACTGAAGTAGTCTTTCCATTGAACAATAGAAAATCGCATTAAAAATGTCATTATACTCCATTTAATCAGGAAGTATTTAGGCTATATAACATTACGCTATTTTTGTTTGGCAGCTGTGTGTAGAGGGGGCTGTTCGTAGCGAGCCGCCGCAGCGGCAAGTTTTTTGCTATACCACCAGCGGATGCCTCACATGACATCGCTTTCATTTCTAAGGTAGCCCATGCAACGCCGGGCCACGCAGCTAGTATATATATATACTGTCGTTCCTGCTTAATCGGGTAACGGATAAACGAATACACCGCTCATACGAATAAAATATCCCGGAACCGTGCTGTAGATGAAATGTTAAAGATCCCCGCTTAAACAAATAATATTTTTTAGAACCGTTTTAAGCGGGGCCGACAGTATATATAAAAGACCTGCAATGGGAGGAATGGGATATGTCTCATCCCTTCCAAATTTAAGTTATTCCTTTCACTTCTCCTAGCTTTTATTTTCTAAATAGCCGAATAAGTTAACTGTTAACGTTTTCACTTTCTTTTACTGCTGTTTACCATAATTAATTGCAGAGTGTTGCACAGTTGTTAATCAAAACTTTATAAAAATGTGTAAGGCAGTGCATCTTAGTACATCATCTAAATTTTAGTTTTGAATAATTTAATGCAGCAATATACAATAACATAAAAGTACAACTTCTTCTATTAACAAAAACAGAGATTGAAAAACTAAATTCCACTCTTTTCCAAAAATGTACTTAAGAACACTAATTGAGTGAAATGTTTAATAACATTCCACATTAAAAACATATTTTCGAGCAAAACCACTAATACCTTAATTTCAATTAATGAAAACTGTGCTATTTGAGCATAGAGTTGGAAAAAAAAAAATGTTTAAAACTTAACACAATAACAATGTGAAATTTTTTTCAAAATAATATTCAGCAAGCATCAGCAAAACTAAGCCATCATGGCACATAGCACATGTATTTTGATTTCATGCACAATACATAGTCAATACTATAAAATAAATGAAAAGAAAATTAAAATATGAATACCAGTTGAAAGATGGTGGAGCCAAGTTAGTTTGCGCCCACTAAACCTTGTACTGTAAAAAGCTTCAAACTGTAAGAAGAGAAATACTTTAGTTAACTTTTAAAATAAATAAATAAAAGTTTTTATTTAAGATCATTTACAAAATGGGGAAAAAAGAAGATGTCACTAAGATATCTTAATACCTCACAAAGTTTTCCTTTTTTTAATTTTTTAAGCTTTAAATATTGCCACACAAACACTTCACTTACGTTTGTTAGGTTTTATCAGAGTTGATTTTAATTGGTCTTACAGACGATAAAATATTTTAACATTAACCAAACAAACTTCAGAAAGAGCATAAAAACACAAACCCGACACTCAGGCACAACGTTAAACAGATCACATATTTGTGCATAGCCCGAAACACACACCAACACGACAGACTGCATGTTATACTCTATGCAAAGTAGAAACTGGGTGCCTAGATAGTCGAGATAGTGTCCAAGAAAGGATTGGGGCAGGAGGACACTTTGGGCACCTATATTACAATCATAAGAACATTAAGTTACTGTCATATTTTGTTTACCTAATGTTGCATGACATACTATTGTTGAAAAATCGTTTGGCTCATAGGTAGACTATTCAGCTTGGCAAATGGTGGAATGATTGCAATCAGAAACCGTTTTCGTTAGTTAGTATAAAAGTAACCTTAACCCATTAATGCCTGACTTTTTTTTCCAAAGATATTTTGTACTGATTACAAACAGTACTAGGACAGGAAAAATACTTAAAAAAAATATGTAAAAAATAATTTTTTATTAAGGAAAGAAAAATCGTCCTTTAAAAGTTACGATGACCCCCAGAGGGTACATACTTCTTTTTACTAAATTTTTTTTCTGCTTACGATATAATATTTAAAAAGACATTTTATAAGAAGAAATAAAATTAGCAATTAACATAAACTGGGAAGCTGGGAATAACTTTGAAAACTTTTTTTCTTGAGATTGTGAACGATGTCATTTTTGATAAAGATCATATTAAAACTGCTAAAGAACACACTTTACAATGGTTATGCGCTGCAATCTGCTAATAACAAATTGAAACAATACCAAGGTACTAATTGAACACTATTATTTGGTTGAAATGTTCATTTTGGGGAAATTCAGACCCTTTTTTGGAGCGTCCCTAAAAAGGGACGATAGGCATTAATGGGTTGATTCTTAGACCAGTTTATCTTTAGTCAACAGGTGCGTAGGCATAATCCTGAACAATGGGACTTAGCCGCTGAATAGTAAGTATATATATGTTATTGTGTAAAATTCAATTTAAAATGTTGTTTTTTTATGTCATTCGAATAATTTTTAATCATTTTTTCTCCATTGTCAAAATGGAAAACTACAACATTTTCCTGCACATTATACGCAGTAGCTTATAATCTGCAGGTCCTAAAATCAGCCTGAACAATCTATATAATTTGCAGACAATGATGGCAAAACTGAAGTTGATTTAAATTTAACACATAATTTTAGTAATTAAATTAAAATGAAGAAGTAATAATTTGTAAGCTATAATCAAAATTGTTTAAATTTTTTTTTCTTGAAATCGTGATAATAGCACACTAATTACTTTTTAAACCAAGGCATAAAGATAAAAAGCAAATTGTCTAATCTAGTGCAGGTTAAGACTGCTTCTTCTTGGCATGTGGGGTTGTTTATTTTACTTAGCCTGAATTGTGTAAAAGAAAAATTCAGGATGAGTAAAATAAACTCGACAGGAAACGAAACACTGTCTTTTGGCAAATTAAAAAGCCAGAAGTGTTGACAAGAAAAAGCACACATAATCTGTGGTAGCGCATAATCCGTGGTTTATTAATTTTACAATTTTTAAACAAATCATCCATGGATAATACGGAGGAATTTACTCTTAAAAAGCACAAAATTAATAGCACTTACTTTTTGTACACTTTTTTCTAGTTCTTGCGGTATGGCAAATGGTGAGATGGAAGTTTGAGCTAATGGCCAGGCTCCAGCCTTTTAGTAAAAATGAAGATTTAAATATAATCTGATAAATATTAATAGAAAAACTTCTAAGTTAGAAAAAGATCATTCATACTATAATTTCAATAAAAAATTACATTTAGTTTAATCCTCCGAAAAGTTGAAGACAATAATAATAAAAAAAGTCTTGTTCGACATTTAGGTAGGGAAAAGAAAATAACAACCTATTTCAGTCAAGCCCCCTTAATACAATACCCAATTTGTCATGAAAAATTATTCTAATAAGTAGAATATTCTATTATCCAGGATATGTAAAAGCACATTACAAGAACATTTATTGTAATAAGTAGGATATTCTATTATTCAGGATATGCTAAAGCACATTACAATGTGTTAGTACATTGAAAATTGATTACATCAAGTGGGATATTCTTTTAACTGACATTTTTTCCAATAAGGAGACTCAAACTGTATCTTTCTTAGAAAGGACCAAAATTTCAAAATTCAGAAAAGGGTTATTTAATATTTATTTTGATTTTCTAGAACATTACATTTTTTAAAAAGCAGCAGGCCAAATTATTAAACATGAGAAATGAATAAATTAATTTTCATTTTGATTACTGTACAAGAATAAAGATTTCTTCCCTCAGATACTTTTTGTTCACACATGTACTTAAGAAAAAGAAAAGTCACTAATGGTTTTTCACTATTGATGGATCAGATTATCAATGTTCAGTAAAGTATAACCAGTTTCATCTTTTGCGTAAACACTTAAGGTTTACTTTGATATTTTCTGACAGCGAATACTTCTTTTTTTTTTGATATGTACACACTTCAATGTACACTTACTTTTCATTTCAGTTAACACTAATATTAATATAAATTCAATGAATATTCAATAAAAGAAAAGCAAATTGCTCAGTTGGAGAAAAAAAATCTTATTCTTTTTCACTTCTTTCAGTTATTCTTTCATAATTCATGCACACAAAATGTAGAGGAGAAATTTTCCAGACTAAACATATGGGGCATGAAGAGCCGAAAGAAATTTCTGAAGTACATGGCAGGTATGCTCACATGAATTGAATATGCAGTTCATTCATGTTTTAGTATAAAGAATTTTTGATAATTTTTCACTAATCATATCAACTCATAATGTTTCAATCTCATTAGCTACCTTAGTTGCAAAGTGGCTGCCACTTATATGAATCACGATTGTTCTAAACAGTTTTAATTCAAAGAATCGGCTAATTCGTTAAAGCTGGATATTGTTCTGTTTTTGTTGATTTGATTCATTAAAGTGGTTGATTTAATTATTTAATTAACCAGTGTCCACTCTTCTAAACCAGAATTATTTTGATTAGAAATTTAGATAACACTTATTTCAGGGTTGCCACAGGGAAAATGTCACAAAAAAGTAGCAAAAGTCGCCTAAAAATACTAAAAAAGTTGCAAAAAAGTTGCCTTGAAAATAAAAAAAAGTTGCCTTGAAAATAAAAAAAAGTTGAAAAAAAGTAGCCATGAAAAAAAAAAAGTTGCAAAGAAGCTGAATAGTAACATATGACAAGCTAAACTGAATATGAATAATGCTTTAAAAAAGTTCAAAAAATAAACAGGTTTTGAATTGATGCATCAAATTAAAGATACAAATGAGAAAAAAAAAAACAAGAGTACAACCGAGGTTATTTACTTTACAAGACTGCTACCATTCAAAAGAAAAAAATAATAATATACTCATATAAATACAGAAAATTTATTCCGAAAATCCATGTTTTTGGTTTTTTTTACAGAAAAATGATTCTATCGAAGTATTTTCCTTTTGTTCACTAAGCAAGTTAATTTTTTTTCTTCGTCTTCAATCTCTCTTTCCCTATTCCTCAACTTTATACTGCCTTCTAACATACCCTGAGCTATTCTAATACTTTTAGTGCCTTTTGCTTCAAGTGCTGATTTTAGCCTTTGGTTTAACTGTTTAAAAAGTACATCAGCTGATTTTTGAGTGTCCTTTCTCTCTCTCTCTATTTACTAGTTTGACTTTTTCTTCTGACTTTTTAATAGATCCCTTCAAACTTGACAGCTTTTCTTTTTCTATTTTTCTTTGTTTCAACTTTTCTTCATTTTCTTTTTCTAATCTCATTTGCTCTTCCTTCTTTTTCTTATAGTCTTCAAGGTAGAACTGGTATGATTTGTGTGCACCAAAAGCTAAATTTCAAAGTTCTTTATCAATTTGGAATTGTGTAACTGTAGAATAGCGCTTCAGAGCATCATATAATAAGCCTGTCGTTCAATACACATTCCGACATCAAATATTTATCTTCCGAAAGAACTCTTCTGGATATTGAAAACCCCCTCTCTACTTCACTATTACCATGAGACTAAATGTGACTAAAAATTAAAGTTACTTTCTCTGATGAAAATTATTAAAATTTGGGTGGCTTAGATGGATTATAATTCTATTAGCTTGACTAGAGAAAAGATCCGATGAGCATATGCTGTGCCGCTTTTACCATTAAAATCTGACTTATATGGGACACTGTTTCCGAAGAGGCTCAAGCACAATTCTTTGTTTTTTTATGCACCCCGATTCAGTTGTTCATCTACTTAGCTGTCACGTGCTGTTTTTGACCCAAGTAGAAGTTTTGTAGGATAAAGGGGCGAATCGTCAGTTCGAGCCAATTTTACAGTTCTTTCATCCTTAAGCAATATAATTTTTCTTGGTCTTTTTGATTGATACGCATGTCTGAATTTGCTCTCCACGAAGTAAAAAACAATGCACTATCATACGAGGGCCAATTTAAAAGACGAAAAATTAGCAAAGTGATTTCATTTCCAAATTTTGGCTTCAAAACTTTCTCCTTCCTTCTTTACACGAGAACTACAGAGAGTTTGGGAGTTTGATTATTCATTCAGCAATCCCTGCCCCTTATAGTTGAAGCAAAAAGCCCCACCTTTCTTCCAACAATTACCTTTCAAGAGATATTTGCATAAAATCTGACTTTTATCTAAACTTTTGCAAGAGCAAAAAAAAAAAATATGTCTTTTGCAATTTCCGATATTCGTTTTGGTTATATTTTTAAAAACTCCAGACACATATTTGGGACAATATTATCTACCCGCAGTAGAAATTTGAAAGCATTTCACTGACTAGTTAAATCTATTCTTTTTATTCATATATTTGCATTTTGTCTAAAGTATTGCATCGCACTGTAGCTGCCCTGTACCCAGTCGAGGTTGCTGCAAAGATCTGCACTGTATAAGGTTTCAGCTTCCGGAAAAGCTCAGATATCGGTAACGTACGAAGTATGCAAATCAGTTCCATACACGATCGACTTTCGTTTTCGTATCACTTAAGCCAAGTCCAACTTGTTGATTGGATGCAGTGGATTGGTGCAGCCCATAACGTCTATTTAGGGAAGGTTTTATTCTTGAAATGGAAATTACTTAAAACCATGAGTGAAAGAAAATCTCCAGGTGTTTCAAAAGAAACGTCGGGTGGAAAAAGTCTCCAAAAAAGTAGATTCGGTGAAAAAAAGTAGCTTTTTGGCCTGTTTTTGCATAAAAAAGTAGCTAAAGTCGCCTTGTGTCCAAAAAAGTAGCAAAAAGTAGCATTTAAGTATCCTGTGGCAACCCTGTTATTTCAGTCATGTGTTACAATTTATTTTTGTAAGATTACAAGCACTAACTGTGCAATATGAGATTGTTTTTACCAACAAGTTTGAATAATTTATATTAAACAGATTAAACAACATTTTAATGAACAAAAGTTTAAAATATAAGTAAGGAAAACTTTTTCTTCACCTAACTGGACTGACATCTTTTAACAATTTATAACTAATTTAAGTACTTGCTCATATTTTAAAATAAATATTTACTATACATTTTACACAATAAAACAAAAAGAAACAAACAATAACTTTAAAAACAAGGATCAATAAAGAAAAACACATACTAACCTGAAGAACTGAAATATTGAAATTTACACCTAGATCAATTTCATTCGTCCTTAGATAAGTGGAAAAGTTGCTGTTCAAATCAACACTTACACTGACGTCAGTAAACATGCGATGTAGTTTGCTAGTGAATTCATAACCACAAGCTTGCTAACAAGAAGGAGAAAATTTTTTATGAGTTCAGAGACAAGTTCAGAGGAATATAATGGTAAATAAATACAGGAAAACTCACTTTTAGTTTATTAATCATAGCCTCTTCTGCATCCATTGTCATAGATTGGCCATAAATTAACCTCTTGGCAAGCATCTTGGCATAAAACTATGAACAAGATATAAAATCAGGTAAACGAAAATATATAATTAAACACATGTATTAAAACAATTTTGTTGATAAAATGTCAATTTTCTGCAAATTTATGGCATATACTAACTGCGTGAATTACCATTTTAAATAAAAATATATAAACTAAAAATATCTTACAGAATTTTAGCTAACCAGCTAATCGATTTGTACAATTAGGTGGTGCATTAAAAATTGAATAAACAAGTATACTGAATGGTTTTGAAAAATAACACCTTTGTCAACCTCCTCGGCTGAACATCCTGGTGAGTCGCGCCTTGTACAACTAACTGATACCAGATGCGCAACATGTGGTCCTAATTAAAAGTTAGCTAGGAATGCGGAAGAACTAGCTAACAGCAAAAAGAAAAAAGAGGACATTCCTAGATAGACTTTAGAAGATTGGTGGTAGAACTGTGGCTTAACAATTTACTTTTAAGAATGTTGAATGTTGTATATAAAATGTGCGCTATGTAAGTAGTCTATGTCTAGCCAAGAGATGCAATAAACCTAAATTGAAAATCAACTAGCAGATGAGAAGCTTTTTTTTTTTTGTCCACAAGCACATTAAGATGCATCGGAACGACTAAACAGTTGACAACCTTAATTTTAAAAACTTGATGGACACAAGATACTAAGCTGCCTGGACACTTAAAGGGGGAGATAAAAATGTCAAAAGCTTAAAAATATAAAATTGATAAACGTAATTCTGGGTAGGAGAAGGGAGGGGTGACATTTACTGGAAACTTTTATCTTAAGCAGGAGAAAATTTGTCAAAAATGTATTATGATAAAAAATCAAACTCACGTGAAAATTTTGGAAGAATGACCAAAAATATATTAGAAGTATCAGTCATAAATGTAAAGACTTTTATGATGGGTTTTGGAGAAATTCAATTTCTCTGCATATATCATTGATTTTTATGACAAAAAAAAAAAAAAAAAAGTTTTAGATTGCAGTTTATAACACAAAAATTAAACTTCATTAAAGCCAATAAAAAGTCAATGAGAGACTAAGCATATCACACCTAATTCAATACTTAAATCACTTTAACGTTACAATAGCGAACAATACTTACTTTTTGAAAGACATCTTTATCATCTATGTATTTAAAAATTGTTATTGACTGGGATAGTTTATCTTCCACTTCATTTTCTGTACATGTTTTGGCATTTTTTTTCAAAAGAGAATCACAATATTTTGCTAACTAAAAAATAAAAGTAAATTATTATTAGTCAGGCAATTAAATTGCATATTTATCCACACACAAATCGAATTACTAAATATTTTGGGTGAAGATGACATGAAAATAAACACATGAAAATGTAATAACATTTTAAATGAAAAGTTTTACATAAAAAAAATCACTTTTTATGACATTGCAGATCATACTAGTTTCCGTAGAAGCAATTAACACAACAAATGTCAGCCTTGCTTTCTTTCCAATGGCTGCTGAACTTTACTTACTTTTTTGTTACTAACAATTAATAAATTTGTAAAATACTAATCACGTACATGTTTTACTAGTCTCATAATATCTATTATGTCCTAATTCTTTTTAGCCAACTTTTCTAGCCAAAAGGAAGAAGAAAAAAAAAAGCATGAAAACAGTCTAAATGCATTACAAAAATCTCTTGTTATTTAAAGTGCTTTGCTGAAAATAAGTTATTTTTGAATCTTTTAATTGCAGTTGCATATTAACTGCTTCTCAACAAGATGGTTATGTTACTTCTTTCTTTATTGATATCAATCAAAAACATTATATGTTATTTTTACTTATTAAATAAACATGCAATAACATAATTCAAGTTTTTTGTCTTGTGTTTCAACTGATCTCATGTACTGTTTTGACAGCCAGAGGCCAATGGTGCCACTAGAAATAAAAACAGTTCAACCACCAATGGCGTCCGCTAATATGAAAGAAAGCAATATTTTGAAAAACAAAAAAAAAAAAAAAAAAAGAGAGAGAGAGAGAGAGAGAGAGAGAGAGAGATGCACCAGCTAACAAATGTTAGTTAGACATTGAAAATAAAATTTTATTCACTGCAATTACAATTATTGCTTATCTAGAGCAAAGGCTGTTAATATATAGGTTGATAATAAGAATTTATTAGAACTAAAAAGGAAAAAAATACTTACTAATTCTGGTGAGCGACAAGCAAGCTTTGGATTTCCTTTAAAATTAATGACTGCAGCACATGCCTGAAAGTAAAAACAGTTACATGATGCATTGAGCTAGGATTCTTAATCAAACAGTCTCAACCAAATTATACGACAAACTACTGCAAATTTTAAAATTAGAGAAAAGAATATAAATCAAATTTATAACAAAAAATAAACTTACTTTATCTAAAGCTCCTATAAATTGTTGATCTCCATTAAATACATCTTTAATTAGGCTATTGTACTTTCCATGTACAGTAAGGAGTGATTCAACAAAAAGTTGAGGAATCTAAAATTACAAAAGAATAACAGAACTATGAATAGCTTAAATAGAATGCACATTAAATTCACTATTTTAAGAACTACATATATAAGTAAAATTGCACAGGGGCATTTGCTCAAAAATTTGATTTTTAATTACCTTTCTGTGCAAAAACACAAAATATTAAAGCTCATTACTCTCGGAAGAGTTTCTTGGTATCTTCCTTTGAGAAAAACAATTTTAGAAGCTATTGAAATTTTAACAATATTTTTACATGAAGCAGCATTTATACTTGAGAGCTTTATCCCAAAGGGGATAATCTGAATTGAGCAAATGTTGAGCTTCCCAAATGGAGCTTAGTGTTGGTTTTGAACCTAATACAAAAAAATTGCTGAAATCAGGCTAACAGGGAGGAGGATATCAGGCATGTGACCACGGGGAAGGGTGCAGCAAGGGTCTTCCCACCAGAACTGATGGTTTTCAGCCAGGGTGTCAATGATTTAAATCAATCAATTTAAATCAATTGATTTTTTTTTAAATCATTGATTTAAATCACTTTTTATTTTAATCCTTAAAAAATTCTCTTGCACAATCCCAATTTCATTATTTTTACTATTTTCTTTTAGCGCTTTGATCTCCACCTAATAAATGGAAAAGAAATCCTACTCATCCCCCCTCCACAGATGCTGGAAGGTTGCAATCCAAATAATATGTATGCACAAATAATGCTATTTGTTGTCTAATATGTGAAATAAAGAAAATACATGCAGGGGCAGGGCAGGTGTTGTAAAGAGTGAATTGAGGGGGGAGGGACATGATAGAATGTGTGTGATATACTTGCAGTGAAAAGAAAAAACAAAAACAACCTAACAGAAAATGAATTTTCTATGCCTTGCATTAGCGACTGGGGAGGGGGGGGGGCAGTCCTTATTAGCAGGGCTGCGGAGTCGGAGTCGGACTGATTTTGGACCAAAGGAGTCGGAGTCGCTGAAAAACATGTCGACTCCGACCAGCTCCGATTTGGTTGAAATTTTATGGAGGTGAAAACATGTCTTTGAAACTAACAGATACAAATTTTCAGCGTCCAATATCCAAATCCTTAGCATCTAGGATCATTAAAAAGTGCTTCAAATGGCGGGTCTTTGCAGCAAAAATGCAATGTGTTAAAATAAAGTCTGGCCATTTAACAAGAAAATGATTAGTTATGTACGGAGTCAAATGACAAGAGCGGCACTTGTCTTTTGCTCTGGAGAAAATGAACTTTTTGGGAGGTCACAGTGACCTCCGAGAATTGAGGTGAATGTGATGAAATTACCTGCGAGAATGCTTGAGAAAATTGAACTTCTTGAGAGGTCACAATGACCTCTGACTGGGATACCCCAGCTTGCTATCTGCCCCCCTAAAGTGAGTCCTAGCTACGACCCTGAATAAAAATGAAACTTTTAAAAATAGACTTAATATTTCAACCTTTGTTTAGGGTTTTTCCCTCTTCATATTTGGGTAAAAAAAATAATAAAAAAAAAAGCAGGAGTCGGGAGTCGGAGTCGAAAGTTTTAAAATCCCGGAGTCGGAGTCGACCATTTTTCCTCCGACTCCGCAGCCCTGCTTATTAGTGGCTGAAATGGAACATATTCCAGGTTTAAAAAACAAAAGCAAAATAAAGAGGGGGGGGGGGGTGAATGAAGTGAGGATTGGGTTGAGCTTCCTGCCCCATTTGATTTTTATCCTAGCTAGTAGACAGGATTATTTTCAGATTGGCTCCTAACACTTTTTTCTGGGTTTCTTACTGGTGAAGCTTTACTTCAAAGGTGTTTTTGTGTTTTTAAAAACTTTAAGGTAAGTTGTTCATAAATAAAAATTAATTAATAACTGAAGTTTCTAAGTTAAAAAAAAAAAAAATAAAAAAAATCAGATTTAAATCAAAAAAATCTGATTCAAATAAAAAAAAATCCGATTATTTTTATTTTTTTAAAAAAATCATTGATTTTTTTACACCCTGTTTTCAGCAAAACTCACCAATCATTTCATGCCTGGTGTACAAATACGAAGATTGTTTATGATCCTTTCTTTGACCCCACCCATCTCTCCAACCAGAAAAAAAGAATAAATTGTGGTTACAACTCAGCCAGATTACGTCTTGTTTTCTTGCTTTTAAAATGGTTTTGAAGTATTTAGATGGACAAATGCAGAATTACAGTAAGCATAAGCTTTTTAACACTGCTGCTTTATATATATATATATACATATATATATATATATATACACTGCTCGACATTGAAAATGCAACACCAAGAAGGAGTGGTCAGAAATTGATGAAATTTGGTAAGAAGACAGAGACAGCATGGAACAATAAGTGATATTTATTTCAAAATAAATAAGCAAAATTTAGAGCGAGGACGGCGTCGGCCCAGTAAGAAGTAGGACCACCGCGGACAGCGATGCACGCAGAAACACGTATAGGCATGGAGTCAATAAGCCTGCGGATGGTGTCCTGAGGGATGGCACTCCATTCCATTTCAACCATTTGCCACAGTTCGTCCTCTGAACGAGGCAGTGGCATGTTCTGCAAACGGCGTCCAATCACGTCCCACACATGTTCGATTGGTGACAAGTCAGGAGAGTATGGTGGCCAGGAAAGCATCTGTACACCTCGTAGAGCATGTTGGCTGATTCGAGCACTGTGAGGCCGGGCGTTATCCTGTTGAAAAATTGCATTTGGCAGACCCTGAAGGTAGGGGATTGCCACCGGCCGCAGTACATTATCTACATATCGTTGGGCCGTCATAGTGCCCCGAATACGAACTAGAGGTGATACGGAATTGTATGCAATAGCGCCCCAAACCATTATGCCACGTTGTCGCGCTGTGGGGCGTTCCACAGTTACTGCCGGATTCGATCTTTCTCCACGTCGACGCCACACACGTATGCGATGACTATCGCTGGACAAACAGAAGCGGGATTCATCTGAGAACACTACGGTTTGCCATTCTGCCATCCACGTCGCTCTGGTCCGGCACCATTCCAAACGTTGGAGTCTGTGCTGTGAGGTCAATGGCAGTCTTCTTAGCGGGCGCCGTGATTGCAGGCCACGTGCAACCAGTCGACGGGAAATGGTTCTGGTCGACACAGGAACATCCAGGGTACCTTGCACGTGCTGCAGAATCGACGTACAAGTGACTTGCGGGTCCGCCACAGCTTGTCGGTGAATCCGTCGATCCAAGCGGTCTGACGTCACTCTGGCTGCACCTGCACTCCTCAATGTGGCTACATTTAATCTTTCCAACCATCTCCGACACAGCCGATGCACAGTGCTTGCATCCATATGGGTATCAGCTGCAATTTGACGTATGGACCAACCTCCCCTTCTCAGTCCGATCACCATACCCCTTGTAAAGTCGTCTATATGCTGGAAGTGTCTTCGTTGAGGATGGCGTTGTATTTCCTCCTATCACACGTATTCTTCGAGACAAAAACCAAATTTCTCCGATAATTAGTCTGGCAGAAAAACCAACATGAACATAGCCCACTTTTCAACTTCATTCTCTTATATCTTACTTCACGTGCGTCGGAGAGCTGCGCATTTCATATCATTTGCATAACTCAGTGACGTGCGTCTACGGTAAAATGTGCATGAATTTCTGACCACTCCTTCTTGGTGTTGCATTTTCAATGTCGAGCAGTGTATATATATATATATATATATATATATACACAGATGGGTGACAAAATAATACGAACACCTGTGAAATATCAAAAATTCTTTATTAATGCGCAGTTGGGCCACCCTTTGACTGAATTACAGCTTTAATACGACGTGGGATTGATGCATAAAGGTCATTGACAACGTTTAAAGGAATATTAAGCCATTCCTCTTACAGAGAGGCCTCTAATTCTGAAAGATTTGATCGAGGTTTGAATCGAGAACGAAGTTTAGACTCCAAATATTGCCACAAATGTTCAATAATATTTAAGTCCGGAGACTGAGGGAGCCAGGCGAGATGCTCAACTTCATTGTCATGCTCTTCGAACCATGTTTGGACGCACCTGGCGGTGTGGATAGGGGCGTTGTCGCCTTAAAAAATCGGTCGCTCTCATGGGAATACAGTCTGTACAAAAGGATGAACATGATCCGCTAGAACGCTTAGATAGTCATTAGATTTAATTCTCCCATGCAGACGTACTAGTGGCCCAAGACCACGCCAAGAAATCGCACCGCAAACAATAATGGAGCCACCTCCATGTTTCACAGTTGGTAAGAGGCATTCAGGATCAAACGCTTCTTTGGGTGATCTCCAGACATAAACGCGTCCAATGGTCTGAAATAAGGTGAAGGATGATTCATTGGACCATATTACCTGCTGCCACTACTGTGGGGACCAGATTTTGTGACATCTACACCACTGACGGCGCTTGAAAGCATTGGTTGCTGTCACCAAGGGTTTACGAATTGCCACTCACCCATAAATGTTTGCTACATGAAGTTCTCTTTGAACAGTTCTTGTTGAAACGAGGTCCTGAAGATGACTGTTCATGACTGATGTTATATCGGATGATGATTGCTTGTGTTTTCGAGCTACTACGTGCTTCAAGACACGTCTATCCCTATCACCAAGCTTTGAGTTTCGGCCAATGTTTTGCTTTGAAGACTTCGTTTTACCTTCTTTCATGTATGCTGCCATAACGGCTGATTCAGTACTTCTTGCAAACCCCAAAAGGTTTGCTGTTTCTGTCACCGATGCTCCACTTAAACGCGCCCCAACAATCATCCCTCTTTGGAATGCTGACAGGTCAGACATTTCCGCTTATAAAAGCTAGTTCGATAAACTCATGCAACACAGGTGACTAATGTTGAGAGACTAATAGCTTCCTTTTCACGCTCACCAAGTGGCAGACTTCTGTTGCAGTTGGAGCGGTTGTACTGCAGCTGTGAAATAAGTCAAACTTTTTCACAGGTGTTCGTATTATTTTGTCACCCATCTGTATATATATATATATATATATATATATACAGGGTGTCCACTCCTATCGTGGACCAATAGCTAATTTCTTAACCGTTAGAGATAAGCATATAGTTTATTTGGGAAAAAATCTCTAAATTACGAAAGGAATTTTGGGTCTATTCAATGTTTTTCAAAAAATCAAATTTTGAAAAAGTTACGAAATTTAAATTTTTATACAGCCCCCCAGTCCTATCAATCATATTTAGTAAAACATTCTTGACACTGTAATGTTTAAAACTAAAAAAAAATCACTCTTCTACCACAAAAATTGACCGAGTTATGACGTTTTGAAAAATCAAGATTTTGAAGGATTTCGCATACGGTCCCTTCAGCGATCTCTCGATGACGTCATGAAATAATGCAAAATCTTGATTTTTCAAAACGTCATAACTCGGTCAATTTTTGTCGTAGAACAGTGATTTTTTTTTAGTTTTAAACGTTACAGTGTCAAGAATGTTTTACTAAACATGATTGATAGGATTGGAAGGCTGTATAAAAATCTAAATTTCGTAACTCTTTCAAAATTTGATTTTTTGAAAAACATTGAATAGAGCCAAAATTCCTTTCGTAATTTAGAGATTTTTTCCCAAATGAACAATATGCTTATCTCTAACGGTTAAGAAATTAGCTATTGGTCCACGATAGGAGTGGACACCCTGTATATATATATATACATATATATACATATATATATATATATATATATATATATATATATATATATTACTCAGCAACAAATGCTTATAATTTTAACATGAGCTTTAGCATAATCTTTTAAAGAGTTATATTTGAGAACACAGTAGCTTTATTTTCAACCTGAAACAGTTGAGCAATATTTGCTAAATACATCTAATAAATTTAATTAAAATGAATTGCCTCTTAATGCTACAGTTGAACCTTGTTAATTCCAACATGCTCAAAACAACTTACTGTTAAGATGAACTACATTTCCAATTCCTGCTCCATTAATTCTGTTTCGGATAAGACGAATAATGGTTTAGACGAATCAATTATAAAGATTCCCTGGAGTTTTGCAAAACAAGATTTCACTATAAATAATTTTTAAAAAAGCCCCATTCATTATATTAATGCACATCATTTTTTCCCTACTGAAAATTTAACAAACTTATGAGCAACAAATAAAATTTTAAAATTTCTAATTAAAAAATTTAAAGATACAAAAATTAATTCACTAATGTGAGAAGAAATATTTACATTATCGCCTCTTAAATTATTTACAACATCTAGGCCAATCTTAGTAATGTGTTTTTGGACTTCTAAAATTAATGCTTCAGCACCACTTGGGATGGACTTGAGTAAGAGATACATATGATGAAGATCTGTAAAAGAAAATATGGTATGAGAGAATTTTTATTAAAAAACAATGTATCAAGTGTACAAACTAAATTTTCATACATTTTCATTCATTGTTTTAAGACAAGCATATTTTCAGAATACAGAATCTAATACTATAGAAAAACTCTTGCTGATATAACTAAATCAATCATTTTCTTACAACATTATCATTTCTTTATGTATCTAATAAACTTTCACACAATCTAATAAACTCGGCTGCACAAATCGGGATCGGCTTGAATGACAGGAAGAAAGAACTGGACATGCATCTTTTTTACAGAAAATAGAAGGGATTAGAAAGTCTGTTGGGAATAAGAGAGCATTGAAATGCTCACTCTTATCTCGTGGTAGCTAAGAAAGTTCATCTTCATTCATTATTTAATGTTTGCATCTTTCTGACGTTGAAAATTTACTTAAATTTCATATCTTGTTTAAACTTCAGTATTTGTGGAAAGCCCCAAAGCAGAATACTGCTAAATTTTGAATGTACGTCGCAGATTAGATATCTGAACTGCAGAACAATTCTGTTCAAATGTGAGGGAAAATTGTGAAAATTTTCTACAGAAATTTCGAATTTCTGTCAAAACGAGTTTTCTAACTAGATACAATTTTGCAGAAATTCAGAACAATTTCTGCAGATTACTTCAAATTAGAAAAAAAAAATTAAAATTTCTACAAATTATGCTTATTAGGCAGAAAATCAAAAGGTCTATTTTTTGCGACATTTGCAGGAGCTTCAAATTTAGTTCAAGCTGGATAAAATCAGCGAACTTTGCACAACATTACATGTCTAGTAAAAAGATAATTGCAGAAAATTATGTTTGACTGCACCTGTTTTGTGCCCCCTAAGCGTCCTGCCTCCGAGACTTGGTCTCATTATTAGCCATGTGCTTTTATCCAGAGTGAAAACATTGCTTTTAATGCTGCGTCTAAGCATTCAGAGCACTTTGATGTTTTGAGAAGCAGACAGTGAAAGGTTTTTACATTTTTTGTCAAGAATGTGTGACTGGAATTTTGATTTCACGCTTTTTTCTGCAGAAAGACTGCCTGAAAAAATACTCCTTTCATAGTCCTGTATGAAACCATTTTGATTTCAGGATCATGGTTTTTGAAAACGGTCATGTTTCTACCTGTGCTGTACAGTGCTTAAAGTACTTGCAGAACAATTTTGTGATATGATATTACATTGCAGAACATCAAAAAGTATTCTGCTTTGGGGGTGGTACGTAGGAGAAAAGATAACGTAAATAAAGCACAAAATAGCAAGAAAATACAGCATATAACTATTTCAAGACATCAATGGAGCCTATTCATCAGTGCAAAAAGCTCATCCCACAACTAGAAAGTTGTGAGTTGTCTCACAGCTTTATTTGCAGATAATGCCAAAAACTGTGGTAAATTTAATTTCTTTATTGATTTTAAGTAAATTTTTTTTTTGTTCTAATGTTAATTTTTTGAAAATATTGGAAATCCGGTAAAATACCGGAACACAATCACCCCTGCATGGTAAATCCACTGCTGTCCAGAAATATGCTTAAAATATCTTTATGCAAAGATGTCATCCTTCAGCACACGCAGGGTATTAATATTCAGAAAACAAGATGAGGCAATTAGTTCAAAACATAATTATTCCATCTTTGGTAAAATAGAAAAAGTACTGTTTTATACCAGTGCAAGCTTCTTGTTGAACCATTCTTTTGCATTCTCCATGAAGGAATTGCAGGTGATCTGCTACCATCCGTTGTTGGCATTCCTGTGTTACTCTAGGATAAGAGCTTGGATGAAGATATTTTCGACTACGAAGATTTTCATCATCTAGTTTTTGTAACACCTGAAAGAGATAAAAGTGGTTTGTATGATCAGTTTTCATCTAAAGAGGTTTGTTAATTATTTTAGGACTATAAATTTTTGTCTACTGTATGGAGTCATGGCTTGGCATAAATTATTATTTACTGCTTCAGTAATGTCTTCACTTAATGTTATTTTTGCAAAAATGCTGACAGCTTTGAAAGATGGATGGCATTATTTTTTTTTTTTTAATCATACATATAAATTACATTTTAAAGAGTGGAGAATTTAAGCAATTGAATTTGAGCCTTTAAAAACTAAGCATATTTTTTATAAATCTGTAGCTCTGATTTTATTAATGTTACATTCATCACAACATAATTTAAATATTCCATGCAGAAATGATGTATGTCAGCTTGAATAGAGCTAAAATATTTTTCTCATTCAGAAACTGCAAAAATGAATGATTAGCACGTAAAAAAATATATCAACAAATTTGATACAAGAATAAAGTCTAGATGCACAATAGCAGCTCCCGAGAGAGTAGAGGGCCATACTATATATAAATAAATAATGTATACTTACTCTTTCAATGTACTGAGAACAATCATTTTCCTGCAATAAGCGATTTGCTTCTAGAGTATAATATTCACCTGTATCTTTCAAAAATGGTGTTTCAAAAATAGTTTGATAAAGCTGAAAGAAAGAAAAATAAGTTCAGATACATCACCTAATTTTAACACAGTTTGAACTCTTATAAACTCACAAAAACTTTTGGCAAATGATTGGTTAAAATATCTATAAGCTTACAATAATTTAAATGGGTAATTTATGCTTAAAATAATTACGAAAAATCAGAAAATATAAAAAAATAGTATGTTGTGGCCGTCATGATACTGTCTGCTATATGTTTCTGGGAAATTCTTGGCGCTTACGTAACATTGCAAATTACTAAGTTTTGTTATTTATAAAAGTAGACTCAAGAACAAAAATTTTAAATTATTTTAAAAGCTTCTCTTAAAATAATTGTTAACATATTATATGCTAACAAATACTAGGCAGCTACAGATAAAAATCTTAAATCCTTGTGATTTTTCCGATGGTTTGCTAACAATTGAACAACAAGAAAGGCTTTCTTGATGTAATGTTAAGTGAAAACATTTAAATATAATTCATCTTTCGCATTGTTGATTGCTACTCATGCAAACAATGACAAAAATCTAGGTTCAGTTTTATGACAAATTTCATTTAATTTATAGCATTACTTCTTGAGATATAGCAGTCTCAATGAACAAATAAGAGTGTCTGATTGCATCAGTCCCTTGAAGTTATTGGTACTAAAATCAAGGATTTGTACTATCAGAGGTATGTATGTGAACCAATTTGTATTTAAATCCTTTACTTCTTGAAACAGAGCAGCTACAAATAATGAGAGAAAACAGTTCAATTACTCAACTCCTCCAGCCCCCTTGAGAGTCCAATGTCTCAAGTTGAGACATCAGTGACTTCATTAGACAAATAACTCTTACAATGAAGCAAAAAGAAAATAAATATTTCAAAACAAAATTTTGAAATAGGTTTAAGCTTTAAACCAGGTCAAAACATGTGAAAATAATACAATTAAAGCACAATTTTGTAATTGAATGTATTTGACATTTATTGTAGCTAAATGCAAATCCTTTAAGTTGGGTTCATATCAAATCCAGGAAAATTAGTAACTAGACATAAACACTTTGAACTGAGCATTCTAATTGCACTGAACAATCTAATTTTCAATAAAAAATTAACAGTTCTTTATTTTCTGCTAATAATACAAATTTTACTGCCCAAAAATTAAAATATATACAGAAGGTTAAAATAATAAATAAATGGAACCTAATTAAAGATGAGAAATGTTTTGTTATCTGTAAAATTTCATTGAAATTATAATTATTTAGTAACAATCAGACTTTATACCTAACAATGTACTTGTTGAATCTTTTTTCAACAAGGCATTGGCAATAAAAATAAAACAGAAACTTACACTTAAAGGTAAGTTTTTCTTATATTCTTCTACTTGAACAAAGGATTGAATTACACCATGAAAAACTGGTTGATTAGGAGTATCTCCAAGTCGATCACTAGAAAATGATAAATACAATTTAGTGAAGGCTAAATGAAAAAAGAGAAGTATTTCATAAAAATAATGGAATAAAACAAAGAATGAGAAATAATTTTTCACTTTTCAAAAGCAATTTATAACTACAATTAATTAACATTTTAAATGACTCAATCAATAAAAGAAATCATGTCTTTAACCCATTAATGCCTAGCGTCCCTTTTTAGGGACGGTCCAAAAAAGGATCTGAATTTCCCCAAAATGAACATTTCAACCAAATAATAGTGTTCAATTAGTACCTTGGTATTGTCTCAATTCGTTATTAACAGATTGCAGCACATAGCCATTGTAAAGTGTGTTCTGTAGCAGTTTTAATATGATATTTATCAAAAATGACATCATTCAAAAATGAAAAGTTTTCAAAGTTATTCCCAGCTTCCCAGTTTATGTTAATTGCTGATTTTATTTCTTCTTATAAAATGTCTTTTTCAATACTATATCGTAGGCAGAAATTTTTTTTAGTAAATCAAGTATGTACCCTCTGGGGTCTATCGTAACTTTTAAGGGAAGTCTTTTCTTTCCTTAATAAAACAATTATTTTTTACATAAGATTTTTTATTATTTTTCCTGGCCATTAAACACTGTTTGTAACCAGCATACAAAATATCTTTGGAAAAAAAAATGTCATGCATTAATGGGTTAAAGCAACCATGTGTCCCGAATTTCCAGGAAAGTAATAAAAATTTTCAACCCCTATCCCAATTTTTCCCAACTTGTTTTTTTTGTCCTAAATTTCTAGCATTTGTCCAAAATTATCATGAAAAATAGTAGTACTACTGATTAATAATACTAATGCAGAAACTAAGCAAATATTAGCATTATGATCAGTGTTTGGAGTAGCGGTAAGATACAGCTCACAGTAGACATTTTAGAGGGCATGTTCATTGCCAGAATCAATTTGATGAACATTGCATTGGTTTTGTAAGATCAAAAAAGAAAATTCTTCAAAAAAAAAAAAAATAATTTGGAGATTTTTCTTAAAATTTTGGCAGATTCTAAGACTATATTTTGATAACAGGGACACAAGAGCAAATAATTTATTCATGAAAAACTCGCTTCAATATGCTTCTCTGATTATTACTTAGATTTTTTTATTATTACACTAAGATATGGTTTCCTGGTAAGATAATTAATATTTCAGAGCAGATAAGCATAGTAAATATGATTGGCATTTGAACCATGGGACAAATACATAGTGTTTAAATACAGATTAGTAGTTAAAGCAATATGTACAAAATTACGTAAATACCATAATAATTTAATCATTAAATATTAAACAAAGTATTTAGATTGAAACCTTGAGTAGGTATTAAAGTAAAGTGCGGAAATTTTCAAACAAAAGTGTTTTACACCAAATTTCAAACATCTTCCAAAATTCCAGCTTTTTCAGATTGAAACTCAGGAAATTTGACAGAAAATTATTTATACCACAAGAAAAAAATGACACATAACAATTAAATTACGACTAAAGCTCGACTAAAGAGTAGAGATACAACGAAACTTTCGGGTTTGGGCTTTTAGTGCTTTACACAATCTTATACTTCAGCTTCTTTTTTGAGCATTTAAAAGATTTTATAAATCGAAAGCGTCTTAAAATTTTCACATCAAAATTTATTTTGAACATATTTAGCAATAACTGCTTGATCAAACCCGACTATTTATCTATTTTTCCTCTCGGCTTATTTGAATTGCTCAAGTGATAGACTATTTATGATTTAAATAATTGGTAATAAGATGAATTCTCACCTTCTAATTCCTTCCAAGAGAAGATGAACAAGGTTTTCTCTTAATTTCTCAATCATATTCTTTTTCCACAGATCCAGTCCTAGCTATTAAAATACATGCAAATACATTTTTAGCACTATTCTTTACTCTCTAAACCAAAATTTAATGAAATACATTAAACACCTGAACAAATAAATACAGTGAAACTGTGTTACGGCAACAAAAGTTTATGATGCTATAGCAGTGTGCTGTTATAGAGGATCATCAATTCTGTTGATAGATAAATGAAAGGACTGATATTTTTTGGTGTTATTACACAGTTGTAGCTACAACTAAGTTGAACTGGGTATAAAAACGTGATTTTATGGGAGTCTTTCAGTAACTAGAAGAGCATAATCTAAATTAAATTGTGGAGGAAATAACATGAGATACCAAATGAGGAAAATATTTCAACACTTCTCAGTTAAATGCATCCAATTCAATAAACAACAATTTTAATGTAAGAAGCTAAGAAATTTCAGATTAGAGGATAACACTTTTCCCCTAGTCTTCAAACTAATTCCCAAAGGCATAGTTAGTGTAATCTAATATATAAAATTCTCGTGTCACAGTTTTCGTTGCGAAACTCCTTCGAAACTGCTTGACCGATTTTGATGAAATTTTTTGTGCTTATCCAGTATCTATGAGAATCGGCCAACATCTATTTTTCATCCCCCTAAATGTTAGGGGTAGTCCACCCCTAAATTTTTTTTGTTCGCACTTAACATCTGATCTACTGAACTAAAACAATATGTGTTATCGTAAATCCTTACTTCAATGAGCGACCCAATGGTCAAGTGGTTATGCACGTCAGGTTGAAGTTCCTGATGGAATGAGATCGAATCCAGGCCCGCAAGGATTTTTTCGAACAGCTGCATGGTTTTTTTTTTTTTTGAATGATTTTAATGATTGTAATGTCCTTATGCAGGTACATCCCCTCATGGGGATCTATCCCATATTTTTTTATAGTACAAAATGACCGTTTTGGTCGGATCTTTGTTAAAATGGGCAATGGGGTCCTTCGATGCTGTAGAATTTTCTTATGGACGTTTGCGCCATTTTTGGGGGCTTTGAATCGATTGTGGCAATAAATGGTTTTTGATTTGCGGCACTTGTATTATTTTTTCAAAAATTATATACACTATCAATTATATTATGTTAATTTTTGTACCTTTATAAAATTCTGTATTTTATACCTTGCATTTACGTCAAATTCAAGGTAAATTTAAAAGTCAAAAATTCTGAAGAAGATAAATATATGTTAAAAATTAAAGTAACTGTTTTTTGTGATTTTCATATTGGTTGTGACTAAAAAACATCATTACAAACAAATAAAATGTATCAAACACCATGAGTGTTGAGTTATTAGGCAAAATCTGCTGTATAAAGATTTTTTTGACTGCGAGAGGGGGGGGGGTATGAACGACCATTAAAGTGACACAAATTTTTAAAAAATAAAGGTTGGATCTCCAATTATCTTGCTTTGTAATTTGAACCCGCCCCGGCTGTGCAACGGTACGCGATTAGTCATTCAAAAATTAATGAAAAACGTGATTGAAGCAAGGATTTTAACTGGCAAGTTCAGAGGTGAAAATATACTCATACCACGGATTCGTATTATACCTACAGATGTGCCAATTCAATTCAAACGTATTCAGTTTCCGATTAGATTGGCATTTGCAATAACTATCAACAAATCCCAAGGTCAAACAATGTCTGTTTGTGGCTTAGATTTGAGAACACCATGTTTTTCACACGGACATGGCATGCTCTCGAGTGGGTAAATCATCCAGTTTGTTTGTGTTAGCTAAAGATGGACTAACAAAAAATATTGTTCACGCTATAGCATTAAGAGATTGATATTGTTTAATAGTGTTACTGTCGTAATTGTTTAATTAATGATATATAATTTTAACGAATAAATTATAATAACCTAAAAATAAAGTTTGCCTTTTGTTATTTTTATATTCCCTCATCATTCACAGCGCTCCATGCTTATTTCACGCATATACCACATTCTTACATACATACAATATACACATTCTACCATACATACATACAATAAGTAAGCTATTTTTTGTCTACACTAGAAATTACTAGGAAATTATTTATATGGCAAAACAACGTTTGCCGGGTCAGCTAGTAATGTATGTAAAATTTCAATCAATGAATAATTTTATTAGTAACTGATGAATGTCTGCAAATATTGTTTTCAAGGTTAAAAACAGACCTGAAAATAATCATTTGCCCCTCGCCTGGTGATTAAACCTCTTGGGGACTAAAGAAAATACTCAACCGGCCACACTTTAAAACCCTAACAAGCTACTGGTAATATTCTGATTTTTTTTTCTTTTTTTCAAAACATTTCATTTATTTTACATCACATTTAGCTTGCGGTGCAAAAACAATCCCCAAGCTCAGACATAATATTTCATATCGTCAATGATAAGAAACCTCATCTATATATTTTACACTTCCATTCCCTCCCTTCAAGAATTAGCAAGTGCAAACTCGTGGTCACAAGCAAAAAGTTCGAATGAGCCTTGAGGGTGGGAGAGAAAATAAGTGAAGCTAAACTAACAAAAAAAAAAAAAAAAAACCTATATGTGTAGATACTGAGGTTCAGTTTTGGTCCGCCTCTCGACCAGAATAGCATTTTTAAACTTTTAAAACATGCAAAATTATAGTACATATTTGCATGCCTTTAATTTTAAGAACAATTTTGCACGTTAAAAGGATTGCATACGTTCAAACCTAGTTCAAAAAATCCTTACTTCTCCAATTTCAAGCATTTGGTCTGACAATTCAGCACGTCCATATTGTAAATCAGCTTCATTAAACTTATTCTTTTTGATATGTTGAGTATTTAAATACCTAGAAAAATTAATTGAGCATCAGAAAGAATTGTTGAACATAAAAAAAGAATATCACAATTAATATTTTGGTGATCTTAAGTAAACAAAACAATACAATTTAAAAAGTTAGCATTAAAATGCTTCCTTCAGCAAACTAATGTTGATTTTTTTAAAATTAAAATGAGCTTTGATTATTTAAGGCCAAAAAGTCTTCCTATTTTGAGAACTGCCTTTTAATTATCTAATGATGATCATAACAGCAGACAGAAATCAGATTACAGAGGGGGGGGGGAGCATTATGGGAAAATAAAATATAGGTTAGAAGTAACTACAGCAGTAACTTTTAAATAGCAAATTGCAAAATGGATGAGGGAAAAGCTACAATTATACATCAACATGGCAGGGTTATTTAAAATCACAACAGTTGCTACACTTTTTCCACTAGATAATGATAAGAGCTAAAACTTATTAGCGATAAATATGTTTAGAAAAACAAACTCAATTAACAGCAGAAATTTAATTGAAAAGTGAAACTTACATGTATAATTTATTCAAATAATTTATGCCTTTACTGTACTGCATCCAGTATTTATGATAAGCAACTAACAGACCTTCTTGGGAAGAAAGCACAAGCTGAAAAAAAAAAAAAAAATCTTTTTATTTTGAGCCTCCCAGAGACATATAGCTTCCAGACATTATGAATAGGGATGCACCGATTAATCGGCCACTTTGCCGATAACACTGTGCGGCAAAAAAAACCTTGAAAATGCTTCTGCCATTTTGAAGGCTGATTCTTATGTAAAATGACCCCCTGAATCCGAATATGACCCCTGCTTTCCCCCATCATGTACCAATTTTTTTTAAAACGCCCCCCTTTTATTTTTCATTTTTCCTTAGTTTCAGAGCTATTATATTTTTTCGGAGGGAAAAGGAGCCTTATATTCACCCCTAAATTTTTTTGGAGGTCAAGAGAGACTCAAAGTTTAAAATCATGAGCACCGAGAAAAAATCGGGGAATTTGGGGAGGGGGGCGTAGTCCCCCAAAATATTTGAAAAATCACCAAAAACGATCTTTTTATTCTAGTTTCTTTAAAAAGACCTTTAAAACATTTTTTTCGGTGCAGAACCAGAGTATAGGATCCGCTCCTATGGCTCCTGGGTCAGAAAAAATTTTCACGCTGTAAAAATTTTTTTTAAAAATAAAATAATGCTCTAAAAATCGCACTTTGCACTCGAGTTTTAAAGCAGGTCTTGAGCCAAAAAAAAACAAAATTGTGGCTGATTCTTATGTCAAATGACCCCCTATTTCCAAATATGACCTCAGTTTCCCCCTCCGCCCCTCTTTCCAGAGAGCACCCCCCCCCCCAATTCAGAGTCATTTTACAAAGAATAAAAAAAAAAACTGCTTTAAAAAAAAAAAACGTATTTCCAGATTTTAAAAAGTTTTTTTGGGGGAGGGGTGAAGGGGGGGGTGCAGGTATACACATTTTTATCTAAGTCTCTCAGTTTGCTATACATGTTCATGATTTTCAACTTTGCACCTCTCTATCTATCTATAAGAGTGTTAACGGTTAATGTCAAGCTCCTTTAATCTGAAAATCAAAATATTGGCTCGGAAACCGTTGAAAACTGAAAAACAAGTAGGGGGGGGGGCTTTTTGTGAAAGTGATAATTTATAGTATTTGGAAAAAATGGGTCACTTTGCAGAAGAGTCAGCCGGAACAGTGTCTTCTTTCATGCGGACCTGCGATGCGACTGATATGCAACGAGCCACCCTTACAAGAAAAAAAAATATATTTTTTTTTATTTTATAATATAATTTGTTTTCTACAAAGCGAAATAATTTCGAACACATTAATCAAAGAGAAAATCGAATACTCTGATTTTTCACAAAAAAAAAAAAAAAAGGTTTAAAACGTCTCTTAGAAAAACAGGAAAAGAAGATTTTTTTTTTTTGGGGGGGGAAGGGGGTATACCGCCCTAGTTTATATTTTTGGTACACAAGTACATGATTTTGAACTTTGAACCTCTGTTGCCTTTTAGAATTATGTTAACGGGTTACGTAATGTACTTTTCTCCTCCGAATTAGTAAAATGACTCTGAATTGGGGGGGGGGGGCGCTCTCTGGAAAGAGGGGTGGAGGGGGAAACTGAGGTCATATTTGGAAATAGGGGGTCATTTGACATAAGAATCAGCCACAATTTTGTTTTTTTTGGCTGAAGACCTGCTTTAAAACTCGAGTGCAAAGTGCGATTTTTAGAGCATTATTTTATTTTTAAAAAAAAATTTTACAGCGTGAAAATTTTTTCTGACACAGGAGCCATAGGAGCGGATCCTATACTCTGGTTCTGCACCGAAAAAAATGTTTTAAAGGTCTTTTTAAAGAAACTAGAATAAAAAGATCGTTTTTGGTGATTTTTCAAATATTTTGGGGGGCTACGCCCCCCCCCCCCCAAGTTCCCCGATTTTTTCTCGGTGCTCATGATTTTAAACTTAGAGTCTCTCTTGACCTCCAAAAAAATTTAGGGGTGAATATAAGGCTCCTTTCCCCTCCAAAAAAGTATAATAGCTCTGAAACTAAGGAAAAATGAATAAAAAAAGGGGGGCCGTTTAAAAAAAAATTGGTACGTGATGGGGGAAAACGGGGGTCATATTCGCATTCAGGGGGTCATTTTACATAAGAATCAGCCTTCAAAATGCCAGAAGCATTTTCAAGGTTTTTTTTTTGCCGCACAGTGTAATTAATAACGGCAAAATTGGGCCGATTAACCGGTGGAAATTTTTTTTTCAAATATTATTCTTTAAAGTATACCTTTACTGAGAAACTATAATGAATAATTTTATTAACAGTAATAATAATCCTAAAAGTTGATATAAAGTTTTTTTGTTTTAAATTAATTATCCTACTTTGAATAAATATACATAGACAATGTTGCAATATTTTTCATGTGGCGATAGTTTCTCTTAGCACAGTGCTTTTAGTTAACCTCTCATTTTCAAAGAATAAAAGTATTGAATTAAAGGCTACTAATTATTAAAAAGTATGAATTAAAAGTACTCCTAAATTGGAGCGCTCACCACAGACCCCCCCCCCTGTTTTTTTAATTTTTATGTCCAATTAAAATAACTCTAAAAATGTGTCAATACTATTATTGGCAATAATATGAAAATTAGTTCTAAGATATTTGATAAAATATTGAAATTATTTTGTGAAAACTAGGAAAATGGAAAAAAATCTTCTCTTGGAAATAAATTACTTATTATTTCTAACTTCGAATTGTATAAGAGAAAAAACTGAAAATTGAAAACAATCATCCGAATCATTAATCGGCTCAGCCGATTAATCGGCCGATTATCAACTGCCGATTAATCTGTAATCGGCCAATTTGCTTATCGGTGTATCCCTAATTATGAAGAAAAGAATTTTAGATTCATAAAGGTAGCCTCAACATCTTTGAATCAAATGCATGTATTGGCTTTTTACAACAGAAATTGCGAGAAATTTTCAGTCACTTCAAAAATACTTCTATAATGAAACTGAAAAATAGTTAAAAGTTTTGTTTTGCTTGAACGAAGTCTTATGAAGATGAGAGGTGACAATTTTAAGTACAGGATGTATCACAAATCCCTCCGAGTTTTGGAAAGTTTATTAAAGACAAATTCCCAATTTCAGCTTGACCTTATAGGAGAAAGAACTCTACAAGTTTTGTTTCACAAATGCTTGATAGGTGAACCTTTTATGATGCAGCAAACATCAAGTCTTAAGTCTAATTCTTATTTATATAACATGTCATAATTAGTGGTAAGAAATGTGGTTGTGACCCTTTGCCATAAATCTTACAAACCATGGGATGAAAGAGGTAACGAACATACAATTTTGTAACCCCATAAAAAATATTGCATGGTTTTAGGTCCAGAGCAAGGTGGGCACAGAAGAAAGCAACTATAGCCATCAAAACCTAGTACGATCCAACTAGGTAGAAGTTTGTCATTAAGAAGGTGGTGAACTTTTGTCAGCTAATGGAGAAGTGACACATCTTGCTGCAAAATTAACAATTATTGATTGTGGATATGCTGCAGCAAGTGAAACAAGAATTAGACTTTAGACGTGATAGCCGCTACATTAGAAAAGGTTCACACATCACACATTTGGAAAAAAAACCTATATCCTTTCTTCAGTAAAGTCAACTTTGCTGTATCAATAACATAACTCTTTTAGTAAACTTTCTAAACCAACAAAGGGAACTGTTAAATACCATGTATAGGCAAACTATCTAGAACTTAATAAGACTTGGAGGCAAAGTATTGCCATATGCCCCCTCTCCTTAGGGGTACATGGCAGAAAAACTGCTCTTCTTTTGTCGTTCCTGGCAGGACTGGTAATAGGAATTTTGCCAGAACTGCCCCCCAATTGGCAGTTGTACTATTAGCAAAAATGTTACTTTAAATGCTTGTTGTAATTTAAACAATTTATGCAACTATTGTTAGAAACAGTGTGTCTGACTGATAAGGGTTTTGACAAGTCTTGGCAGCCCTGACTAAATCAATATATGGGAAAAAGGTAGTATTGACAAAGAAAAAAAGGAGAATTAGTTAAATTTATAGAATTTAACTGGTTTTAATGTTTTTTACAAAGTCATTTTTATTTAAATCATGATTGAAAAACAATCAATTGATTCAGATTGTTTACAGTCTGATTACATGCATTTACTAGGTGATGAGGGCAGAAAGAGCTATAAAGCATTCATTCAATTGCAGTTTGAAAACTGAATTGATCAAGTAAACCAATAAACTTACAAATGAATATGATTGAACAAAAGTAGGCAACACCATTGAAATGATTATTTACTAGCTATCTTTAAATTTTGTCATTGTAAAGTCAGTTACCCCTTTTCTAGTGGTGCAGTTCACTTGCCCCAAGAGCCTGACAAGACGAATTATGATAGATTTGATTAGAATATCTCAATTACCTCATGCAATTTATTCACATGACGTTCTAAGAAATCTTTGGTTTCCTGATATAGTTCATCTCCTAGGGGTTCAGGCAAAGCAACACAGAGAGCATATACTTCAGTAAAATGTTAAGGAATAATTCAAGCATACAACCTTAAATATTATTCAATAATTGCAGAACCAAAGACGCACTATCAGGGATCATTGCATTTAATTAGAAATTCAGAGAATAAGATGAGTGTTAGATCATTTCTCTCTCTTTTATATCACTACAGAATGAGAACCCAATTTTGGAACATTCTATGTGACAATGCAATAATTATATTAAAATTGCTATTTCTGGGGTTACTACACAGTCTGGCTCTGACGTACAGAAAAGTCTAAACAATTTTTATGATAAATCAGAAGTACAAAGGATACACATCTACTTATACTTGGATACAATTGATATACTTTTAAAATCTTTTGACATAAAATGATATTATAATTGTAACCTAATTCAAGAAAGCTGCTAAAAATATTGTAACTACTGTATAATACTTAAAAAGATAAATATAAGAATTATAATGATGACACAGCTTTAGTAAATGTTTTTTATATCACTACAGTGTGAGAACCCAATTTTGGAACATTCTATGTGACAATTAAATAATTATATTATAATTGCTATTTTTGGGGGGGTCTACAGTCTGGCTCTGAGGTTCAGAAAAGTCCAAACAATTTTTACGATAAATCAGAAAAAGGATACACATCTACTTGTACTTGGACACGATTGATATTCTTTAAAAGTCTTTAGCCATAAAATGTCATTTTAACTGTAACCTAATTCAAAAAAGCTGCTAAAAATATTGCTAAAATATTTAAAAAGAAAAACATAAGAATTATAATGATGACACAGCTTCAGTAAATATTTAACTCCTGCAGAACTATCAGAAGAAATCAAAACTCTTCACAAGTGTTTTCCGTATGATTCAGCAAGTTAAAAAAAAACATTTTTTTAAAAATCACGGACTAAGTCAAAATCCTATATCGTTCAAAATTTGATAAAAAGCTCATGAAATTCAGCATGCTATATTGGAAAATAAATGCGCAAAAGTTATAATTACATTTTGAAGCTAATTTAGGAGAATTTTCCAATAGTACAAAGCTACAAAGGTAACAAAGAAAGAGTCAGAAGAAGTTATTGAAAGTTTTTTTGAAATATCCACGTACATATTACATACATAGCAATATGTACATCCATACATATTGTGAAAGATTGAAATTAGAAAAGTCAACATTCACTGGCAATTCACAGAAATTTTTTTTTCTTTAGCAGGGTTTGATAAAACTCGGGTTATTTTGAAAAAGCCCATCCTGCATGGGTTTTTGATAAGAAACCCGGGCTTTTTCAAGAATCATTTTAATATCATTCTCTATTCAGACATTGTACACCTTTTACATTTCATAGAATCAGGGGAGCCCTGATGAGAGGTCACTGTGACCTCTTAAATAACCTCTTCGACAAATTTGGAAAAGCATTGAAATATTGAATTTTTTAAATTGATATTTTATTTTAAATATATACTGAATTAAACTCATTGATTGAAATGATTGCTTTTTAAAAATCTTTTAAGTATTTAAAAACAAACAAATAAGTAACATTTAAGTGTAGTTTTATTTTTAATTATTTTTTTTAAGGATGATGGCAATTTCTGGAGCAGGCACTACTACCCAAGACTAAATATTGTAACTAAATTTATCAATACCAATTTCTAAGCTTAGTATGGATCAATATATTTGTAATATTTAGTTTGTTTCTGATATAAAAATGTTTCCAATATGCAATAAATTTTGAAAAAAACCACTTTAGCTAGCTAGTGGATTCTTTCAAATGAGCCCACCCGGGTGGGTTCTTTCCGGCTGGGCCCGTTTTGGCAAACTACGTTCTTTAACCCTTATGCAGTGTCAATGTTATCTTTTTCTCTAGCGAATCTTGACATTTACCAAATTTTCACAGTACTTACTGTGCCTGCGTGTAATTAACATTTGAATTAAGATAATCAAACTATTAAATCACAATAAAAGGATATGTAAAACGATCATTCCAAACATGGCGATCTACATGTCCAAGAGTAATGACTCCTTCTATGGTTTCAGAAAGCAGAGCCCAGGTAGCTTTAAAATCAACTTCTTTTGGCTTCAGAGACATTTTAAACACTTAGGCCTGTAAGAAAGAGAAAATATACCTTTTTAAAATTTAAATTGAAGCAAAATTTCACAAGTTGGTTACATAGTGTGAACCAATATGATCTGGGCGTGGTGCACATTAGACCACTTTAAAAAGTTCTGTTAGCAGGGTGTAAAAAAATCAATGATTTTTTTTTTAAAATAAAAAAAATCAGATTTTTTTGATTTAAATCGGATTTTTTTGATTTTTTTTAAAAAAAATTAGAAACTTCAGTTATTAATTAATTTTTATTTATGAACAACTTACCTTCAAGTTTTTAAAAATACAAAAACACCTTTGAAGTAAAGCTTCACCAGTAAGAAACCCAGAAAAAAGTGTTAGAAGCCAATCTGAATATAATCCTGTCTACTAGCTAGGATAAAAATCAAACGGGGCAGGAAGTTCAACCCAATCCTCACTTCATTCAGCCCTCCCCTCTTTATTTTGCTTTTGTTTTGTAAAGCTGGAATATGTTCCATTTCAGCCACTAATTAAGACTGCCCCCCCCCCCCCCCGTTGCTAATGCAAGGCATAGAAAATTCATCTTCTGTTTGGTTGTTTTTGTTTTTTCTTTTCACTGAAAGTATATCACACACATTCTATCATGTCTCTCCCCCCTCAATTCACTCTTCACAACACCTGCCCTGCACCTGCATGTATTTTCTTTATTTCACATATTAGACAAAACAAATTGCACTCTTTGTGCATACATATTATTTGGACTGCAACCTTCCACCATCTGTGGAGGGGGGATGAGTAGGATTATTTTTCCATTTATTAGATGGAAATCAAAGCTCTAAAAGAAAATGGTAAAAATAATGAAATTGGGATTGTCCAAGAGAATTTTTTAAGGATTAAAATAAAAAGTGATTTAAATCAATGATTTTTTTAAAAAAATCAATTGATTTAAATCGCGATTTAAATCACTGATTTAAATCAATTGATTTAAATCATTGACACCCTGTCTGTTGGGAAATTAACATAAACAAAAAGTGGATTGAACCCGTCTGAGAAAAATCTGGGATGACAAGAAATATTTATTGAAACTTATGGTAGAAAATCAAACTGCTCGTTTCCTTTTATGATGAGAAAAAAATAAAAGCTAGAAAATTGGATCAGCATCTCTAGCTCCATAGTTTTTCTATTGCACACGACTATTGATGTATACTTTTAGCAGCCACCTTGGGGTAAGATGAAGTTTTAGAAAGCGCACATAGAACTAGTGAGATAAGAAATACCGGGATATGTTTTTCGTGCACAAAATGAGTAAATTTTTTGTCCTAATTAAAAATAAAAATTTATTTATGCACTTTCAAGTACATATTGAAATTTTAGTGGTAAATTATGGAAAATAGTTCGATATAATGCTTAAAATTGCTAAAGAAAAAAAGAGGATGATAAAAGACAGAGGGTGACAATGTTAACATATAAAATTCCAGCATGAAAATGCAGTTTTGAATGTACATTCTGCAACAGTAAAAAGATATTACAGTCCACATTTGAAATCGAAACAAATCCATACAAAAACATCCATATTACAAAATATAGCATATAGCCTGAAATCATCTACATAGGAGATCGCCCAACCATATTTTCTAAAAATAGTTATTCTTTAAGGGGAGGGCAATTGATTCTTGCAATTCGTGTCAATATGCAATACACACTCTGCAAACCCTTTTATGAGAAATGTATATTTATCAATGTTTATTGCAGTTAAGACCCACTGAAATAAATTACTATGCATCAGATCAAATATGCATAAAATTATTTACGTGCTGCGACTTCCAGAGAAAACACAATGAACTAAATTATGTTTCCAGAGCAATTTGATTCAATCATTTACAAGTTGCAATGTCAAATGAATACATAGCTTAATATTCAATGGTTAATAGGATATATTTAATGTATTAACGTAATCACGAAGATTAAACAACATAATTTGAACATTTGTTATGTTCACAAATTACTTACTGAAATAGAAGAAACAAAGAACGTTTGAAAATAATTATGGAGACATTTCAGGGGATTAGTATTTTCTAATTGACGGAATTTCACACATAATCAAATAAAATACCCAACAAACTTCAAAACATCACATCACAACACAACATTTAAGAGCGAAGACAAGAAGGACTTAACTAAATACATAGAAGAGACATGGAACAAAAATATTTTCGCAATGTGAAGCATAGTTCTCAAACTCACCGCTAGGGAGGAGCTAAATCTCTGCTATCACAGGCAGGGATTCAAGTGAAACAGTCGATCGCACATTACAATCGCTACTGGAAATGAATTACATTAGAACGTTTCTTGATAAAAACATCGTGACGTCAGCGTGACGTTTGCCTATGAAAACCGAGCTGGATAAAACGTCACAGCCTACTTGGCGAATAAGAGGAGATCACTGAGTGCTTGTGAGCTCGTATTGGCTCCACCCGTAGTGACGTCATGCCAAGTTAAGTTAATGATAATGTAATTCACTTCCAGTAGCGATTGCAATTCGAAGCGATCGCAGTGATGTTTCACTTGAATCCCTGCCTTAGGCAGGAATTCAAGTGAAACACCATTGCAATCGCTTTAAGGCGATCGCAAATTACAATCGCTACTGGAAGTCAAATTACATTAGAATCGCATCTCGTAGCAATTGCAACTTATCCAAATTTGGGAATTTGCGATTGCATTGGGGAGTTGCGATCGTCCGTGTTTTACTTGAATTCCTGCCTAAAGAGCTTATTTATTTAAGAAGCTAAGGCAGGGATTCAAGTGAAACAGCACTGCGATCGCTTCGAATGCAATCGCTACTGGAAATGAATTACATTATCAATTATCATCAGCTTAACTTGGCACTGACGTCACTACGAGCGGAGCCAATAAGAGCTCACAAGCAGTCGGCCAGCTCCTCTTATTCGCCAAGTAGGCTGTGACGTTTTATCTAGCTCGTTTTTCATAGGCAAACGTCACGATGAACGTTCTAATGTAATTCATTTCCAGTATCAAGAAACGTTCTAATGTAATTCATTTCCAGTAGCGATTGCAGTTTGCGATAGCCTGTTTCACTTGAATCCCTTCCTAAAAGTGGCAACGAATCCTCACCCGCCGCCAGAGGACGCTAGCTGAAACGCTCCCTATCTCCTACGGCCTACGGGAATCATAAATGATACTGAATCTGTCATCTTTTTAAATGCTGCTATGGGGAAGAAAAATTTTTTTTTTTCAACTCGATTTTGGTGTAAATCTTCGATTGACATTATGAATTAAATATGAATTTCATCCCACGAAAATAGGTGCCGTATTCTTTGAGAAATAGGTTTAATTAGAGTGCACTTACCAACTTGCCAAATCTGACAGAATCTGCCATTTTAAAAGACTGCTGTTGGCAAGAATATTTTTTTTAAATTGGAATTTTGCTCAAACCATCGATTAACATTATGAACTAAATATGTTTAATAAATACATTTAAACTATTAATTATTTTGTCTACTAAATATATTTAATTAATAACAAAATTAAATTCTGACATAATTAATTTTTTACCTCATGCTTAATTTATCAACAATTTAGAGAACTGATTCTCAGCAAAAATTATATCGTACAATGCAAAGAAAATGTCACATAGGGTCAGGTGGGGGAAAGTGGGTCCATGGGGTAAAGTGGGGCTATTTCGAATAACACCAACTTATTCGATTCTAAATAAGATAATTCGTTTATTCTTTTTTGAGACGCGAATTGAGATTACAACAAACGATTTTGTTTTAGTTTTAAAAGCTGGCAGCAATTTAAATAAGGAAAAAAATATTAATTTATGTTCGTTCCATACGAAATGTCATTTTAAGCTGCTAATAAACTTCTTTAAAACACCGTTATTAAGAGGCGTAATCGAAAATTTTTCGTACAGAGTTAAAGTGGATTATTCATAGAACATATCTCCATGTAAAAGTAAGAAAAAATTTGAAAATTCTTTTTTTTATAAGGTTTTTCCTGAGGTGGGGTAAAGTGGGTCTATGATTAGGCTTAGCTAAGTGCTATGTGAAGCTGATTCATTTGGTCTCTAAAGTCAACGTCTGTAAAGGTTTAAATCTTTATTTTTTTAACAATATTCTCTATATTTTCGTAATTTCATTGAATGACTAAACAAAAGTTTTCTAATTTTTTATAACAATGTTTTCATAACAATGTTTTTATATCAATGTTTTCTTTTTTAAACCAGTGTTTTCCTATCTGATCGATATCAATGCTCGATTTCTGTTGACATTATTTCTTTAATTAAATACCAAAATTAAAAATGCATAAATATTTACGTTTCTGCTTTTAAATGTAGTTAAGGTGCATTTATTCCACTGTATTCTTACTTAAAAACAATATTAACATTTTTTTGTGCTAATACACACTTATTTCTAAATTAGCCCCACTTTCCCCCACCATGGGGGAAAGTGGGTCTATCAAAACACGATCTTTTAAATGTATCACTGAGAGAAAACAAACCTTCAAAATTGAATAAATCTGCTTCATACTTAATCTTAATAAATCCAATGTATATAAAATGCATCAAAATTTTCATTAAAATAAAGTTAATAGTCAGATTTTAGGGCCTAATCGAAAAAAAGCTTGATTTTCGCCCCACTTTCCCCCACCTGACCCTACAGTCGCATATATGTCAAATTTGGCAAGTAGCTAGATGCCGTCGATTAAACATCTTTCTTAAAAAATACGGCAAAATTTCAGTGGGGTGGATCAAAGTCATATTTAGTTCATAATGTTAATCGATGGTTTACACCAAAATCCAGTTGAAAAATTTTTTTTTTCTTTCCCATAGCAGCATTTAAAAAGATGACAGATTCAGTATCATTTACATTGATTCCCGTAGGAGATAGGGAGCGTTTCAGCTAGCGTCCTCTGGCGGCGGGTGAGAATTCGTTGCCACTTTCAAACTAGCGCATCCGTAGAACATTTCTCTCCTTATCGTATTAATGGTTGTTACGTAGCACTAAGGAAACAACTTTTATACAACCGTAAGGGCGGCCATTCACGGGCGCTCCATTCTTCCAAATGGCACGACACCACTCCAAAACCGGTTCGTGAATGCCGAACTCCTCAACCATTTGGAGCGCTCCGCGCCACGCGCTGGATATCCAACCCGGCCGAAATCCATCGCACCGCGCCAATTTTCGACCGCTCCATCGCATCGTGAATGCGGAAACCCGATTGGAGTGACACCACTCCAGACGCGGTTTTCGCCATTCACGGGCGAGCCATCGCTCCAAAACCGGTTCATTCCGCTTGTATTTGCCGTGGAAGATGGTCGCATTGTAAAATGGCTGCAGCTAAATCGTGTTCGTTGAAGTAATCGACAAGTACAGACTTCCAATTTTGTGGAATGCAACAAATGTCGATTACCATTATTAATGTACAGGTTTAAAAAATGCAACATTGTCAAATTAAGCAGTCATTTTCACTTGAAATAGCGATTAGTAAACAGATGGGAGAACAAGAAATTGAACTGAGAAAGGTTTTAAATCGCATTTTTGTAAACCAAGTAGAAAGCGCTTTTTTACTCTAAAATTAGGGCATGGAAAAGAAAATCAGTTAAAAAGTAGTGACATTAATAAATGTTTATTAACTTGAATGCATTGTCTCCAAGGTGGGGAATTTTTCTCAGCTTAAACTTACATGCGCAATATTGTACAAAAACTTGTGGAACAAAAAACTTATTTTTTCGGCTAAGTAATTAATTTTATTCTCCATACAATTACTAACGAATTAAGCAGAAAAATTAAAAACAAAGCTTTTTTTATTCCATTTTATTTTTTATTATTTTATCTAAGCATTTTTTAATGACTTATCTTTCATTAATTACAATTTATTAATTTTTCCCCCATTCTAATGTGCCTAAATTTTTCAATTCATAAGAAGCAATGAAGTGATTCATTAGTGTCTGTAAACTTTTTCTTTAAGCTAAGATAACTTGTAGTTTTAGTGGAAATGATATTCAGTGTTTAATTTCAGAAATGTAGTCTTCTATTAATTACTAAAGTTTAATCAAAGTGATTTTTTCCCTATCAATCAACCATTGTTGGAGGTTACATCAACTATATAATGCCGTTTAAAATATTAAACTGTTAACTACAATATAAATCTAACAATTAATATACTTCTACCAAGTAAACACAATATATGGTTTCTTTTTAAATACTGGTGGTTCCAAGAAATATTATTCAATTGAGCGGGGATCTTTAACATTGCGTCTATGGCTGGGAAATATTCTGTTCCGGGATGTTTTATTCATATAAGAGGGTATTCGTTTATCTAGTATCCGATTAAGCGTAAATGACAGTAATTGTAGAAAGAATTAAGTTTTCTTTCAAATAGTAGTAACAATAGAAAAGGATAGTTATCAACATTTAGCTAATTATTGCATCGAAGACCTTATCAAACATGTTCTTGGAACTAAATGAAGAATCAAGTGTATATTTTTATGTAGTCGAGGAAAAAAAATATGCTTTAAATTTTGTACTAGCACAGCCAGAATTAACTTCTGGGAGGTATATTTGGCAAAACAGTCTTTATATGTTTATAATCTACTGCATCAGGATTGACAGTACATATTAAAACCAATGGTTCTGAGACGGTAGAGCACCCTCAATAGTATGAAGTCTTTTTTGTAAATGAATCCATTAACGAGATATATACTTTAATTTAACTCAGTATGACACAAAATTATGAAATGAAATATGAAACAATTACATCTGTGAAATTTATTGAAAGCCTACTGAAGCTCTGAAATTTATTTCACTGAAACTAAACATGTCAGTACATTAAAGTAGTTTTCATAAATTCTTCCTTTTGATCACAAATGGTCAGAGTTCCATCATTAACTGCATGTTAATTACATGGGAGCTGACATCATTTGAGCTCCTGCACACGTCAGTTTTATTATACACTTTTTACCATTTAAGAAATCCAGAGTGTTGATGCTTAAAAATAAATTGCGGGGACTACAAGGCTTCACTACACTTCTTTTGGCAGAAATTAAGCCTGGTTAAATCTAAAATTGTTCAAGACAATTTTTATATGCAGAAATCAATAAAAGAACAGGAATTTTTTTCCTGGAAATTAAAATATAAAAATAATGACTCTATGGCAGTACAAAAAAATGACAAACCTTCCTTATTTTCTTCTCCGCAGGTTTTCAGGGCTGAGGGACATATCCTAAAAGCCAAATGAGAACAAATGCTGAAAATTATATTAACAGACAATTGCAATCATTTGACCATTGGGATGAATTCTCTTTATTCCATTATGTCTTTTCTTGTCTTGTCATGTCTTCTTTTCTCATGTCTCTTCTGTTGTCTCTGTCAACAATGAAATATTATGCACATGTAAATTAACACCACTAACAATATAATACCTATGCGTATGAACTCTTTCATGGAAAAAATAATATCAAGGGGGCCTTGATGGCGCTAAGGTAGAGAGTGCTTTCTACAGCGGGAGCCAAGGGTTCGAGTTCGCCTAGCTCATGGGTGTCCAGACTTCCTTTCTGTGTGTTGCAAAACTTTGTTGTTGTGATGTAATATATATCAATAAACTTTGGTAAGCTTTTTCTATTCTTACTGACGGGGTATAAGCCACCCCGTATGGGTTGGGCAAAAACCTCTAAAAAACCCTTTAAAAAAATAAATACTGTCGGCCCTGCTTAAACGAATACTGTCGGTTCCAAGAAATATTATTCGATTAAGCGGGGACCTTTAATATTGCGTCTATAGCACGGTTCCAGAATGTGTTATTCGTATAAGCGGGGTATACATTTATCCTTTACCCGATTAAGCGGGGACGACAGTAAATAAATAAATAAATAAATAATATCTAAAAAAAATTCAAACTTTCTCATAAAAGTTCCCACAATAAAATAGCTCTTTTCATCACAACAGGTGTCATTCTCAATGTTCTCTTCATCGCCCACAAGATGAACTTTGAGGTAAACGTGGATTAATTGGTTGAAATGAATGAAAATTTCATCATGGATATCGTCGCCACCATGCTAAACTAACGAATGTGAAAATTGGCACTTTTCAGGAGAGCCAAAACACTGCATATAACTCATTTCCACCTGACGTGTTTGGTTATTTTTAATTTTTAAACTTTTATAGATACCTTTAAGTGTAAAACTAACGTTCGAAGGTATCATTTTAATAATAACTATTTGTAAAATTTGAACTTGAGAAACGCGATTTTTCACATTCGTTAGTTTAGCATGGTGCCGACGATATGAAAAAAGACATTTACTGTACAATTAGGAAATGAAACAAAGTGCATGTAAAAAATATAGAATTGAACACAAGGACATAAGAAAGGGGACGGTTCCCTGGTCCAAACCCGTGTTTAAGTCAAAAATCAAACTCTCACGATAAAACTTGCAAATAAAAAACAATTTATGTTTTGAAAGATTTTTTCAACATTTAATAAATTTTAAGCAAGTATGACAGTATGCGTAAAATTAAGTATAAAATTATGACAGAAGTATTAGAGTTGGTTATTTTCAGCCTAGACATCCCTGTCGAGAAATCTGTTGCTATGCTACTGATTGTACAATGTACCTACATAAACTAATAGAGTAGGTGTTCCAGTTAAAATATTTATTAAAGAAGTGAAGAACCATTTTTTACATATGTTCCTTGGTTTATCAGGAACTCATTTAGTTGGGCCTGGATAACGACAGCTCTACTCAATTTTTAACAGTTACGAATATAAATCATAATTACTTACTAAACTTTTAAATTTAGGTGTGGTACTCTGTACTAACAACACAACTGATATTCAACAGCACTTGTACTTGCATTTTTAAGCAATGAAAAGAAAAAAAATGCTGTATCAAGAGTCACGCCTGACAAATAGGTAGCATGACACAAAAGATGAAATAGTTATCGCGTTATTTTACATGATCGTAACATAGTAATTGTAATGGTACTTGTTGCTTATTATAGAACAATTAAATAAATTATCATAAAACAGGTAATTTACGTTTTCTAACCTCCAAATTTTTGTTTAAACAGGATGGTAAGGCTTAGGAAAAGTGTCGAGGAACCTCGAACGGAAAAACGATCATTTCGTGAACTGCAACTCTTCGTCAACCATGTCTGTTGTGAACAATATTGAAATATCTTAAAGTAATGAGAGCGGATATATGCTTTCCCTCTTATTAGTGAATTTCCTACTTGCAAGCTTCAGGATTTCGAAGTACAGATACTGGTCGATACGCTAATAAACGAATAAATACAAGGACTTTATCAGGAGATTAATTTGTACAAACTTTTGTTTCGCCACTAACTATCACGATTATGTCCGGATTTCATGAAGAATGCACGAATAAAATACACATTTTTATCTAGGCATAGCAGACTCGAATTTGTAAACAAACATTGGAGCGGCGCGGTCGTGAATGCCGTCACAATTTCACCCGAATCCAAATGGATGAGAGTGGATGAATCCAAACGGCTGGGCTCCATTTGGCTCGCTCGTGAATGGCCGCCCTAAAACCCGAGTTGGTTGTGTATTGTATGTTTCGGATTTAGCCCTGCTTTAGGGGCGGTTAGTGAACAAATGTTCATCCCTTCAATAGGCTATTTGAGCGAAATTTTAGCTTAAAAAATTCATTCCGGTAGGTTTTAAAAAATCGAAATTTAAAAATCGCTCCAAGGTGCAACCCCCGGTAGCCAATTTTCAAGGATGTAGGTGCGTCTTATGGTATCTGCCAGACGCAGACGTGCCACAGTGACATCTTTCACAATTTCTTTGATGATACTTTTTTAAAAAATAGAGAAAAATATTTAAACATTGCTTTTATAAATGTTTAAAATTGTTGCGAATTTGAAAGAAAAAAAAAATAAAACATCATAAGCATTAAAAATTAACTATCAGTAAAATGTTAAGCTTAGTGTACTTTTAAGTGATGTAGTTGAGGCCACATTATTAACGTATACATTTAAATTTCATATTCCAGTCAATAATTATCTTTAATTATGAAATGCTATATGCTATGGTGTATAATACTGCAATATCACAGGCTTTTGAAAGATAAAATAACCTGACTCTTTTTTTAAATAAAAATAAAGCTAAATTTCGTTTGTCATAGGTGCAATGTTTAGTTTCAGGTCCGTCGCTTAGGTCAGGAGATCAGAAAGTTCTATTCTGCATTGGATTTTAGAAATACAATGTCAAACATAGTATACCATCTATACCACAATATGATATATCATACTAAATATTATTTTAGGATTGAAAATGTGTGTCGAAATTGAAGGTTCCTGGGCGTTTGCTGCTCCCTGCTTGTTCGTAAACAAGAACTTTTTTTCTTTATAAATGTGCGTTCGTTTTGAACTAAAATAGAACACGTTATTCAATATCCATTAGCCGGATAGCACTGCGGACCAGTTGGCATGAGCTCGCGGCCCCGGGGGTCCACGGACTACATTTCGGGAAACTCTTCGTACATATTTGATACGCTACTCGAAAAAAAAAACCATTCCCAAAACTTTTAACGATTTGATCTTTTCTTTCTCCTTTTTTTCAGATTTTTCTGAAAACATGTGCTATAGATTTCAGTTTTCTTCATTAGTTATTTTACTTTTGCTTCTGTTTTAAAGGGAGAGTACGTAGAATAAGTAAATATATATAAAAAATATCAACTAATTCTATGCATATATACTTTCTGTTTTAAATTCGTTACAAACTGCACCCGCATAGAAGAAGAAAAAAGGATAGAAAAGAACAAAGAATAAAGGAATTAAGTGTAACAACTTTGGAGCAATTTTTTAAGCAAAGAATTTAGATGATTTCAGGAAAATTTTCCTGCTTCTTAGAAATATCGTGTCTAGAGCACGGGCCGTGGGTACCCGTGCGATACATAGGGTATATATCGTTCCGGTGATTTTTTTCTGAGAAAATTAATTTTCCCGTTTTAACACATGGTTTCTTGTATAGAGCCCCTGTGGCTGTCTGGACAATAATTTCCCGTCGGTGGCAAAACGGGCCGTTTTAAAAGATTATATTTGGCTCTTTGGTTGATAGGTAACTTCATGTGTCCTTTATGGTTCTTTTTAATCTTTAAATACCTCCTGCCCTGACCCTGATGTTTATATTTTATTTGAGCTCGGTGGGGTGAGTTATTATCAGCTTGATACAGAGATCCGAGGGTTTCTCCTCCATGATTTTTTCGGAAAATATGCATAAAAACTCTGTATTTTGAGGTCTTATAAGGAGGAATTGAGATAAGATGAAAGCTATTATACACTAGTGTATTACCCGGCGCTGCCCGGGTAATCTCTAATTTTTCTGTATGATACAACATTTGTGCCAATGTTCCAAGGTAATTAGAACAGGAATTATAATTATTTTAAACTTATTTCATGCCAAAATGAAATAGGTGAGTCTTAAATTGAGGATTCATTGTTAATCGTAATCTTTGTTGGAAAATACTCATATTTAAATGTGTTTAATTTTATCAATTTGTGTGCTTAAAGGCTTATCTCTATTGCTCTATCTGTTCAAAATTAAAGGAAAATGGCCATTTTGACACAAAAAATTTGAATTTTGAGCTTTTTGGATTTTTTTAAAATTTCAAAACCCCGCCTATGAAAATTCTAGTGCATCAAGGAACTTTTGTGCCAAGTTTGAGGAAAATTCGACGAAAACTCTGTACCTCAGAACCAGAACGACGTAAGTCCAAAAACGGCGATTTTCACTTTTTTGCTTCATTGTATGTAGAATCTTATTCCACATCGACCCGTTAACCCTTTAAGCAGTTTGCCCGTACAGTGTGCGTGCTACCCGAAATTGGCCTCATCTGGTTTGCCCGTACGGCGTACGGGCATCAATATTTTCTTATTTCCTTTTCTGGTTTGCCCGAATTTTTCATTATTGAACGAGTCTATTTAGTAGTATTATTTTTCAACAGATGGTGGCTTGTCCATGTAAATGAAATGCTTTTCATCCGGGTTTTTCTATGTAGCGGGAAAGCGGGAACTTTTTGTTCTACTGTATGCCGTGCTTGTGAATCTTATAGAAATTATGGATGGAATAGACGAAGAAAATACTTTTTTGTTACTTGATGAACTACATTCTGAGAGAAAGTTTTGCATAATTTGTAAATTATGCTTACCCCTTGTAAACCCAACTTTACTTCATGCAGAATGTACTTGAAAAAAGCAAACATTTAGGGGTTTTGTGACCAAAAAATTGTAAAATAAAAAATGTTGTAAAAGCATTAAAAACAAGAAAAAATTAAAAAAATCTTTTTTTCTAATTCTGTTAAGTATGGTACTTAACTATATGCAATAAAAAAATATGCCTTTTTTGGAAGCATTTCTGGTAAAATAATTAACCGCTTAAAGGATTAATACAGTATTCTATAAAACAAATTCCTTCACAATTATTTAGCAGGGTGAGAAGAGTACGAGAGTCATCCTTTGCATGTATCCGACAATCGCTTTCGCCCTCTACTGAAAAATGACGAAAATGGACTTACATTAGTCTGGTTCTGAGGTACAGAACTGTGGATTTGTATAAGGAACAAATATACATCCATCCATCCATTTTTATACAGGATAAGTTTGACCGAATCTGCCATACGAAAGGGGGTGGTAGAACAGCCCAAGCGGAGCATAGAACCACCCATTATCGTGTCCTATTCGTAATCGTACCCGAGTTGTGGCGGATATAAGAAAAATGAGTGAAAAAATAAAATTTCGCGAAAAAGACCGATTTCTGAAGTTCCAGTAAGAGCTACACACAAAATGAAGACATATTTGGAAATAACAGACTAAATCCTACCAAATGAGACCTTTTTCATTAAGATAGTGACCTTTTACAGCGAGCTACAAGCTTTGAAACATCGGAAACACTTAGAATTAAAATTACACCTCAGTTTTCAATTGATATTTTTAGAAACAACCGTATGTGCTACAACCTGTCAAATCTACTAAAAACTTTCCCATTTTACTAGCTTTTAGATGATACTACAGAAAATCACGTTGGGCTTTAAGTTCAGCAGATATTCTAGCTTGTGTTTGTATCAGTATGAAAATCGTCCTTCGTCAAAATAGAGAAACCAGTGAAGAGTCATACTTTCAGGTTCTAAATTTTCTATTTCATGTAGGTGTACTGTTTCCTTTATTCAAGAAAAGGAAAGTTTTATAGCTTAATATCAAATTGTAACACTTTATTAAGTTAATAATCACAACAGAAGACAACAAACCGTATAAACAAAGGAAGCATTACTTTAACGCGCTTTTCACAAAGAAAAGTGCAAAAATAAAAGAGTTACACTAACATCTATGATTACATTTACATGTAAGCAATCTTCAACATTTCCCAAAGCTACTGAAATTATCATCCCCCTCACTTGATAGATGCCTTTGGTCTTTTACGAACGGAAATTACCATCAATCTCAAAGAAATTTCATTTCTCACTGTTGCTACTGCTCCATCAAGCCAAATGTGCAAGTCCTACAAACTGGTTGCAACTGACTGCTTGATTCAAGAATCCCAAATAAATAAGTTCACTGGCGTCAGGTCTGGTGATCTAGGTGGCCAAGGAATGGGACCCAAATGACCAATACATTGCTGATTGTTCTGTCAGAAAGACTCGAACCGCATTTGAAGAATGTGCAGAAGCACCATTGTGTGGAAAATTTATTAGATTTAGAGTGGCAACAGTCCACATGCTCCCAACCGCGAGCTCCGAAGGGAGACACATTAGATACCACTGAACTTTCGACATGGAAGCGTGCAGCTTTTTTGATGTAACTGATTGTTACCCACCTAGATGTTTAATTCATGTTTCGAATGATTAAGTTTTCTGTAAATATGTATAAGTATTCAATTTAATTAAACAGTTCTTTTTCAAGTTTTAAGTTTATTATTTTGTGGCAATTGAGAATTTGAAGTTTTTCACGCCATTTTTACTCAATTGTGTTCGAAAATTATTTCCGGTCTCCTTCGAACATTAGTAACCTAAAGTAAATTAGGTAAAAGCCAAATATTTAAGCTGAATCGCTTTTGGAATGATGAGTTTCAATAGGTTTGAAATGAATTTTGTTCAGCATACTGATGCCACAGAAATGTAAAGGTATCGTACAACTTAGAGTGAACATCGACTCACCTGTCCACAGTTTCCATTTCAGGAAATGATGTAGTTAAATATCTCGGCCCAGTACCCATCTGTGAAAATTTTTACCTGTTTTGGAGATCTGGGTTGCTTAATCCTTGTTCTAGTGTGAACTGGTTGGAAGAAATTTGTATATCCGACTGAGTGCATAAGTAGCATTATACACTGAAGTGACAAAAGTCATGGGATACCTCTTAATATCGTGTCGGCCCTCCTTTTTCCCGGCGAAGTGCAACAACTCGACGTGGCATGGACTCAACAAGTCGTTGGAAGTCTTCTGCAGGAATATTGAGCCATGCTGTCTCGATAGACGTCCATAATTGTGAAAGCGTTGATGGGGCAGGATTTTGGGCACGAACAGACCTCTCGATGGTGTCCCATAAATGCTCAATGGGATTCATGTCGGGCGATCTAGGTGGCCAAATCATTCGTTGGAATTGTCCAGAATTTTCTTCAAACCAATTGCGAACAGTTGTGGCCCGGTGACATGGCGCATTGTCATCCATAAAAATCCCATCGTTGTTTGGGTACATGAAGTCCATGAATGGCTGCAAGTGATCTCCAAGTAGCTGCACATAAGCATTTCCAGTCAATGTTCGGTCCAGTCGCACTAGAGGACCAAGTCCATGCCATGAAAAAACAGCCCACACCATTACGGAGCCACCACCAGCTTGAACAGTGCCTTGCTGACAGTTTGGGTCCATGGCTTCGTGGGGTTTGCGCCACACTCGAACCCTACCATCGGCTCTTACCAGCTGAAATCGTGACTCATCGGACCAGGCCACGGTTTTCCATTCATCTAGGGACCAACCGATATGCTCACGTGCCCACGAGAGTCGCTGCAAGCGATGTCGTTCTGTCAGTAAAGGCACTCGAGTCGGTCTTCTGCTGGAATAGCCCAAGAAATCCAAATTTCTCCGCACAGTTCTAGCAGACACGTCCATTGTACGTCCCACATTGATTTCTACGGTGATTTGACGCAGTGTTGCTTGTCTGTTAGAATTTACGACTCTTTGCAGACGTCGCCGGTCTCGATCTTTAAGTGCAGGCGGTCGACCACTGCGCTGTCCATGGTGGGATGTTATGCCTGAAATTTCATACTCTCGGCACACTCTTGACACAGTGGATCTGGGAATGTTGAATTCTCTAACGATTTCCGAAATGGCATGACCCATGCGTCTAGCTCCAACTAACATTCCGCGTTCAAAGTCTGTTAATTCACGTCGTGCGGTCATCATCACGTTAAAACCTCTTCACATGAATAACTTGAACAGAAATGAAAGCTCTGTAAAAGCACTGCGCATTTATACCTGTTCTATGCGATGCTACTGCCATCTGAAAATTTGCATATTGCTATCCCATGACTTTTGTCACTTCAGTGTATGTTAGTGACAAATTTGCATATATTCCATGTATTTATTTCCATGTATTCCATTTGTGTGAAGACTGTTTCCTTTGGTGAACTTAAATCGATACACAGTTGCGATACTAATCCGAGACTCATGGTTTCAAATGTGATTTAGTCTAACTGTTTGGCTTGGCGTAGTCGGCGATCGTTTGATAGAGTTTCAATATAATCTGACAGAAATGGCATATTTAGAGATTCTGGAATCATTACTTGCCTGATTTACTTTATGTTACTAATGTTCGAAGGAGAGCGGAAATAATTTTCTAACACAATGGTGCTTCTGCACATTCTTCAAATGCGGTTCAAGACTTTCTGACAGAAAATCAGCAATGGATTTGTCATATTCGGGTCCCATTCTTTGGCCACCTAGATCACCAGACCTGACGCCAGGGAACTTCTTTGTTTGGGGATTCTTGAATCAAGCGGTCTACTGCTCAGATGCAACCAGTTTGTAAGACTTGAGGACTTGTGCATTTGCCTTGATGGAGCAGTAACAAAAGTGAGAAATGAAATTTCATTGAGAGCGAAGGTAGTTTATGTTCGTAAAAGACCAAGGACATCTATCAGGTGTGGGGGATGATAATTTCAGTAGCTTTGGGAAATTTTGAAGATTGCTTACATGTAAATATACTCATAGATGTTAGTGTTACTCTTTTGATTTCGCATTTTTCTTTGTGAAAAGCGCGTTAAAGTAATGCTTCCTTTGTTTCTACGTGTTGTTGTCTTCTGTTCTGATTGTTAACTTAATAATGTGTTACAATTTAATATTTAGCCATAAAACTTTCCTTTTCTTGAATAAAGGAAACAGTACATTTACATGAAATAGAAAATTTAGAACACAAAAGTATGACTCTTCAATGGTTTCTCTATTTTGACGAAGGACGATTTTCATTCTGTTGCAAACAAAAGCCAGAATATCTGCTGAACTTAAAGCCCAATGTGATTTTCTGTTGTATCATCTGAAAGCTAGTGATATGGGCCAGTTTTTAGTAGATTTGACCGGTTGTAGCACATACGGTTGTTTTTGAAAATATCAATTGAAAATTGGGGTGTCATTTTCATTCTGAGTGTTTCCGATGTTTCAAAGCTGTAAAATCCACTATCTTAATGAAAAAGGTGTCATTTTGTAGGATTTAGGGCCCTGCTCCATATTGACGTAAAGAGGAAAAATAAAGCAGAAACGTAAAATGGATTACATAGCGCTCCTATGGAAAGTACCCGGATTTTCGGTTTCTACCTTCGGTTTCGGTCGCGTTTTACGCTGATGTGGAGAGGGAACGTAGTCTGTTTTCTCGGAATTTTGTTTTTTCACTCATTTTTCTTATATCCACCATAACTCGGTTACGGTTACGAATAGGACACGATAATGGGTGGTTCTTTGTTCCGCCTGTTCTGTTCTACTACACCCCTTCGCATGACAGATTCGGTCAAACTCACCCAGTACATATAGATTTTTACAAATTTAGAGCAATCAATCTTTCGATTAAGAAAATCGCTAATGGAAATCGACTTTGAGGAAGAGTGAATTTTCATTTGAAAGCACTTTTTATGTCTGAAATGATTTTTTAAATCGGCAACCTAATGTCGTCTTCAGCATTTAATTCGCTTCTGTATTGGCTTTTGTAGCAGCACAGGAACATGAAGATGTTTTGCACACTTAGTTTGAAACAAATAACTATGTTTCACCATCCTTTTGGAAATTTAAGGACATCCTAATGTCATTCCAAAAATGCTTAATATCAACTTGATTACGTTTTAGTTTCAATTGATTGTCAGTAGTTACATCAAAATGCTGTAAATTTCTTTTTTCTAGAGTTCAAAGATTTTTCTTTCTGAGTAGGGAACTATTTAAAAAATGATTTGGATATATTGAAGAACATTTGATCTTTTATAAAAATTGAAATTTTATAAACAGTTTGGTGTTATGATTAAGCAACAAGTGACCACTAACAAAGCCCCTTTCAAATTTTTTTAGAAACCCTAAGGTTCCCCAGAACCTATAGTTTCACGACCTAGATCAAGCACATTTATATGCCGTGATTCTCCATCACTTGAGATTGAGAATTAAAAAAAAAAATATATTGATAGTGGCATGTGGCCAGTAAACCCAAAAAAAAGTTAGTGGCCACTTTAGCGTTGTTGGTGGCCACTTTGAACCAAGTTCCAAAATTCTAATGCCCTTCCTCTTTATTATGCATATATTACATTTATACTTGCATTAACTAAATTCCTATTATAATAAAAAGGTTTAAAAAACAACTTACAAACCTTTTCTGAAAAATACAATTATTAATTTTGAAATTTAGATAATAAGGCGTTACGAAAATCCAACAAAAACTAGAGGCACCTACTTACTTGAAGTTTAATAAACATTTGATTTAATTTGCTGATTAATCATAAATTTGACCATCTTTGACTATTTTTACAACAGAGTTTCATTGCATTTTCTAGATTGAAATTATGTATTTAGATGTTTTGTAAAGCAAATGGTCGATTTTCATTCCAAGTAAACATTGGCCGCCAGTGACGATGCCGATGCCTATTTTCTTTTTATAATCGCCGCGATGCATCGGCATCTTGTATTTTTCATCAGAAAAAAAAGTAGGTCGCTACACATTTTGCAGTCAACAAAAAAAAAAAAAAAAAAAAAAAAAAAAAAAAAAAAAAAAAAAATAGTCCCACTAGCGAGTAGCGACCCCTAGTCTCGACATTTACCATCAGTCAATATAATTTCTCAATCTTTTACTAGGGACTCCCTAATGGGAGGACACTGTGACCTCCAAAAACATTTTCTTAATCGGCATTTAACTAATGATTCGGAAAATTTGGAGACAGTGCGACTTTTTTTTTGCAAGTTTTTTTTTTTTTTGTAAATAATACCTTTTTTCTCTTCACTTTAGATATAAGTATCTATGCATGCACATATTTCATTAATTAATCTTTCATTTATTCAGTAAAATTCAGTGCTTCATTCGGTGAATTGAGAATTTTTCTCCTCCCAAAAAAATTAAGTTCGGGGAGCCCCTGTCTTCTATCAGCAGTTTCAATCAAATCTTTACATGCTTAAAAAAGTTGTCTACTGCTGTTAGTTTTGTTTTTTAAAACATCTCCTTTGACCGTTATGGTATCTAAAGATTCGTTTATTTTATAAATACACTATCTTGTTACACGGCATTGCCCGGGTGTTAATTATAGCTCCATTATAATTTTTTAAAACTTATTTCATGCTAAAATGAAATAGGTGAGCCTTAAATTGATAATTCATTGTTAATAGTAATCTTTTTTGGAAATACTCATATTTAATGTGTTAAATTTTATCAATTTGTATGCTTAAAATCTTATCTCAATTACTTTACCTATTCAAAATTGAAAGAAAGTAGCCATTTTGATACAAAAAATTTTAAATTTGAGCTTTTGGGATTTTTTTTAAATTTCAAAACCCCGCTTATGTGAATTCTAGCGCATCAGGGAACCTCTGTGCTAAGTTCGATTCAATTTTCTTTATATATATCTTTTCTTTATATATATTTTCTTTACATATATTTCTTTATATATATACAATATATATATAAAGAAACACCCATTTTTATATATATAGATATTCGTTTATTTTAATAGGATGTTTTGCAAAAGCCAAACATTTTGTTTTGAATGGCTACCTTTAAGTAGCACACTTAAATATCACTACATTCATATTTTTCAGGATGATAAAAAAAAAAGACTATATTTTTTAAACACCTTTGTATATTTTTTTTTCTTCAAGAAAAATTTATTTTAGTTGTTCGAATTCGAGCCAAAATGCCGCCCCTGTAGGTGGGCATGTTTTTTGCTTTTTTTTGGTATAATCTACATTGAGTATGACTCTTTCCGGCTCCTACCCTCCTGGAAAAATGACGAGCCTGATATGATTTTACTCATTTCGCTAGTAATAGTGTTAGTGCTCCAAAACAGAACTATATTTCCGACCTATTTTGTACTTTTGTAGCAAATAATTTCGATAGATGGCGATGCTAAACCTTTGCATCTTTGTGATCATTAAAGTTAGATGGGGAGTTTTCCCGCAATTTTCTATCTTTCTAACACGACTTTTCAAAGTGAAATTTTTAAGTAAGTTTCGAATTCTGTTACGTAATACAAAAAGATGATCCGAGAAAAATTTATTATTCTGCAGGTTCTCGCACTGTCAATTAATTATTTTCTTTCCCTTCAAACTACAAAAAAAAAAAAAAAAAAAAAAAAACTGTTTGGAGAAGTTTTTTTTTCTTCAAATTTTCAGGACTCAAATTCGTCAGATTCCCATTATTGATAATAACCTCCCTTTTTTGTATGTGTGTTGAAGTATGAACTGCATTATATGTATATATGCCGCGGAGCACAGGAAAAATATTTCAATTGCTATTTCAAATGAGCAAGGTGGCCACTGAACTGGAAAACAAAACAGGGAAAACTTGGAATGCTCAGGGAGTTCTCTGAAACCTGGAAAAGCCAGCAAAATGCCTGAGAATTTTGCTGAAAACCCAGAAGTTCGAAAAAAAAAAGACCTATGTGACGTTTCCCGCATTATCGTATGGTTGTCTTTCACTTGAATTGGTTAGACAGTTTACTCCATCAGAATGTAGTTGAATGTTTTATCTTTTAGCATTTACTTGAGGGGGTTTTACTAAAATGGGGGAAATGCCCAGATTTTTAAGTTATTATTTGTTCTCCAGCAGAATTGCTCGGGCAAAAATTTTGGAAAATTTGCTCCACATATAAATTAGCCTCCCAACTTGGACCTTCTTTTGAAACCAAATTTGTCAACGAAAAAAACGATGTATAAATCATTCAGGGACGCGCAGTTTGGCTTGGCAATGCAGGCTGTGCCTACTCATGAAGAAAACAGGCCACCTCTTCTTAACTTCATGAAGTGACACATAATGTGTTAATTGAAAAATATATAAAGATATTTTAACTATACATCTAAAAAAAAAAAAAGATAAACTGAAAATTCTCCATTTTTGTACAGTCGAAAAGCACTGACAGCTGCTTCTGAACCGATGTATCTATACTAATGTTGAGAATTCATACGTGTCTCACATTTCCTCCTCTTCCCGTTCGTAAAACGACTTTGGAAAACAGAAAAAAAATCTGCCTTTGCATTCCACTCCCCAAAAATTGGGAACGTCAAGAGCAGAGAAATTCTCAATGATTTTTGGCTAGAGCTGCTGTATGAAAATTTAACCAATACAAATAGTTATTTCACCAATAGTTTCACATGAAGTTTTTCTATGGGCCGTTTGAATTCAAATAGCGTATATTCACCCATATATCTGAAGACTTTTTTTTGACCCTTTTTATAAAATTAACAATTAAATCTGAAAAATGTCCACATACATAAAATTTGATGTTTACGATTCAGTAACTTTACATTACAGTAAATGGCACTAACTTGGTGTTGAACCCGGCATTTTTTTTATACGAAAACGGTTATGTGCAGGTGATGTGAAGCTTTGCTGAAGGGGGGGGGGGGATTAAAGGGTGCAAACACAGAAAACAAAAAACCCACTAACACTTACATGTAAATACATCGATTTCTCAAAGCCAGGGAAGGTGAAATTACCCCCCCCTCTGACCCACCTAAACGACGGGCCTGGTTATATGTTGCCTTCACAAAATTTCCCTGATATTGGAAATTCTCGTATTCTAAGTGTTCTAAATTGACTCGGAAATTTGCTGACTGATAGAAATATAATTTTTGAGACAAATACCGTTTTTGCTGGACATTAATTTTTCTTTTGGAAAAAAAAAATGTTCATATGAAGTGACGTGAACCGAGGAAATGAAGTCGTCTTTGTAGGGAGGGGGGTCCGGACTCCAAGTAGCCATGCACCTTTGGCCAAGTCCTTTTGGAATAAAGACATAATGCATGCATAGTAAAAATAAAGTCCTTAACAATTGTGAAGAAAGTTCAAAAAAAAAAAGAAATATAATCTATAGTTGGAGCAAACCTGACCTATAAGGCAGATTCGAATTTCGCGTAGCCCTCACAAAGCTGCCAGGTTGTGTTTGACAAAACTATGTATCATATGACAGTATAACACTTCTTTCTGAGGCCAAAACAAAAATGTCAAATAAAGTGGCGGGAGATATGTCGGGGGCGGGAGGGGGGGGGGGGGTTGATGCAGATGATAAAGAACGATTTCCAGACTATGTTATCTCGAAATCGAGAAAGATCAATGCCTCATTGAAAGACAGAGATAAGAACTAGCGATGTTTTATGATATCTGTCATTCCTGTTTGTTTCCTCAAATAATGAGATGGGTGGAAGTGGGCAGGTAAAAACATTTTTCCTGATTTATTCATGTTCTTAAAATTAATTAGATAAAATGTACTTTTAGGATTTGAATATAAAAAAATGTTATTGGACTATTCCAAAGAAAACGGTCATTTTTCCGTACCTGGAGCTTCACATACAGTGGAACCTCGGTACACTGGACCACGAAAATCTGTCGAATTAAGCGGGTGGCAACTTGCCGAGGTTTCACAATTTCAACAAATGTAGTGTTTTCTGTATTGTTTATTTACTGGTGATCACTGGAAAACAATGAGTTGACTGACCCATAAGCAGCAGAATTCTCAGAAATAGTTCATGGAAAAGAAGATCAGTAGCAGAAAGTGGACTAAAATAACAAGTGGATGTCACTTTATAGAGTGTGAATGTGTGTTAAATAAGAGAGGTTTGCACCCATTAAAATTAACGTAGGAAAAATAAATGTCGACTTACTGAGGTTGTCGCGTTATCCACGTGTCGAGTTACCGGAGTTCTACTGCATATTTCAATGAAAATAATAATTTAAAAGGGTAATGGAAATAACATTTTGTAGCTTAGGATGTATACACGTTAGTGAGATTTATAAAGGAAAAAAATTCGTCATGACCTATAAGTTTTTAATGAAGTAGATGAACAGTTACGTGCGGGTCTAAATGGCTACTTTTTCGTGGAATTGCCATGACATCATTTTATTCATCTGTTCAAATTGTTATTTCTCAACAAGTGAGATATGTTTCATTTACTTTGGAACATACACTTTCAAAATATTCAGCTTTTTTGTCATCAGCACCCAGAAACTACGAGACAGTGGCGTGGTTGGATAGAGCGTTGCGTTGGATACTTGAAGCTCGCAGTTTCGATCCTGCTATGAGTTTTGTCCCTTTGGATTGACTTTTTTTCACCGGCTAATTTTTATCCGAAATTTTCAAGAATCCATCCATTCCAATACCATCTTAACTCATTGCAAGATTTTAAACGAGTTTTCCTATTGTATTAACACTGGAAAAGAAAATGTTTACTTTAGCATTTCTTAAAGGTGCTTTTTTGGTCATAAACATTTGGTTTAATACTTTATAAAAACACAAAAGTAAGGCATGCTTTCATTTTCTTTTAAATCAGCCGGAAATTACTATTCACTCTGTGCCTGTTAATCGAAAAGTGACCGTTGAACAAAAAATCGAATTTTTGAATTACTGCTGTCAAGCACGAACGCTTCGCGCGAGTCAGTTAGTTAAAAATTACTCTTAAGGGCAAATATGTAGATGTATTCCAAATATTAATATCAAAAACTGAAACGATTCATATAACGCCAAAACCTGTTTCACGCAAATGGCTCTTTTCCTAAAGTGTGCGTTATAACGGTCTTCTATTAAATAGCTTGAAGAGGTAATGGCTATCGTCCGATAGAGGTGTCCCCCAGAGGCACGCTTTAGGCTTTAAAATGGTGAGGGACCAATACGATCTCATTTCTGAAACAAACGCACTGAAATTCATCCAGATATTTAAATTAAAAAAAAAAAAAAAACTCGAAAATGTTAATTTTGCACTCGTGTAGGTACATTATAGTCCAGCCTACAGAGTGGTATAGTGGTTAAGACGCTGGCCTCTTACGCCCAAAAGCTCGGGTTCGAAGCCGGCTCCAGTCGGTGGATTTTCATGATGCAGAAAATCGACAGCGCTCATGTCGTATGATTATGCGGCATGTAAAAGATCCATCGAGTACTTGTGTTTGGCTTATACTATCTCGTGGCAAAATTAAATTCCTAGTACAGTTTCGCATCGAATAGAGCCCAGGTGCCTCCATCTAGTGGGGAAACTGGGCGTCAAAAATACTTGTGGCAATGATATCCCGCCGATGGTGGTGCCCCATGAAAGAGTGGATGCCGCTTTGGGGAATGCACTAGGTCTGAAAATGGCAAGAAGCTAAACGCAGCCCCATTTGAAACAAATAAACAAACATTATAGTCCAAGAGTTAGCAACGTCGAGAAAACAAAAATTTTAAATCGTCTGGCTCTGCAATCTTTCTTTCCTTATGCTCTTCCCGAACAGCGTGCGGGCTGCGTGCGGGATAGCAATTCCACGTCAAATCAATGAAAAAAAGTAAGTTTCTGACCGCACCATTTCCGATTTTAACGAAAATTGGTGTGAAGGATACATAAGACAAAATAAAATAACAGTTTTTGTATTTGTACTTTGAAAATTGTACAAATCTGGTAACAAATTTAAAAAGTGAAAAAAAAAAAAACGGAAAGTTCTTTCATGCAAATGACTAACTTCTTTTCCAACTGTAGTAGAGTAAAAACTCAAAAACTATTATAAAGCTAAAAAACAGAGCTTTTTACTGATACATGTCTTTCTTACGACAGATTTGAGCACCTAATATTGTTCTAGAATGAATTAAACATCATTATTTTTACCAATAAAAATGTAATGAGCAGTAAAAAGCGCAACTTTTACTGGCAGCCAGAGAGCCCGTACGCTGCTCGGAAGAGCATAAGGAAAGAAAAGAGCCAGACGTCTTTTTGTCTAGTGGCGCAGCCAGAAAATTTTTCTGGGAGGGGTTTTCAAAATTAAAAATTGCTGCTTTATCAGTAATTTGCAATGTGAAAATACTCAATATAGGAAAGCAAATAGTTGCTGTGGTTCAATAATTATTTCTTATATCACTTGCTGTTTCACAAGATCATTTTATAACTTCTTCAGATACATCAAAGTCTTTCATTCTTCAAATGTTCAATGTTTTTATGATTGCAGATAACAGCTATGCCATTTAATATTTCTTTCAAAATCGCTATGTAGAAATTCTAAATCCAAGAGAAGAATGTCATTAGCCTTCGAGTAAAAATAATTTGTATAAATAGCTATTTAAAACCCTCTCCTGGTTTCCTGAAAAAGGATTTGTGCCGTTGAGGAAGTGTTGAGTGACCATATCCTCTTGCGTGTTTTACTAAGACCATTTCGGACCTCGTATTAGTTATCAGTATGGAATATTACTTGTATATTTCAGAACTGGAAAAAAAAATGAGATTGCTTCCCACTCAGTAAGCAGTAAGCTATTTTATTAAAACCTATCTCGTTTGTAAAAGGTTAAATACTGTTTTTTTCCCTATATTGATGGAAGGGGGTATATGTTGGAGCTCTGGGAGGGGTTTTAACCCCAAAACCTCCCCCGTGGCTGCGTCACTGTTTTTGTCTCGAAAACGTTGCCACGACAGCAATTTTAAGGTTGTTATTTAGTCTTCCAGGTGGCTGGTGACGTTTCGAAATCCGAAGCAAATCCTTGACGACCACAGCTGTTACCTCGCAGTGGAAATACTGTTCTATATTTGCTTTCTGCTCACTCTCAAGCACGGTAAGTGGCCTGCACAAACTAAAATGATTTTAAATCTTTCATCCTCTGGTGTTATTCCGGGCTTCGGTTTCGAACCAGAGACGTAATTCCATACGTCAAAGACAATATTTTCACACAAATCGATGGAAATTACTTGCTCATATAACTGTTATGTATCGCGAGCGCGTTGTTATGCCTTGCGCTGACTTCACAACTCATGTTTAAATGTAAAATCGATGGTATTCAAAGAATAAAATTATTTTTTACTTTTTAGCAGGGACGTCATTTCAAGTTTTTCCGGGGAGGGGGGGGCAAAGGGCGCAAACGCAATGCAATTCCATCGGAAAACAGCAAAAACCACGCCCACTTATATATAAATACATTGATTTCTGAAAGCCAGAGGGGGGGGGGGGGGCAATTGACCCCTCTGCCCCCCCCCCCCAAATGACGGGCCTCCTTTTTAGAGCACTTGCCGATTGAAGTTCTTTGCTGTTGAAGTTCTTTGATTGAAGTTCCGATTGAAGTTTTTTTTCCCAAAAATATTTTTATTACGAAATTTTTTCGCTAAAAATAAAACATCGACGTAAAAAAAAAAAAAAAAAAAAAAAATAAAAAAGAAAGAACAAAAAATCAGCGTTGCTTTAAAAATATCGAGAGGAAAACATCGATAATAATCATCACCCTTTTTGCTGAAACATAAAATATCGACGTCGAACAAAACATCGACTGTAAAATATCGATCATAAAAACATCGATGTTTTAACAAAAGTATTCATGTTTCCACGACTTCGACGTCGATGTCACAGCGCAAGTTTATAGTCAGCTCCTTACAGCGCACTTGATTCGTACCCATCAGTTTTTCACTTTTTACACAAAAGCATAAATAAGGTTAGATACTTTTGGGAGGGCGGACTTGTTTAGTTCGGATACGTAGTGTTTTAGGTACTAGGGTGTCATGTATAAAAGCGAACTTTTGAAGAGAAAGGGCCCTGCTCCACATCAGCGTAAAATGCGACCGAAAACTAAGGCAGAAACCGAAAATCCGAGTGTTTTCCATAGGAACACTATTTGCTCCATTTTACGTTTCTGCTTTACTTCAATGTGGAGCAGGGCCCAAACATTAGAGATGAAACACAGATTCAGATATGCGGTGAGTTTTCATTTGACAATGAATTATTGTGATATTCTGTGACATCGTTCTGATTTATTTAACTGGAAGTTATTTATTGGTACTGGAGTAGAACTGTTTCTTGTGGGACTTTTTCAAACCACTATGTGTTGCAATTATGCTATCTGAAATTAGTTTTAAGAGCTGTTGAAATCGATTTACGATGTTGAAGTGCTTTACAGTTAACTGTTGGGGCAAACCTAACCTGGCAGCCCCGTAGTGCTGTGATTTAGTCCTGCTTAGCTTTCACAATGCTGCCTGGTTAGATTTTCCCCAACTATAGAGCCGCTATATAGACAGGGAGTACTATGAGAGCGAGAACATCTCTATTTAAAATTAAACTCTCCCCAGTACATTCAGTCCCGTTTATGTATAAGAAACTGTGTCGTTCCAGCTATTCGGAACAGGGGAAGATACCCGTACCTGTGGATAGCTGCCCTGGTCCACGGTCTCGCCATAGAATGTATGAGTTACGTCATCCCGGATGTTGACAACTTCTGGCATGCGCAGTCCATGGTAATGCTGTTCGGACAGAGGCTGCCGCTGCACATTGTCTGCTTCTGTAAGCCTTTTATTTATTTATTTGTTTATTATTTATTTATTTTTTGATCATAATCAAACAAGCATAATCAAGAAATACAAATCAGACAAATTTCTTCTGCTCTTGTATAGAAGTTTGGTAAGACCTCCTTTGGAGTATGCTGTTCAGTTTTATCGGAAAGGGTTCACAGGAGGGCTGCAAGGTTAGCCAACTGGCTTTCTAATTTAGATTGTAATTCCAAACTTATAGTGGGCTCAACATGTATGGTCTGGAGCAAAGGAGAGTCAGAGTGGACATGATCCAGTTCTTTTAATTTATCAAAATAAAAGGTGCTAAGTTTTGCATGGAAAACAAAACAATGGGACATTGTACGTGTGTGTGTTTTAAGGTATTCAAATTTCAAATAAATTTCAAATTAATCAGGAGATTACAAAAATTGACTACTGTAGTAGGTTTTTGGACACTGGTATAGCTTACCGGAAGAGGTTATCATGAGTAAGGGAGTTGATTGTTTTAAGATGGCTATTGATCTTAATTGGGGGGGGGGGATAAATGCTCTGTAAATCGCCCAGGATCAGACTAGCTGGGCCCAGAGCCGTTGCTGGTCGTCACATTTGTATTTGTATAAGATTCTTTAAAAAAAAATCTGACAAGAATCTAAACAAGAACGCCAGGATTATTGTCAGTTGAGGTGGTCTTTACTTACTCGAGAGCTAATCAAGATAGAAAGATACGGAAGGAAAACAAAACAGGACTTTATTGCAAGGACAAAAATCTTAATACAGTAAAATGTTCGAATTCGGACGTCACTTTAACTGCTGTATTATTTTTTAAAAATTTATCTCCAAAAAAATTATATTTCTCAAAAAAAAAAAAAAAAAAAAGAAAGGAAAAAGAAAAGTTTAAAACATATTTGACAATCTGCTTGCAGGGCCGGCAACTAATGAAATGCAATGTTGCAACTAAAGACCCATTTCTAAACAAAATATCTACAATATCTGCCAATAGCTACAGTGTTTATTTTAATCTTTTCCAGATCCCGTGCTGATCTACACCGCATCCGTGGCCGTATCGCGCCTGAAGCTCCCACTGTGGTCCGAGATCTTTGCGGTTGGTGTGGCCACCGTGGTGCTGGACTTTCCCTGGGATGTCCTGGGGATCAAGTTGCTCTGGTGGAGTTTCCACGACACTGATCCTAACATCGATGAGCGCTTCTATTGGGTCCCGTGGACGAGCTTCTTCTTTTTCGGGGCCGCCACGTCCAGCCTCACGTTTTGTCTGCATTGCTTCAGGAGATTGGCTACGGGGAACAAGAAATACGAAGCTTCGGGGTAGGTGTCTTTCACCTAAAATAATTAATTTCTACTGTTTTTAGTATTTTTTTTCCGTAGGCTGAGCTATTTTTCAGGGCTGCCACATCGAGTCTCACGTTTTGTCTGCACTTCTTCAGGAGATTAGCCACGGGTCACAAAAAATACGAAGCCTCTGGATAGGTCTTTTATTTTTTTTTTTGTTTTGTGCCAGTTTCACGTTTCCAACCGTACCTTTATTAGATGTGAAGTCCGACTTCCACAGCACACGCATGCCATAGGGACCCGTTTTATAGTGTAGGCAACAATTCACAGTACAACAAAACATTCACCTAAAGGAAGCGCAAGGACAGTACAGATAGAAAGCACATTCATGCCCAAGTTGGGATCCGAACCCAGGACCACCCTGTCCGAGTCAGACTTCTCCCTAGCTGCATCATCTCATCGGCCGATGATCGGCCATTCATTAATGGAAACCCGATGAAATTCTCATCGGCCGATGATCCAATATGTCTCATTGGTCAAACAGAATCCGAGCAGCGAAATCCGATGAGTTTTGCTCAGAAGTTTTGCTCAATGAGATTTGGAGCAATTTACGAGCAGAACAGTCCCGTGCCGATGAATTTCATCGGGAAACTTGATCGGAAGGATATCTCTTTCCTATGAAAAGTAGCTCATCGAAAACCGTGCTCGGATACTGATCGGAACGATGTCATTGTTTGTTACGGGATCAGTTTACGAGGAGTTCGATGATCGGCCGCGCAAAATCCGTTGAGTTGATGCTACTTGGGCTCTGACCACTAAACAAGGTGGCCGGCGCGGCGTCTCTTTTATTTCAAATGACTAATTTTTACTGTTTTCAGTAGTTTTTGTTTTCCCGTGGACAAAATTATTTGAAACATGTTTACCTTCTAACAGTGGTCATTTAGTCACCTGTAGCGCTTACTGCACTATGACCTCCCTCCCCGATACACCATAAATGCAACCGTCATCTTAAAAAAAGGAAAAAAAAATGGATGTTATGAAATTTCGAGTAATTTTATAGTGGGTATTTCTGAATTATTTTGATATGTATTGATTTTAAATTTGACTAAAGGTTCATAGACAAATAATGACATTATTTAAAGGAGGGGGCGGCAGTGGGGGGGTGTCATGAACCTGTAACAGGAAGGAATTGCTACTTCACCCGTGATATATGACAATTTTTCAGCTTTAAGCTGAGAAGTAGGAATTTGTTTGAAAAAAGTTTAACCCGTTGAGGTTCTTGAGCCATTCAACACAAAATAAATGAATGTATGTGGTGAACACTTTTTGGGGGTGGTCTAGCTCGATACATATTGCAAAAGATTGAAACTTGGCATGCAAATGCTTCCAATGGGAAGCTGGTTAGATTTTGACACCCCTTGCTGCAGGGAGAGACGAGTTCCATCAAACTTTTCCTCGTAAAGCGAGATTGCAATATCTGGAGAAGTAATGCGAGGATTCAACAAAATATGGTCAAAAACTAGACTTTGGTGGGAACTAATGGTGATTAGCTCTTGAAGCACATTGCTTTAAGTTTTAATGTCTTTGCATTTAGTGTGTCAGTAAGTACCCTACTATCTTAATCGAAAATCGGCAAACAAATATATCTAATGGAAACAGGAGCTGAATTTTTCAGTACAGATTCAAGCTGATACCCTTCTCATTACAAGCGCGACGCTCTAACAACCGATCTAATATGTCTTACTTTTCGGATGCTATTTATTAAAGTAATGTGTCATGTAAAACAGACAAAAACAGTTTTTAGACCGTGGGTCTATTTATCGTCAGAAGCCAGCACCATAAGCTTCCAAACTAGTGGTGAATCATGGAATTTGACATAGAAATGAGAAAGTTTTGGGCGTGGTAAAGAAAACAGGCTAGAGATGTAACATAGGTAATAGGTTGACAGTACCTCGTTCTTCTGTGCTTTCAGTTGCTTCACGGAGTTGGGATGTTCGCTGGCATCGGGTCTACTAGCCATCCCTCTGGCCGTCATGCAGTTCGTTCTGTTCTACCACATCCCGCACGATATTTACAGAGTACCCACCAGCGTTTGTGTCGTCGTCTATCTGACATTATTCTGTCTCCTCGGCTGGACCGGGGATAGGAGCATCGGGACGATGACTAAACTCCGCAAATGTAAGTATGTCTCAATACCAGGACCAGGGGTGCCCACAGGGGGGGAGTATGGCGCAAGTTGCGCCATCAAAATTTGGGGGGGGGGGGGATTTTTTTAAACTAATTAATTTATTTATTTTAATTAATTATTATTTTTTTTATTTAACTTATTTCTTAATTATTATTTTTTTATTTACTTATTTATTTTTCGTGTGTGTGTGTGTGTGTGTGTGTGCTTGGAATGTCTGAAAGGGTAAAAAAGCAATCATATTCTGCGCATAATTAGTACTTTTAAAAGAATAATATAGAAAAAAAATAGTTATGATTTAAAAAAATAAATAAATAATATTTAAAAAAAATAAATAAATAATATTTAAAAAAAATAAAATAATAATATTAAAAAAAATATTTAAAAAAAATAAAAAATGAACAAATAATATTAAAAAAAAATAAATAAAAAAGAGGGTTGAAAATAAAGAGCACAAGAGGGTTGTAAAAATTTTTGGGGGGGAATTTGCGCCATTGAGCTTGGGGGAGATGGGCACCCCTGACCAGGACGAATAGGCCAACGAAGTTTTCCGTTTGTACCTTACTTACAAGTACCTTCGATCATTTTTCGCGAAACCAAAATTATTCACAAATGGAAATTGAGATTCAAAAAAATCTCTCGCCAAATTACTTCGTCTGAAGGCTTTCCAAAATGATTGAAGAAGTTAGGCGCTTTAGGCACCGGCGCTCATAAAGGAGAGAATCGAGTACCCCTTCTAGACATTAGCACTTCCGATTTTTGAAAGAATTTTGAGAATTTTATTAAAAAACATTAAATGAAAAACGTACTCAAAATTTCTTCAAAATTATTTCAATCTAATTGAATTTGGTTTTTAGAATTATTGTTACGTACACTAAGTAACAGACTTCTACATGTCTTTTAATGAAAAAGAAAACGTAAATACCCTTACCTCGAGGTTTAATGCATCAGATTGAAAACTGAATAGCTTCACGAAAACTTTCTTTTTTATATTTTACTAGCAGAACCCGGCAGACGTTGTTCTGCCTAGATGTATATTTCGTCTGCACATGGTGGTCTGGATGTAAAAATCTATAAAGCGTTGTTGAAAATAGGCATGAAAGATTTTAAAAATTCTAAATGAAGCAAAGGGCCACCAATTATTTTTATAAAAATTAAAAAATACTGAGCAATGAAAAACTTTACACATAATTTGATTTTAGATAGGAATTTTATTCACACATCAAGACGAAGAAGCTCTCCACAAATCGTGAAAAGAGATCTTCGTTTTGAAAATAAAATTTAGAGACACATAAAATGCATAATGTGACTGGACAATGAATAGCTCTTTTAAATTAATTGAAAAGGAGAGAGAGAGAGAGAGCAGTGAATAGTAATAAAATGAAATTGACATATTTACAATAGAATGTGACTGGACCACAAATAGCTACTTTAAAGTTGTAAAAAAAGCACGGTGAACAAAAATAAAGAGAAATGTACACATTTACAATTACGTTCCAAAAATGCACTGGACATTCCAAAAAAGTAGACCATCAATTGCTCCTTCAAAAAAAAAAAAAAAAAAAAAACACGGTGAACAGTAATAAAGAGAAATATGCATATTTACAAAAGTAGACCATCAATTGTTCCTTTAAATTCCAAAAAAAAAAAAAAAAGCACGCTGAACAACAATAAAGAAAAATTTACGTATGTACAATTACGTTGTAAAAATGCACTGATCAATCCAAAAAAGTAGACCATCAATTGCTCCTTTTATTTCAAAAAAAAAAAAAAAAGAAAAAAAAGCACGGTGAACAATAATAAAGAAAAATGTACATATGTACAATTACGTTGTAAAAATGCACTGATCAATCCAAAAAAGTAGACCATCAATTGCTCCCTTAAGTTCAGAAAAAAAAAGCACGGTGAACAAAAAAAAAAAAAAACAGATGTACAGTTACGTTGTAAAAATGCACTGATCAATTCAAAAAAGTAGACCGTCAACTGCTCCCTTAAATTAAAAAAAAAAAAAAAAAAAAAAAAACGGTGAACAATAATAAAGAAAAAATTACACATGAACAATTACGCTGTAAAAATGCACTGATCAATTACTTTTTGGCAATCTGAAATCAATTTGAATATTATATTTGGCGCTAAATGTACACCATTCCGTAAGGCGTTAAAATAATTTCCAACATTGCGGTATATCATAGCAAATAGTATGGACATGAAAACGAACTATTGATTGGATGTTTGGCGAGAAAATATAGTAACATACTTTGATTGAAAACAGCAATAGGTATAAAGAACAAAATAGTGTTCGTCTGGAAAATAATGCATTACATCTAAGCCTCTACAAATCTAAAGGAGTTCCGAAATATGAAACTGAATCTCATTTGTTTTTAAAAAAAGATTAATCTGTTAATCAAATACCTTTTTTATCCTTTATACTTGAGATAATTATAGGGAAAACTCCCATTATTGAGGGCTCTTGGCGCGATTCAAAAGATGGCCAAATTTACGGTAACAAGCAATTCCAACTATCTGCCAGAGTGTTGAGTTGATACACTAAATACTCGATTGGATTGATGAAAGCCTTCGAAAATGGAGTTTTAAATTGAAATTACAAAGACAGAATCAGGTCTAAAATTGAAATAAAAAAATAACTAATCATCGGATTTTGTTGAAACTGGTCTCTAAACCTTCCCAGTACCAAAAGGAACAAACGGTGAAAATTTCAGGCAAATCTCCCGGGTAGTTTCTGAGATCTTAGGGAACACACACACACACATTTACCAACATTCATTTTTATATATATAGATAATCAGAAGGTAGCAAACAAGTTTTTTTTAATTAGGAAATTTTTCATAGCCCCCGCTAAAGTGACTCATATGGGCGCCAATGGCTTTTGGCGGTTTATGGCTGTTTGGTGAGCTTTGGCTCTGCAAAAGTGAAGAATGACACATTATAAAAGCGTACTTTTTATTAACTCTTTTGACTGCTCAATCATATTTTAGCGTGAACAATATTTGACCATTTTTAATGAAATTATGAAGTTTTAAAAAGGACAACTAACTTCTTTTCCAGTTGTGGGAAACATTGGGAAGAAATCCGATGAACTCCTGGTAATGATCCTGCTGTACTTCACCTTTTTCATCGTCACAGTTTTCCTTGCAAAACCAGAGGATATATTTTCAGTGGGATTACATCAGCCAATTGGAAACTGCAACGAAAAGGTTGCAGTCCACACACCCATAGGAATGGTAAGGAAAAACTTCTTGTAATTTGAAAAAGAACAAAAAGAGGGAGTGTCACCGGTCATGCTTTAATTTTACCTTTTATGGAGCTTCTCATGCTGTTTTTATTGTCGACTGGGCTGATTTATTTATTTGGCAGAAAACTAACCCTGCTACGGAATATGAGATGGGAGAAGAGTTAAAAATAATGATAAGCACAAAAGGAGCGATATCCGTAAAGTAGAATCATACAGCAAAAAAGAAGAAATTTAGACGCGGATTCAATCGGATTTTGAAATTCGTAAAAAATCGGAACTAACACGTAAAAAACAATTAAAATGCGTAAAGTTTATGCCTAATCTTTAAAAGTTGTCAAGTATGCCATAGCCTCCCTTCCACTGTATTTGCCACTGCATGACAAAGGCCTGCCCTTTAAGAGTTGCAACCTCCTGGCTTTAAAATATTTGTGCATTTATACTTGCTTTCCAATATACAGGGAGATTCAAAAAGAATACTACAATTTTAAACATCAATAAAACTGCAGAGAAGTAAAGGAGCGTTGCACTATTTGTCTTTGAATGAATGAGACTTTTAAGTTTCATATAGTTGTTCTTTTGATCGCTGTTGACAATGTGCTAGCGTCAGATGATGTAAAGAAGGATGAATATGGTGTTTATACCTCCTTCTACCCGCTCATATTGATGATCTGAAACGATAAATAATAGTAGCTATCCAAACTGTTACGCGAGATATGCTACAGAGAGTGTGAAGCGAGTTTGATTGTCGGGTTGATATCGCTCAAGTGTCAGGATGGGGGCTATATTGAACATTTGTGAACTTATTTTCGCAATAAAAACTTGTTTAAATTCTCTTTATAATCTTGCATAGCAAAAAGTTGTAGTGCGTTTCTTTGATCAAACACAAATTTTTTAATTTGTGGTATTCTTTTTGAGTCACCCTGTAACATACATTGGGAACCCCCCCCCCCCCCAAATGAAATTAAATGACATATCCAACAAAAATAAAACATATTTATAGTGAAACACAAAATAATATTGTTCCAGGTTTTGAGCAAAAACAAGTATTTGTGCCCTTCGAGATACGATGAAAGATACTTCGACTTCCATTGCGCCATGCAGCCAACAGAGAATTGGAAAAACCAGGAATGGTACACGATCTGTGGAACTCCCTTTGAGAACAGGAACGAATACATCGCCGTCATCACGAGTTCTTCCGTGTTTGGGATCTTCTTTTTCTATCAACTGCTTATCAACAGCGGCAGAGATGTGCTGGCAGGAGTTTCAAATGTGGTGGTCGAGAAATTGAAACTACGATGAGAATGCATCGGAAGTAAAATAAAATATTTGTTTTGTTTAGAACCAGTTTTGTTTGAGACAGTGCTGTAAATATTGTATTCATTCGCACAGAAAAAAAGGATAAAAAACATAAAAAAAAAAAAAAACTTTGCATGCAATGAAAACAATACATAAAACGAGAAAATGATCATAAACCATGTCAACAAATATTAAAAAAACATGTTTTACACTCATAAACCATTCATATGAAAAATTCCTTAGGCGCAGACCAAATGTATCAATTAAAAAGATATACAGTAGTTTTCAAACAAGATAAATTTATCAAAATAATGTTCTTATTAATTTTGTACAACACCATTCATTTACGGGCTGTTTACAAATAATGTCCCCCTTTTTTTCAGACTCCTTTCTAGAAGGAGGGGGAAGGGGGTCTTTTTTCTTCTCTTTTCTCCCTATTTAGTTTCAGAAATGTTATTTTTAAGTTCCAAGCATTAATTAGCAAGAATTTATTCTCTTGAACAATCGAGGACCCTCCAAAGATGCGTTATTTTAGCATTATATAAATAATACGTGGAAATTCTGGCTTTCAATTTAAAATCAGCACTAGAGTTACAAAGTCTCTGCATAATATTTTGAAAAGGCCTAATTTAATATGAAGGGAAAGTGAAATAATAGGTCCAGTCTTTTTTTTTTGTCCCACTTCACCTTACCCTTTCCCTTTCTTTGTCACACGTCATGCTTTTTTTGGGGGGGGGGGGGGTAGTCGCACTTTTTGTTACCGCATTATACTCATCTATAAGTCGACCACCCTACTTTTAGGTGCAAAATCAAGAAAAAATTGACAACCCGCTTATAAGTCAAACCTCTCTACTCTCTAGAAAAAATCTAGAACAATTTTCATCGATTTTCGAAAATGAACGTTTAAAAACGAAGGAAAATGACATGTAATGAACATTTTTATGATAGAAAGTGTACGGTTTTTAAACTTTAGCGCAAAAAGAGTTCATTAATGAAATCGCGATTCTTATAAAAGGTTTATTCTTGTGATTACGAGTTTTGTTAATTGTTGCTTTTGATTTCAATTGATATCACTATTTGCTCTAAAACCAATTTCATTCATTTTTTTTTCAAAATTAAGCGTTAATTTCCATGTGATTTGCTATTAGAAAAATCGTGAATACGGCAATACTCGCATTTTTCGCGTAGCCTCTCTTTTACTACAGTTATTTAGTCTTTATTTTACTTATAAGCGTATATTCGAGTATATATGGTATTAATTCCTCCCCGACCCAATCCATCCTTTGTCACAAAGTACCATGTCGCATGCCACCTTACCCTCTCCCCTTGACAAATGTCACGGTGTGTTTCATAAGTTGAGAAAAAAGACTGATGTTACACTTCGCGTTTCCCCCCCCCCCCCCTTCCGTTCCAATTTTACGACCCCTCCTTAATGAGTGATATCGTTTTGTGGACGATCCCTTGTTGCCCATAAATGTGCACCATACGTACATTTTATTAAGAGAAATATATTGGTAATAAAACATCTTCTACGCTTCAGCAGGGTAACAAAAGTATAACAGTTTTGAGGGGTAAAGGGCCTTGAAATTGTATTTTAATATCAATCTAATATCAAGACGAGTAATACAGTGGCCGACACTCATATGAATCACGTTTGTTCTAAACAGTTTTGGTTCAATAAAGTGGTTCATTCAATAAAGCCGGATATTGTTCTGGTTTTAGCGATGTTCAAAAGAAACTTTTTGACTTCAGTTGCCCGCTGTAAAGCGGCTCTAGCCCGCTGGAGAGCGCTCGGAGCCGATTTCGATTTGGAACTTTTGACGAACTGTGAAAGTAACCGTAACTGTATATACGAGTCACGCTGTTGTGTAAACAAGTGTCGGATGTAGAACGTAGTTAAGTGTAAATATATGTTTTAAGCTTAGTACAGGATATGTACGCGCTAATTTTTGTCACAGAACTAAAAAGTTTATTGAAGCTACGGTTTAGCAAGCCCTCCCAGGAATGAAAAACGGACAAAATAAAGTAGGACTGTTTTAATTTTGTCATTACACTATCAAAATTCTGAAGTAATTTTAAAACATGCGATTTGGTTCATTAAAGCCAATGATTCAATTTACCGGCGTCCACTGTACTAATTGTAACCTAGGGTCACATTTATTTTTTTATTCTAGATTAAGTGCAACAACTTCAAACCAATGATTATTTCAAGTATCAACGCTTGGTGAATCTGAAAAATATTTTAAAACTTAATAATCAAATTTTCCGAAGCTGTAATAACAACTGATTGCATTTTTTTCTCTTAAATAGAAAAAAACCTGATCTTAGTATAAAATGATGCGCTGAATTCAAATATGTAAGCAGTTTTTCTGAACATTCGACTGAAGTTTTAGAGAAATGCGTATATTCATAAACATGGTTAATACTAAAATATTGATCAAAAACATATCTATTGTTCATTTCTTTCTGTATTTGGTATCAGGAACATTCCTTTTAAGCTCCCAGCATTCACTAGCAAGAATTTATTCACTTGCACAATGGCGAGCCCTCTAAAGATACGTTATTTCAGCTTTACATACATAGAACGTGGAAATTTTGAGGATTTGATCAATTTCAGCGGCTGGTTCAATCAATCACTAGTTCAATTAGCTAGCGCTCACCGTACAATGATTTTTTTTGAAAATAAAACGTAAGTGTTCATTGATCTGTCTACCCCAATATGATAAAAACAATTTTTGGTTTAAAATTTTTCTGCATTTGCCGTGTTTTTTCATGTTACCTAGAAAACAAATAAAGTGAAACTTCGGGAACTTTAAACGCGGAAAACTAGTAGACAACCTCGGTAAGTCAACATTTGTTTTTTCAATGGTTGGTCGAATGTTAATTTCAATTGGTACAAACCTTTCCATTTTGACACACATTTATAGTGACCTCTATAAGTCGACACCCACTAGTTATTTTGGACCAATTTTTGCTGCCGATGTTAATTCACACTTACCATTTCTAAGAATTTTGCGGTTTCTGGGTCAGCTAATTCATTCTTTTCCCATACCTAGAGGAGTCAGCCACTGTGTGCTTTTGGTTTAGTCTTAGGGCTAGGTAGGGGCTTGGGAAATGTATTCAGCGCAATCCGTAAGAGAACTCGCGGGCACTTCTTACTCGCTCACACTTGTTTTTCAAACAAGTATGAACAAGACTTTTCTAAATAATAGACCTGATTGATAAGGAACTTATCTCTTTTCAAGAATTATGGTTTTATTCTTAATTAGGTGAAAGAGAGGAAAAAGCATTTACTGAAATTAAAATTTATAACGTGGAGGGTAAGCACTAGTAAAGAAGCAATATAGAAAACACTACAATAGTTACGGAATAATAACGCAAGTTCGGTAAGTTGACACCCGATTAGCTCGACATACTTTCGTGGTCTCTTGGGGGTGTCGAGTTACCGAAGTTCCACTGCATATTTAAATTTTATATTCTTCCTGGCCAACGAGATTCATCTTAATATGAGGTGCTTCGGCAAAAAAAAAAAAAAAAAAGGATAGGAACCATCGCATTAGAGGAATTTCTGGTACGCAACCTGAGCCATCAAATAAATTATTTCACGTCATCTTCCGCCACGCCTGAGGTTATAAAAATCAACGCTGTTTAGTGGAGAGTATTCACAGCTCTCCATTAACTTAATGCGCGAGTCAACATGCAGGCTTAAAAATTATTTATTCATTAACGGAACGACACGGCAGCAGATCTCTAACTAAAATTCGATACCGTTATTTCCTGTGGGATCATTACCCCTCGTCTCATCGGAGTTTTATGACGCATGAAACAGTTATCCAACTTAACAGCCTTTTTAAACCTGTGGCTTGAGTGTTGGACTGACATAAAACGACTGGAGAGATAAAATTTTCTTCTCGTTTTACGAACGATATTTTTGGCCTATTGTGGCTCTGATTATGTGTGGATAACTACTTCTGCTGATTAGTGAACGTGGGAAGTTTAAACTAAGATATAATCGGGTCATTCTCTTGAAAATTGTACAAGTCATTTTCTAGGATTCTAAAATCTGTGTTCTTTACAGCAGTTGCAGGCAATGTGAGCTCTTTGTTACTTTTGAGCAGCATAGTTGGGATTGGAATCTTTAGCCGAAGATCTTGAGAGTAGCTTTGTTTCCTTTTTTTGTCTTTCAAAAAATGGCCATTTATGCACAAACAGCCAACATATGTCTTCTAAAGATCAGGGGTCTACAGTAAGACAAGTAGGAACATAAAATAAAGCATTACAACTGGAAATATGGCTTACCCCCCCTCCCCCATTTGCATTGATGCATTCATATATTTTACACAGTATCCATTATATAAAGCTGCGGAAAGACTCAGAGTAACAAAAATATGCCTTCAAGTATCCAGTATACAGTGAACTCTCACTTATACACCGCCTCATTTATGGGCCTTTTTCACTTATACGACGATTTTAAATTGTCCCAGCACATTCCATAGCAAAATAATGATAGTATCATTCGTTTATGCGTTGTAGTCTGGGAGCAACTGGTTTTCCGTGCGCTTTTTGTGATACAATTATGACAGTTGGTTCTTCTGAAAGGTATTGGCACCAGGAATACGAATTCGGATGTTGCCACCCCCAAAAATAGTGCAGGGAGGCGTAAGGTGGGGCTAAAGTTTCTTCACTAAAATAATTATATCTTCATCGTTTCATGGCTTACAACCAGTTTTTAAAGCGTAAAATGCTTAAATCCACTCAACAATAATATTATAAAGCCTAAAAAGCTGAATTCAAATTGCTGACACGTGTTTCGGAGCTATTAAGAGCTGTTTTTTCAGTGTAGAAGATGAGAGCTTATGAATGAAAATTCATCCGGCTGAAGGGTTTTTTTTTATTGAATAGAGGTTATCAAGCCCATCATTAGGACAACCAAGGGGGGGGGGTGCCACCTCTCCCCCCCGCCCCTTTTAGAACAAAATGCAAATGCACATTTGTGTACGCCTTTATCCTTCAACACATAGTATACATTGAATTTGCACTTTTGCCTGGGACTGTAATCCGGGGACTGTAATCCCTCGGAGGGGAGGGGGGTTGAAAAATTAATGTTTTTATTTATTTTTTTAAATTTATTTATTTTTTTGATCAGGGAAAGGGGTTCAATTGCCCCCAATTGCAATTTTTTTCGTCATCTTTCGCACACCACAATTTTTTGTAGTTTAAAGCACTGCTAAAGGAAGTTTTTGCAGCCACAAATGTGCTTTAAACAATATAAGCCAGTGATACTCATTGTGAGTGGTCTGAAACTTGCCTGAATTTTTAAGTTAAAAAAATGAGAGAAAGATTTTTAAATATTTGTATTCACTCAAATAATAATATCTGTGGCTTGGTTCTAAAAGGGCCAATGTCAATTTTTTCACCTTCTGTGTTATTAACATCAAAAGTTTCCAATTTAGTAAAACTCTAATTCTACGAAGGCCAATGTCTAATATCAAACTAAAATTGGTTGTATTTCTATTATAATGTCAGCCAATGTCATATACACAATGTCATAACAGGTTAAAAAATTTCATATGATAAAATGTTTCTTTACACTAACAATAAACAAATACCAAAAAAATAATAATGGCAATCTTAATGTAAGAAAGTTATAGCATTCTAAAAAACCTTTTTCTCGAAACTAACATTTTTGACTTAGGCCCTTTTAGAACCAAGCCACAGATATAATGACAACATTAATGAACTCAAATTTCCCATGGACTGCTTAACATTGTGTTTGTTTCTGTTGCTGAGTGTAAAAAGTAATTTTAAACAAACTGAACATTTATTGCAACTAAAATGTTTTATTTCATTACATATTTTCAGCTGCATTTATGTGCAAACAAAATAGTTAAATAAAAACATGAAAGTAGAACTATAATTACAAACAACAGTACACACGCTACTCCTTTGACAGTAGCATTTAAAAGAAAATGAAATATATATATTTAAATCAACCCGTGAATTAATTTTTCATATTCTTGATCGTTTCAAAAAGACATTGCTAGGAAGAATTTTAAAACAATAAGTCAAATAATAATAATATATAATGCAAATTAAAAATCAGATTCATCTGAGCTGCTCTCCTCATACCTGTTAAAACAGTGATTTTCATCATCTAGGTACATCCAAACATTCACACATGTCTGCATTTGACAAGCAGTGTAGAACATTAACTTTTTTTGCATGAGCATATTACCAGTTCTAGAATCGCCTGTGGAGCAGGTTCTATTTTGGTCATCTAGGAAACAAATCTGCTGTCTTGCATTTCCCAACCATAACCATCAGCATCTGGCTGTGGAATATTCGGACATGCAATGACATCATTTTGCCATATCATGGCCTGATAATGTGCTCTCATGATGGCATAGTGAAGAGCTGATTGTGTTGGTGGCATCTTCTCTGATTCGGCAATTTTTGTTTTGAAATAACATGAACCGAACAGAGCCAACATCTGATGTAGAACAGTTTGGCAGGTAAATTTTGCAAACAAACTGTTCTAATGCACCAAAAATATCTTCAGATGGTGTAGAATTAATTCCTAAATTTGCAAAAGCTTGCAAAATATTTTTATCAGACTGCTGCAAGGCTTTACCTTTTCCAGCAAACGTTCCTGTAAAGTCGCATCCAGTAAATGCATGAAAACTAAGCAAGGCTTTTACCCTTTCTTCTCCTAAAGCATTTATATATTGGTTTGAGAGCAATCTGTTTTTTTCTTTTACCACCTATGGATTCCATCTATTACACTGCGATGCAAAAGTTTAGACAAATGGCAAATATATGAATAAAAAGAAAACTATTCAACGAAATGCTTTCAAATTTCTACTGCAGGTACCCAATATGGTCCCAAATACGTGTCTGGAGTTCTTAAAAATATAACTGGAATCAAATTTTGGATATTACAAAAGACATTTTTTTACATAGTTGCAAAAGTTTAGACAATAGTCAGATTTTATGCAAATATTCCTTGAAATGTGATTGGTGGAGAAAATGCGGGACTTTATTATTCATTTATAAAGTGCAAAGATTGCTGAATAAATAATCAAAATCTCAAAAGCTCTGTAGTTCTCCTGTAAAGAAGATGAGAAAGTTTGGAAGCCGAAATTTGAAAATGAACCTACTTTATTAATTTTTTGTCTTTTAAATCGGCTCTAGTATGGTAGTACGTTGTTTTTTACTTTGTGGAGAGCAAATTCAGACATGCGTATCGATCAAAAGACCAAGAAAAACTATTTCTTACAGATGAAGGAATTGAAAAAACGGCTCGAACTGACGATTCGCCCCTTAATCCTACAAAACTTGAACATGTGTCAAAAACAGCACGTGACAGCATAAGTAGATGGACAACTGAATCGGAATTTATATAAAAAAACAAAGAATTGTACTTGAGCCTTTTCGGACAGAGTGTCCCAAATAAGCCAGATTTTATTGGTAAAAGCAGCACAGCATATAATCATTGGATATTTCTCAAGTCCCGTGAAAAGAATTATAATTCATCTAGGCCATCCCAATTTTAATAATTTTCATCAAAGAAAGTACCATTCATTTTTTAGTCACGATGATACATATGCTGCTTTTCACATTAAAATCTGGCTTATTTGGAACACTCTGTCTGAAAAGGCTCAGGCACAATTCTTTGTTTCTCTTATGCATTCCGATTCAGTTGTTCATCTACTTACTAGCTGCCAGGGCAGCTAGATTAGCTTCCTGCGGCATGCTGATGCATAACGTCCCCCCTCTCTAACTTTTACCTCATTCTGAAATTATATTATTTGATATAATTTAATGTTCATTCGATTTCAAGACATACCACGCACGTGGCCCGGCGTTGCACGGGCACTTCGTGCCCTGAAAGTAGTGAGAAAAAAAATTTAAAGAAATTACTCCCCGCCAAGGCGGCTCGCTTACAGGCGCTTCACGCCTTTACTTTTTTCCTATATAAAAAAATCATTCGAATTATTGAGATGCTTCACGCCTTCAAGATGGTGAGGAAAGTTTCAGTAAGTTCAGGTCGCTCAAAGAAAAAAAGCAGACATAGATACTCAGTTTTTAATATAAGTAGATGGCTCTTCAACAAATAAATGTTTCAAAATATTACCAGTAGCTAGCGATAAAAATTCTACGTAAGTGGTCCGCTTATGAGTTTCGTGTTTGATTTAGTTAAGCCTTCATTCAAAATTCTCATTATCATTGTTATTATACTGTTTCATAGCAACGACGGTTTGCAAGAATGGATTTCATATTTAATCATTTATTAGGCTTAATCGCTTTAAACTTGACTACTTATTAATTGATATCTTCGCTAATTAAAATCGTATAATTATATAGATTGAAACTAAAGAAGCTTGAAAAATTACCTATCTATCGGTACCTGGTTCGACTTTCAGTTCATTGGCGTTCAGGAGAAAGAAGCGTGACATAGAAAGATAGAAAGATAGTTAGAAAGAAAGATAGTTAGAAAGAAAGATAGTGAGAAAGATACTCAGTTTTTAATATAAGTAGACTAGCTGCCAGGGCAGCTAGATTAGCTTCCTGCGGCATGTTGATGCATAAGTTCCCCCCTCTCTAACTTTTACCTCATTCTGAAGTTATATCATTTGATATAATTTAATGTTCATTCGATTTCAAGACATACCACGCACGTGGCCCGGCGTTGCACGGGCACTTCGTGCCCTGAAAGTAGTGAGAAAAAAATTTAAAGAAACTACTCCCCGCCAAGGCGGCTCGCTTACAGGCGCTTCACGCCTTTACTTTTTTCCTATATAAAAAAAATCATTCGAATTATTGAGATGCTTCACGCCTTCAAGATGGTGAGGAAAGTTTCAGTAAGTTCAGCTCGCTCAAAGGAAAAAAGCAGACATAGATACTCAGTTTTTAATATAAGTAGACTAGCTGCCAGGGCAGCTAGATTAGCTTCCTGCGGCATGCTGATGCATAACGTCCCCCCTCTCTAACTTTTACCTCATTCTGAAATTATATTATTTGATATAATTTAATGTTCATTCGATTTCAAGACATACCACGCACGTGACCCGGCGTTGCACGGGCACTTCGTGCCCTGAAAGTAGTGAGAAAAAAATTTAAAGAAACTACTCCCCGCCAAGGCGGCTCGCTTACAGGCGCTTCACGCCTTTACTTTTTTCCTATATAAAAAAATCATTCGAATTATTGAGATGCTTCACGCCTTCAAGATGGTGAGGAAAGTTTCAGTAAGTTCAGGTCGCTCAAAGAAAAAAAGCAGACATAGATACTCAGTTTTTAATATAAGTAGATGGCTCTTCAACAAATAAATGTTTCAAAATATTACAAGTAGCTAGCGATAAAAATTCTACGTAAGTGGTCCGCTTATGAGTTTCGTGTTTGACTTAGTTAAGCCTTCATTCAAAATTCTCATTATCATTGTTATATCACTGTTTCATAGCAACGACGGTTTGCAAGAATGGATTTCATATTTAATTATTTATTAGGCTTAATCGCTTTAAATTTGACTACTTATTAATTGATATCTTCGCTAATTAAAATCATATAATTATATCAATTGAAACTAAAGAAGCTTGAAAAATTACCTATCTATCGGTACCTGGTTCGACTTTCAGTTCATTGGCGTTCAGGAGAAAGAAGCGTGACATAGAAAGATAGAAAGAAAGATATTTAGAAAGAAAGATAGTTAGAAAGAAAGATAGTGAGAAAGAAAGATAGTGAGAAAGATACTCAGTTTTTAATATAAGTAGATGGCTCTTCAACAAATAAATGTTTCAAAATATTACCAGTAGCTAGCGATAAAAATTCTACGTAAGTGGCCCGCTTATGAGTTTCGTGTTTGATTTAGTTAAGCCTTTATTCTAAATTCTCATTATCATTGTTATTATACTGTTTCATAGCAACGACGGTTTGCAAGAATGGATTTCATATTTAATCATTTATTAGGCTTAATCGCTTCAAACTTGACTACTTATTAATTGATATCTTCGCTAATTAAAATCGTATAATTATATCAATTGAAACTAATGAAGCCTGAAAAATTACCTATCTATCGGTACCTGGTTCGACTTTCAGGTCATTGGCGTTCAGGAGAAAGAAGCGTGACATAGAAAGATAGTTAGAAAGAAAGATAGTTAGAAAGAAAGATAGTTAGAAAGAAAGATAGTTAGAAAGAAAGATAGTTAGAAAGATACTCAGTTTTTAATATAAGTAGATGCTGTCAAGTGCTGTTTTTGACCCAAGTTGAAGTTTTGTAGGATTAAGGGGCAAATCGTCAGTCTGAGAAGTTTTTTTAATTCATTCATCCTTAAGAAATATAATTTTTCTTGGACTTTTTGATCGATACGCATGTCTGAATTTGCTCTCCACAAAGTAAAAAACAATGTACTACAAAACTAGAGTCAATTTAAAAGACAAAAAATTAATAAAGTAGATTCATTTTCAAATTTCGGCTTCCAAACTTTCGCATCTTCTTTACACGAGAACTGAAGAGCTTTTGAGATTTTGATTGTTTTTTCAGCATTTTCTGCACTTTATAAATGAATAATGCAGTCTCGCACTTCCTCCACCAAGTACATTTCAAGGGATATTTGCATAAAATCTGATTATTGTCTAAACTTTTGCAACAATCTAAAAAAATGTCGTTTGTAATATCCATAATTTGATTCCAGTTATAGTTTTAAGAACTCCAGACACGTATTTGGGACCATATTGTGTACCTGCAGAAGAAATTTGAAAGCATTTTGTTGAATAGTTTTCTTTTTATTCACATATTTGCATTTTGTCTAAACTTTTGCATCGCAGTGTACATTTTCTTTCAAATGCTACTGTCAAAGGAGTAGCGTGTGTGCTGTTATTTGTAATTATAGTGCTACTTTCATGTTTTTATTTAACTATTTTGTTTGCACATAAAAGCTGAAAATGTATAGTGATGTATAATGAAATAAAACATTTTAGTTTCAATAAATGTTTAGTTTGTTTAAAATTACTTTGTACACTCAGCAATAGAAACAAACACAATGTTAAGCAGTCCATGGGAAATTTGGGTTCATTAATGTTGTCATTATATTATTATTTGAGTGAATACAAATAATTAAAAATCTTTCTCTTATTTTTTTAACTTAAAAATTCAGGCATGTTTCAGACCACTCACAATGAGTATCACTGGCTTATATTGTTTAAAGCACATTTGTGGCTGCAAAAACTTCCTTTAGCAGTGCTTTAAGCTACAAAAAATTGTGGTGGGCGAAAAGTGACGAAAAAAATTGCTCTTTAAGAGGAACAAGTTATCAGATTAGTGGGGGTAATTGAACACCTTTCCCTGATCAAAAAAAAAAAAAAAAAAATTATTATTATTATTAAAAAAATAAAGATAAACATTAATTTTGCAATCCCCCTCCCCGGGGGGGGGGCGATTACAGTCCCGGGCAAAAGTGCCAATTAAATGTGTACTATGTGTTGAAGGATAAAGGCGTACACAAATGTGCAATTGCATTTTGTTCTAAAAGGGGCGGGGGGGGGAGAGGCGGCACGCCCCCCCCCTTGGTTGTCCTAATGATGAGCTTGATAACCTATTCAATGAAAAAAAACACCTTCAGCCGGATGAATTTTCATTCATAAGCTCTCATTTTATACGCTGAAAAAGGAGCTCTTAATAGCTCCGAAACACGTGTCAGCAATTTGAATTCAGCTTTTTATACGTTATAATTATTTCTTGAGTGAATTTAAGCATTTTACGCTTTGAAATCTGGTTGTAAGCCATGAAATTATGAAGATATAGTTATTTTAGTGAAGAAACTTTGGCCCCCCTTACGCCCCCTGCACTATTTTTGGGGGTGGCAACATCCGAATTCGTATTCCTGGTGCCAATACCTTTCAGAAAAACCAACTGTCATAATTGTATCACAAAAAGCGCACGGAAATTAAAATTTGACCAGTTGCTCCTCCACTATTGCTCTAAAGATAAATATTCCACTTATGCGCCGAATTTTCTGTAAAATGCAAAACAAGTTACTTATTTTATTTAAAAAATAAGCATTTTTCTTCACTTTTCTTTTTAATCTTTCGCCTTTACTGCTCACGGAAGGCATTTTTCCTCATGAACGAGAGTTCGGAGAGGAACAATTACCTATTATGGATCGTTTTAAAGGGAGCAGTTTGTCATTAGGTATGCTACAATTTTTGTTTTCTCTTTATCATTGTAGTTACGTTACAGTAATTGCCAACAGTACAGTAATATGCCCCTTGTCTATAGAAACAGTCTTATGCATTCTTTTATTAGAACCTATGTTGCGTTTTAGTCTTTTAAATAGGCTTGTTCACTTATGTCTCTCTCACTTATGCGCCTTTTTTTTTTTGTTGGTCCCTTGGGTTGGCGCATAAGTGAGAGTTCACTGTATTATAAACTCTTGACGTCGTAGGAAAATGCTCACCCAATTTGAAAAATAGGTAAACTCTAACGCCGTATACTGTACAAACATGTGAAAAATTATAAATAATTTCCATAGATTTAGAACCCGAAAGGCTCTGTACTCACACAGATAGTTTTGCAGATGATGAAAACGCAAGGGTTCTCAACGTGCAGTCTTGCTAATTTGCCAACTGCGCTTCCAGAGTGACACACCTTAATTTCTCAGCTCATGGTAATATCAACTCTCCCCAAATAAAAAAAGCAACTATCGAAAAATTCTTAAATGTATGATTTGGGGAATTTCTTAATATGATTGAGAAGTTTCGCTCCGATTCACCCGCTATTTTGGTGCACCCCATTTTACGGCATGTCAAGTGACCCAGTAGTAGTTTTCACTGAGTGAAATTTTTAAACATAGGTCTAATTGCTTTAATTTCATCGAAAAATTTGTAATATGAAAAATTTGAACTGAATTTAACATTTAGCAAATGTCATCAGTCGGAAACAAAATTCTGTCTCGTTTTGCAGTTCAAATGTTCCCAAAACAAAAAAGACTCTTGAGCAGATCTTCTGAGCAAACACACTTCAAGTTCCAATGTTGTATTGAAACATAAAGCACTTCAATTTTTAAAAGAACTACGAAAATTCTCGTCACTTCTTTTCAATTTTCAATTGTAGCTGGTTCCTTGGTACTTTACCAAAAGTGGGTGCACTCTCTTCAAAATCATACAAGGAAATTTCAGTTCAATGTATTCAATCTTTTGGCCCAAAGATTTGAGCACAAAATTCTTGTTGATCATATGCTTAAAACACCGGACATTGACCCCGACAGCACTGAAACTCTATGATTCTGCAGACTAATCCCGGAAGTGTTGAAATTTTCTCTCTCTATTTGTATAAGAGCCCTAGATAAACCAACTCGTCCTTATTGCGCCAAAAGAAAATAATATATCAATATCCTGATGACTTTGTTTCGCTTGAAGATTTGAGATATTTTAAAAACCAATTGTACTTCAAAGAGAGTCTTGAAAAATGGAGAAAAGTATTTATCTCTTTGTGGATACCGATAGTTCACTGGAAATCCAATATTATCCGCGGTCCTCTTGGAAATGTTCCAACCAATAATCCGAACATTATTGAAAGCGAATGACTGAAGCAGAAATAGTTTTCCTTTTGGTTATGCTAAAAGATTCGATTGTCAATTGGAAGGAATGTGTTGAGTACAAAAATTGATGTATAGAAAGGAAAATATATTGTTGGTTTGTAGGTTAATTTTTTTCTGAAAGTATCAAAGGTAGAGTATAGGCAAATAAATTCATCTCACTTGTGTACCATTCAGCTTATCCAAAAGACCGTCCGTGATTTTATCAGAGCTATGTAGTTGGGTGGAAAATGACTCACTCAGACTTCGACTGCTTTATCTTAACATCAGTCTAATTAGACTCAGCAACCCAAACAGAGTTGCAGATTCGGAGAGAATAACTGACTCCGACTAATTTATCCCGAAATCAGTCTAATTTGAATCTGACTTCGCAGCCTAGACAGCGCTGCAGACTCAGAGGGATACTCACCTACTCCTGGAATTTTATAGCTTATGATTCCAACTCTTTTACCCAAAAATCAGTCCGAATCTGGAGCGCTGAATTGTACGAATGCTTAAGCATATTTGAGATGATTTTATAAGTTTTAGTTTGTCTCGAGAACAGCTACACATAAGTAAACCAAACAGCTTCACTTTTAACTGTTAATATATTCCTTATTGGCCAGACAGTGAAATAACTCTTTTCTTCCTCTGATGTTTAGCTTCCCCGAAGGAACTTCTCGTAAATGACTAAGTTTTCACTTATATTTTTCACATTGTTACAAATTGTTTTTTCGCTTGCGACCAATCATGTAACTCGAATCTCCTAAGATTCAAGACCAGAAAGACATTAGTAATTATCAAAATACTATTCATACATATACGGATGCCCGTATATATGTATTTGTATTTCACTGTGAAAGAAATAATTGTACATTTAATTTGCCAGTTAAAACTGACTGCAAATTTTACATTTCTTTAGGGAACACTACACAACATGTTTATCACATAAAGAAAAAACTATCACTCGCATATTTTTACCTTAAAGATACAGACTTTTGTTTCTAGTATAGGGCAAAAATATTTGTCCCTCATCTGAATTTTAGAATTCAGTATTTGTTTTTTTCTGCTTCTGTAGCAATAAATAAATAAATAAATAAATAAATAATTGAGACACTTCATCAGGTATATTAGGTAAATTAGTACCGTAAAGTCGGGTTACTTGGACCCACAAGGAGGTTACTTGAGCCCACAGTAAAATGATAAAATCTGGGTTTGGTACTAGCATTAGAGACTGTAGAGTGCTTCTACCTGGAGGAGAAACGAGGAACTACGTGCAAGTCTTCAACTAATAAGTACCAAACCTAGATTTTATCATTTTACTGTAATGGGCTCAAGTAACCCGACTTTACAGTATTATTTTTTATTTCTGAGATTATTTCTGCAAATAAAAGTTGATAACGACGTCTACAAGAGCCTTTTGGGCCTCATATTTTGTGAGATGCATTACCATGATATCAGTAACGCTCTTAAGTAACGTTGCAACAATAGATATTTTCTCAAGTAATACTACTTAAGAAGGAGCTGTATCGAGTTACTAGAAAAGTTTATAGAATCCCAGTTTCCTAGAGATTTGCTAGTAGTACTGAAGTTTTTATCTTTACAGTGTAGTTTAATGTGATTACTGATGAAAGAGTCCTTAGAGAACGGGCGTGGGTTAAGAGAGCGCGATACGTGGATTTTAAAAACTTAACTTAGTACTGATTTAAAAGGGAAATACAGTCTGCCCTACTTGAACGAATACTGTCGATTCTAAGAAATATTATTCGAATAAGCGGGGTATTCGATTACGCGGGGATCTTTAACATTGCGTCTATGGCACGGGAAATATTCGGTTCCGAGATAATTTGTTCGTATAAGTGGAGTATTCGTTTATCCGTTACCCGATTGAGCGGGGACGACCGTACTTGGAAAGTCATAGTTGTTAATTAATTGTATAGCAAACTGAAATCTCCAATAAACGTTGAAATAAAATTTAAAAAGCATCCATTTCAGTATTTAGCCCTTAAATATTCAAACGGAGAAAACTAATTTGAAGAAGCTTTTTCGAACTTTGTATAATTACTAATTTGGAAGGATGGAATTTATTTCTTCAACTATTAGCTCTTATATTTAAATGTGCATTAAATCATATTTTCCAAAATTTAATTCATTTAAGTTTTCATATTTTTTTTCTGGAGAGTATGAAGGCTAAAAGCAGAACAGAATAATGAAAAACTTCAACTGAAGCTTCTGCTTACAAATATTATTTTGAGTTTTTAGACTGACCCGCCGTCGCTCTCAGCGGATCTGAACCTTTCTATTTTTCTTAAATCACCTTGTATTTCGGAAATACAGTATTGAGCAATCACAATTGTTATTTGTTCTCACCCGACCGCAGTTGGCGTTTGCTCCTTTTTCGGAGAACGATGAATATCATGTGAAAGCTCGAGAGAGAATGCGCAAAAAGAGATCTGATGCAAAATCTCATGAACACGATAATGAATAGAAAAATAAATTTAGTTATGCCTTTTGTTGGTATAGTCTAATACTTATTTGGCGCATGTGCATTGCGTCACTCCAGCGCTCTTCCTAGAAGCCTTAGCGAAGTGCGGAGCTGTTCTATGTAGCCATGATTTATGTAAAGTTGTAATGTGTGCATAGTGTAATCTTCTTCTATGTAATTATGTGATGTGATGTGTTTACTAATAAATATGTGCCATCTAACAACTGTAGTGATCCTGTAACACCTTTCTATGTTGTCGTAATGGCTCAATTAATTATGTGTCACGAGTTTTTATGTTCGCGTGGATGATTTTGCTTTTGGAAATAAAAAAAGAAAATGATGTGATTTCGAGCTGAGAATAAAATGGTGCCACTTTTGGGAATTCTTTAGATATGACGGAAACTTGCCTATTAAATGTGAGTAGATTCCTATTGTAAACCATAATTTGAATTCAACACGTCAAAATTCATTTTTTTTAATGTTCTAAAAATTCGTTGGCACATTTTTTTCAGAAATGAAACAAATATTTCGTTGAAAATGATGACGAATCCGTAAATTCGTGTTGCTTTGACTTAGAATAGCGTCTGAAAGAAAAGTAAAAATAACCTACTTTTGCAACCGACAAAAGTGCCGTCTTTCATCGAAATTCAATATTACGAGCTCTTCTGTACTGTATGAATAATCAATATCGCGTAGGATTATCGGAATTCTGCTAATAAATAAAATAATTTTGGTTTATGATAGCTGTGTAGAATCGATGCCAAGGAACTTGAAAAAAAAAGGCACTTTCCCACTCTTAATTGATTTAATTTCTATCTTTATTTATTTATTTATTTGTGGTATAAAGCTGTCTAAATCTCCCATTTAAAAAATGAAAATTCAAGCTTTATTTCAGGTATATTTGACATGAGTTTTGTTTAAAGTGTCATCGTTGAATTAAATACATTGTTTCACATTTTTTCTGTGGGTATGTCATGGCTTTCTGAAAATCTTCATAAGCTTGGTATCATTTTTTAAACCGCTGTCATCAGGAAGCAAATAAATAAATGAATAAATATATAAGTAAAAGAAGTTAAAAAATGATAAAAAATTCACAAATAAACTAATAAATGAACAAATGAAACCAGATTGGCTGTTTTTCGAAAAAAATCCTTAAAAAATAATAAAAACCGGATTTTTGCTGAATTCTTTTGGTTTGTTTGTTTACTGATTACTCCAGCTTCCTATCTAATCAAAATAGGACTAGAATGATTCATGTGCCCCGTTATTCTGTTCAATATTGCGAATTAAAGAAATTGTCAAAAATTAGTTCCTGAAAGGCCAATGAAAACTTAAGCACAAAGTAACGATGACAACAATTCTTGGTCTGTAATTTTCCTTGTTTTCTCACGTTTTTACGAAAAAAGAATATATTAAAATTTTTCATGCGTTTTGGTCATCTTAATGTGAGGTGCGGCTCTTGGGACAAAAGTGGTTAAGGACCACTGGCTTAGAGAAATAAAATGTCCAGAATCAGCTTAGTTAGTAATTTCAGCTAAGCTAACAATTTGCTTTAAACGTCTAAAATATTTAACCTTTTTTAAGGCGGTAGTAAATATCTCACCACCACTCTAAAACTTAAAACGACGAACGTTTTATGTACAGTTTGTAATGATCCATTGTGCCCATGTTTCATGATGTTCCATCAGAAAAACAAAATATTTTTGGTAATTAAACTTGTATTTAGTTTTTCAATCAATTATTTCATGTATAAATAATATATTTTAATTTTGAAACAAGTAATAGCGAATAGTTTAACAAAAATGCGTATTTACTTGTGAAATAATTTGTATTTTATATTTTTTCTATTAAATAAGTCAGCAAAATGTCATTGCTTGAATTGATAGCTGATTAATATGTTACCACAGCTCGTGAAAATAACAGCCAAAACTGCAAAATGAAAAAAAAATGTTTTTCTGTGTCATAAATGAGCTTTATTTCTCTTTTTATAGTGTAAAATGTATAACTTTGGAAAAAAAAAAAGGCTTGTACCAGTTCAAGGGTTAAAAAAAGGGGAAGGTAAAATTGCTTTTAAAGACTGAAATATCTTGTTGCATTTAAATCGCTTGATATTTTCAATAAAAAAAGATTTTAGCTTTTATTCCCCCCACCCCCAACCTTTTCTAACTTGTAGTTCTCTTGTTTAATTCCTCCATGATCGAGGGAGCAACAACGTCTTTTATAAGAACAATTGCTCCAATCATCTCACCAATCATCGTTATGTTTTTTGGTAAAAACTGCTCTTATGTGAGTGCAAACTGCGGTAGTAGGAATGGCACGTTGAAAACAAGGCTTCTGGGGGGGGGGGGGGTCCCTTCTTCTCTACGCCACTGCTCCGATGGATGATATATTCAATATTAACTGCAAAGTAATAAATGGACGAGTTTTTCGGTGTATGAAAATTGTCCAGGTACCTTATAATTCCATGCATTTGAGAAAATAAAATTTATTAACGTTTCATACCAGACAAATCAGGTACAAATAAATGAATAATTAAATATATTAATTTTTAAAAAAAGGCAATGCAAAAAGACTCAGTTTTTTTAAAAATCTTCCACTTATAAATTAGATACTGGAGAGTCATTAATTTCCTAGAATTTTAGAAGGAACATAGCATTGAAAAAGCACTTAAGACAAAAAGTCTGTTTGAAGTGCATTAAAAGCTTTAAAAAGAATCTTTGCGTATCGCTCTCTTACTTTAAAATCCAATTTTATTCCTTTTTTCGCCAGAAAAAAAAATCTTTTGAAACTTCGATTGTTTTTTAAGTTGTTAATCTCTTCCTGCATTCGAATGCTAAAACGAGGAATTCTGCTTCTTCGATCGATAACTCGGTCTATAAATAAACAAAATATGGCGGAAATGGAACATTTAATGACTTATGTGCTTTGCATTCGGCAAAACGGTGTCATACAATTCTGATTTTTAGTCACTGATATCTGAGGCTGCAAAACATATTTATCGAGTTAAAAAAATACAACTGAACAGAAAACCTAGGTACATGTAGTAGAATTAAATGTTTCATTGTACAAATAAACGAAATATGGCAGGAATGGGATAGAGCTAATGATTTATGTGCTTTGTACATTGGAGAAAATTGTGTCATACAATTTTGATTTCCAGTTACTTACATTAAAGGCGGCGAAACATTTTTTTTTTTGAGTTAAAAAAATGCAACTGCATAGAACATAGATTCATGTAATAGAATTACATGCTTTATTATACTCATAAACAAAATATAGTAAAAATGGACCAGATAATGACTAATGTGCTTTGTTTAACCAACAAAATGGTGTCATATTATTCTGATTTTTAGTTACAGATACTGGTGGCAACAAAATATACTTATTAAGTTAAAAAATGCAACTACACAGATAGAAGGTACATGTAAATATATTACATGCTTTTTATTCAAATAAAAAAAAAATATGGTGGAAATGAAACAGATGACTGATGTGCTTTATGCTTTCGACGAAACGGTGTCATTCAATTCTGATTTTTGGTTACTGATATTGGAGACTGAAGCATATTTGCTAAACTAAAAAAAAAAAAAAAAAAAAATGCAACTGCACGTAAAATAAGTACATGTAAATTATATTACATGTTTTTTTTTTTTCAAATTTTAATAATTATAGGGAAAATCGAACAGCTAATGACTTATATGCTTTGTTCTTAAGGCAAAACGGTGTCATACGGTTCTCAGTTTTAGATACTTATATTGGAGACTGCAAAACATATCCATTGATTTTAAAAAAGTGCAACTGCACAAAAAGTAAGTTCATGTAATGGAATTACTTACTATTTTTACAACTAAATAAAAAAATTGCGGAAATGGATCAGCTAATGACTTATTTGCTTTGTACATTAGACAAAATGGTGTCATATAATTCTGATTTTCAGTTATTGATGTCTGTTGCTGTAAAGTATATATATTGAGTTAAAACAGAGCAACTGCACAGAAAGTACACCATAAATAAAATACGTGATTTATTGGTTTAAAGACTAATTTAGTACTAATCTTCAAAAAAGCTCAATATCATAAGCACTTGCATTTAATGGCTTTTTCAGTAAAATTCTTTTAATCTCATAATTTATGTTTTTCGCGCAAAATAGTGTTAATGTTACTATTAATATAAAAATATACTTTTAAAGTAAAGAACTGTAACACTGCTAAGCATTTAAAGATTTTTTGTAAAAAAAAATATATTGAAACATAAATCATTTTTTTAATAGAAATGTTTTTTAACAACGTGGAAAAATAAGTAAGAAAAATATATGTGATCAGCACGCAAATTGCAATGGCCGCGTTGGGAGCTAAGTGAGAGGCATTGTATTAATAAAAATAGTTTCGAATTCGACATTCTGAAGCACACATCTTTTCTTAATTGCTGAAAGATGACCTTATAATGTTAATTATTCTAGCGCAAAAGTAAATTTTTGCATCTTATATTTTACCAGTATTATCGTAACACAGTCGAATATAAGTTTTATATTATGGGTCTCTTACTCGTGGATTGTCATTACTGTAAAAAAACACAGGTTGTTTTTACAGTATAATACAGCTATTTTTATTGTAATTTTACAGTAATAAACTGGAAAAATTGCTACTAGTTTACAGTTATAAACTGTAAATTTGCTAGTTTTACAGTTTATTACTATGCATTTTAAACTGGAACCTCTGCTGCCAGTATTGCACTGTTGTTTTTACAATTTAATACAGCTATTTGTATGGTAATAAGCTGTAAAATTTGTTAATTTTACAGCAATAAACTGTAAAATTGCTAGTTTTACAGTAACTAACTCTAAAATAGCTAGTTTTACAGTTTATAACTGCGCTTTTACAGTTTTAAGCTGAAACCTCTGCTTTCCGTATTATACTGTAAAAACAACTTATTTTTTGCAGTGTACAGTGGGAATATATCTTTTCTAACATCAATATACATGAAGCTTAATAGAAATGAGCTTAAACTCTGATCAATGAAACTATGGTTGTTGCTGTTGTCTTGTGTCAGCTGGGCTGGCAATTTGGGGTGCTCACTTTTCCAACTGTACCGTCATTTGGTGTGAAGTCCGACTTCCACAGTACACGCATGCCATAGGGACCCGTTTATAGGGTAGGCAACCTTTCACAGCTCAACAACACATTCACACAAAGAAAGGGCAAGGACAGGAGAGAGAAAGAACATCCATACCCGACCCGGTATTCGTACCCGAGACTCTTCCATCCCGGTCAGACTTCTCTAACCACTAGACGAGGTGGCCGGCGATGAAACTTTTTTTTTTCTCCAATGGCAGGCTACAAAAGGAGGAACACAAAATAGAAACACAAACACATAGCAAAATGAAAAAAACAGAGAAAGACACAAATGGCTTGTCTTTAGCCCATTAGGGCCCTGGCCTCCCAGTATCGTCCGTGGAGGGTTGTGGAGTTGAATTCAGGGCAGTCAAGAAGATGAGCTGAGTCCCTCTCCGTACGGCAGAGCAAAAAGTTGGACTGTCACGAAAGTTGAATCTGTAAAGGTGTTTCGCGGGACAATCGTGTCCCGTCAGGAGTCTGAAAAGGGCAACTGCTTTAAATCTAGGGAAGTCCGGGATGTCTGTGATGGATTTGAACCAGGTTTTGGATGAGTTACTTTCATGGAAATTATTAGATAGGTTGTTCTGGCGGCGATGAAACTATTAAAAGTAAATTTTCACTGAAAATTCGCGCCAAAGTTCCTATTAATGTGCCAACTGTCAAAATCTTAATCTGGCAATTAAAGGGCTTGAAGGATGAAGTGGCTAATTTACATTTAAAAAAATGAACACTCTGGACAATTGTACGCAATGATACAGATAAGCAAATAAAACTTGGTACATCAAACAGTAGATGTTCAATAGACTAGTTTATCATACGCCCAGTAATGACAAAACCAGAGAACAAAAAAGCTGCAACAACTACAACAATAAAACTTTGAACTTTAATAACTAACAATTTCTGTTTTTTCACTTAACCCCCTCATCTCCCAAGCCCTCCAATTGCGTTTACATCCCTCCTTATTTCCTTCAAATTTAATATTTTAAAATGTTCCATCGAGTGCCAACAATGTCTAGCCGGAATATACATGAGAGAAAACAGTATTGTGTCACAAAGTAAGAAAATATATTTCAATAACGCTTTCGGGATCACAAAAACCCCTTTATCAGTGCGATATATAGTGCAATAGTCAACGTGGTTTTCTCATATTGAAGTTACAACAGAGATTTTTTTTTTGAACATTTTCTAAAGGCATTTTATGGTCTTTAAAGCAATGCACAAATTATTCAGAGTTTTGTGAGCAAAATTATTTTCGTTCAATAGCTGCAATCGAGAATAAAATGCATTTGAAATGCATCATTTGAATACATCACTGCGTCTGAAAACCAATAAACGTCAAAAAGTTTTATCTGAGCAGATTTATTGAAAGTTTGGAGTAAAATTGAAAATGAAATTTCTTTTAATCCCTTTTAGAGAGCAGAACGGGAAGAACTTTATTAAAAATCTCCAATGTAAATTTTTCACTGCTCTTTCTCTCGCCATCCTAAAAGGTGCCTTTTCAGTTTTGTAATCCATTTTTTTAGAAAATCAGGAAATAGCTTTGAAATATTAGATTAAAAGAAGGGAACTTTCAGGTTTCAAGTTTGGCATGTAGCTGAAAAATTGATACATAAGTTTGGATGATAGAAATCAAAACAGATAATAACAATTGCAAGAAAATTAATTGATGGTGGATGTAGCCAACTTCCAGTATAAAATTTCTGATTATTATTTTTTATTATTATTAATAATAATGTTATTATTATTATTATCATCATTATTATTATTGTTGCTGCAAACGTGATGTTATTACTTTTACATCAATTTTCAAACTCTTATACCATTTCCTCCGAGAACGACAAAAACTGAATATGATGAGTTCTTGTATAATGTTGCTGATAAATAGAAACGAAAAGAAGACAAAAGTTAATGCTGTCTTGTAAATTTGCAATTTTTTAGATTGGAAGTTGGACACCTTCACCACCGATACATTACTTTATTTTTTGAATATTTAATGTGCCTGAGTTTCAAACATGTTCTACGAAATTTATTTCTGAACTAATAAGTTACTGTTTAAATCTTTCACAAAAGACGTTCTACATTGTTCTTATACCATTCTAGGACTATATCCTTTTTTTCTAAGGTAGAAAAAAGTTGATAATAGGTACAGATACAAAATGAAATAAAAGTTTTAATTTTTAATTGAAATAACCACTTCTGAAAGGTGAAAGTAACACTTATTTGCAGGAGGTGCAAAACAGAAAAAAAATCGACAATATAGGTTGCTGATGTGAAGTATTACATCAAAAAGGCTCAACTACCATTACGATCAACTGCACAAACATTACGTTTCGACAATATTGTTTATGACTAGGGTGATTCCAAGGTCACGTGTGGGACATTCAGACGAAATTTTCACTAACATTTATATGTATGTATACGAATCATTTATGGCTACAGGTTAGAAATTTGCGAACCTGGGGAAAGTACTTTGTGTATGTGATTTGTGAAGAGAATTTTTTTTCTTCCTGATATCTTTTTTAATTGTTGTTTTTCATTAAAGTATGACTGTTACGTGTGGGGCAAGCGTTTGGACATTAGTTTTTAGACTTCACACCTTTAGTGAAAATTTCTGCGAATCTGTTGTATTCTGATGGCTCAAAATTTTTAAACATACAATATAGTTTCATGATAATAATGTTTTTCAGGGTTAGCTTTAAAAAATAAACATATATAATAAATTTATAACTATTTTAGTATCTGTCGCGTGTGGGACATAAAAATGACGTGTGGGACAGCTTGCGATTATCTCACTTTTAAAGGAATGCAAACAGTTGATAAGTAATATGTAAAACATAACTTACTGTCCAAATCAGAGAATATCTACCTAAATAAGAAAAAAAAATCTTAAAAATATTAAAATTTGCTTTTATGAACTAAAATTTCATTAATATGCATAAAGATCGAATTTTAACAAAATAAAGAATGCAAAGTGAATGTCAGCCGTTGTTTCGCTCATACTCTTTAGAAATGAAATACAAGTAGTTTTAAATGTCCTTAAATTTATAGCAACTTCTCCTTTTAACAAAAATGGGTGGAGAAATAATGTTGAGAATCTCTTTTCTTAAGTAAGCAGTTTCGTTTTGTCATTTATAGGCCATTTAAAAACAACTGAACGTTTTCTTGGCTCCAATTTATTTATAAAACATTTGTTACTTTCCACCCTTTTAAATATTTCCTCTGGATACGACTACCCTTCATAGTACACAGCAACATATTTTAGTTCTTTCTTTGGAATTAATTTTGTACAACTGTTCAACTTTTGTTGAACCCTTTTTCTTCGATCTACTCTTCCAATTGGCTATTCCACGGAAAACCCGACGTTTCACAAGCTGAAAAAAAATCTGGTGTGAAAGAGTACTATTAGGTACTTAGTTTATTTTTGAAACTTCAAGTCAGATGTATTTAGGAATAACTGTTTAGTATTTTTGTTTTTTGAGGGGCAGCAGGGCTTCAAAGATGACTGACGCCTGCTAAATGCGGTGGAGTAGAAACCTGCTCATTTAGAAGAAAGTTTACTGTATTTTATATTAAGTTGGATATTTCTACTGCTTTATTTTAAAAAGTGTGAGTGTTTTTTTTCATTTTATTCCTTATTTTAAGGATTTTTGGCAGTATAAGTTACATCCTTTTAAAAACTACGATACTCGACTAACACATAGATACACAGATCGATACCATCAAACTTATAACCCCCCTTTACTTGCGTCGGGGGTTTAAACTACTTACTAAACAAAAGATTATACATAAAAAAATCAATAATACTCACGGGTTTTTGCTCAGAACTACTTTTGTTTGAAATGTCCTGAGCGTGGCGTCACGCGTAGGACAATTTTAATTAACTTATAACTAATTACTAAATTGAAATTATATCAAATCTTTTTCAGAAATGTTTACACATATTAAGGTTACTTACATGCTGTAACCATTTCCAGTTTCAGCTCTTAGTTTAGTATTAATTTTAAAACATACAACTATTCTGTTACGTGTGGGACATGAAGATTCGTTAACTTTGACATGTAATAAAATAACTTGTACTACCGTAAAATCCTTAAAATAAGGCATAAAATGAACAAGACATTCACCTTTTTTCAAAATGAAAAAGCAGAAACACCCAACTTAGTATGAAAACAAAGTAAAATCCCATTGAAATGAGCATGTTTTTACTCTACAGCATTCAGCTGGTGTCAGCCATCTTTGAAACCCTGTTGCCACTCAAAAAACGAAAATACTGGAAAATTATGCCTTGATTTATATGATTTGAAGTTTAAAAATAAACTTAGTACCTTGTATCTTTTCAAAAAAGAAATTTTTTCAGGTTGTGAAATGTCTGGTTTTCCGTGGAATGGCCCACAACCGATTTGCTACCATACAGCGAAATTAGGGTTGTCTTTTTAGGCAGGGATTCAAGTGAAACAGGCAATCGCAAATTACAATCGCGACTGGAAATGAATTACATTAGAACGTTTCTTGATAAAAACATCGTGACGTCAGCGTGACGTTTGCCTATGAAAAAACGAGCTAGATAAAACGTCACAGCCTACTTGGCGAATAGGAGGAGATCGCTGAGTGCTTGTGAGCTCTTATTGGCTCCACCCGTAGTGACGTCATGCCAATTTAAGTTGATGATAATGTAATTCACTTCCAGTAGCGATTGCAATTCGAAGCGATCGCAGTGCTGTTTCACTTGAATCCCTGCCTTAATCTATATACATAAAAGACTACTTCTGAAACCGTATGTCCGGGGTAATCTTCCAAACTACTGGACCGATTTTAACCATTTTTGCACCGTTAGATAGCTACAGTAACAGAGAGCAGGATAAGCTATAATTTATTTCTAAAAAGCTTAGTTTAAAAAAGTTATTATGGAAAATAGTAAATTTCATTTAATTTCCCCATTAAATAATTAAATTTTCAGTGCATTGTTGCAAAAATTTGGTTGCCATGCAACAACAATATTAATAGTAATCATGGTGAAAATTTTGAACCTAGGCTTCGCTGGAGTAAGTATGAAATTTATTGCTTTCTTAGGATTTTTATATTCATCTATGCCAATAATCGCTAACGTGGTAAATAAAAAGGGAATTGATTTTGGCAACAGTTAGAGAACAGAAAATGTTTATAGTCAAATAATTTCTAAGTTAGGTACATAAGATGTTTTCAACAGTGTAGTCACAAGGATATAAACTAATGATGGGACTTATTTTACGTGTAATGTTTGGAAATACTTGACTCCAGTGCGATTGATTTTACAGGGTGCGACAAAGAAAATTGCTGATTTTAATTGGATGCTAATTAGCAAGGAGTGGTCAGAAAGGAGTGGGAAGAGTCTCATTTTAAAGAGGCTTTTAAGAGGATTACTTGCTTTAATTTAAACTCGAATTAAAAACCTCTCGTCTAGAGTTCTAATTCGCTCTTGACTACGTGAAAATTAAGTACTAAAATTATTAATAATTAACTGTACTTTAACCGAAGTTCATTGACATATGTTTGTCTCCCAGAGTAACTAATCACACTGCATCACCACTGGTACAACATCTTTAAATGTTAATTAGAGCAGACATATATTCGCGATCATTAAGATGAGTTCTGATATGGAGATTTAAACTACATCATGCACAGAAGAGTTACTTTGTTTCGTAACAATTAAATATTATTGAGAAATTGAAGTACATTGTAGTTATCAATAGATGGTGCGCGAACAGAAGCTCTGTTTTAAAATTAATCCTCCGGTAAGTACCATTGAAAGATTGATGTTCTCTAAATAAATTAAGTCTTGCGCTTTGGAGTTTCAATGGAGTCAATTCACCGCTAGAGGGCCGCACAGTGGATGTCACGTGTCGGCTGGGATCGCTACTCTGTTAGCATGCTTTCGTATTGAGTTTTAACTGGAGGTGGCCGATCAAAATTAGTTTGCTTTGGCTATTTACGTTATTTTTGTAATTAATAATATAGTACTTACGTTTAGTTTAATCTTTTTAATTATGATTTAGGTCAGATTGATTTAGTTTTAATCTCTTATTTAGAGTTGACTTTTAATGTCTTTTACTTCGTAATATTTGTTATTAGTTTATTTCTCTCTGAATTTTTTTTAGCATGAGCATGAGAGAGGTAATTTTAGAAAAAAAATTTGTAAGTGTCAGTTAAGAGTCTAAAAACAGCATAAAAAGTTGTTTTTAATTTATTTTTAAAAAATGTTCTTTGTAATGAATACATATTTTAAATTTCTCCTTGTATAGTAAAATGACTTTCTGCTAAAATTGAAATTGACTTTTTCTAAAATATATGCATTTCTATAAACATTATTTTGTATATGAATACATTGTGCAAATACAATTAAAATACCCATGGTTTTGTGAGAAAAAATATAGGACGTAATGTGAAACTTCTGTTTTGCTTTCTTTCTTTTCTTTTCTTTCTTTTTTTTTCACTAATCAAATGAGCTTTATAATTTGTTTTCTTTGTCTAGTGTAGAACCATTAAATATATACTCAGTCATATATTTATGTAATATATTATTAAGAAATTTTAACTCTGCCATTACGAAACTAAGGATATTTAGATTTTATTCATAGAAGTACCATCCAATGAAATAGTGTAAATGTTAAGTGGTATCTAAGTGATGTTTCACGCTACCAAAATTTTTAATCAAATGCATTTTATACTTAGTAATAAACTAGTACTGGATAAAACAGTAAAAGTTTTGTTAATTAATACCAATAATTTCTGATTAAATTACAACTGTACGTTTTAGCAATATATGTATATTTTTCAGCTATTTGCTTCTTGAATTCTTCGATAAAGATTTTTTTTTCCACGATATACAACAGGTTTGTGCTTTTAAAAACTTTTTATTATATGTATACAGAGAAACAGTAGAGTACATAGCGTCCTTCGGCACGGGAGGGGGGCACACAAGTTTCGGGGCATGCAATACGGAAAAATAGCACTACATGGTTTTTTTTTTTTTTTTTTTTGATCGAAAAAAAAGAGGGGGGGGGGGTGAGAGGGGACATGTACAGATCTTGCGAGGGGGGCGCACCGAAGTCTATGTACGTTACTGCTGAGAAAAATGTTAGCATATTAATGGGATGAAAACATTGCTAAATAAATTTCCAGTTTCTCAACGTGTAATTGCTTTACAAGAAAAAATATTTTGTTAGAGTGGTTAATAGCAAAATGAATGCTTCAAAATTAATATTCAAAATAACAATTGAAATAATTAGTTTTCTTTGAAACAGAAGATTTATATTCTTTTTTCAACTTATATTAACTAAAGTATATTTTCTCCGCAGAGCAACAGTAAGACTCAGGTCTTTTAAATATTGGCCAGAGAAATATTCATATACACTAAATAATTCATTTATGCTACATGTTTATATCTATAAATTTTAAGTAGTAAAGGAAGTAGTAAAATGAAGATTTGGCTAAAATATGCTCTTTTTTAATGAAATGTAAAAGAATTAAATTAATATAAAAATAATAACAAATAATAATAGTTATAAATAAAGACAATAAACTACGTGAACTTTTTCTTCCATGTAATTTTCGAAAAACTTCTATTGTTCTGCGTTGTATATTTATGTACCTGTTAGGAAAAGTTGTACGAATTAAAAATGCTATATTGATTTCTTTTTTTTTGCAAGAAGAAGAAAAGAAACTTTTGTAAACTTACATCGACATTTAAAAAAAAAATAACAACTGTATTAATCTACAACTTATCTGTAGAGCTTCGTTGGTTGATTTGCATTAGCTGGGGATTTCATATATTTCAATGTTATGTAAAATTTATGAAAACATTTGGGTAAACAATTTAATTTTCCAAAAAAAAAACAGCACTTTGACTTGATGAAGCATTTAAACACTTTAAAGCTCTCCTTTTCTTTTCTTTCTTAAAAAATAATTTTGTACAGATCGCGCCTTGTTTTATTAGTAATCTTTTGGTGAAATTTTGACACTTAAAGCATTCTTCATCGAAGTCATCTGCAAAAAACAATGTTTTTTGGCCGTAAGTTTTCTCATTTTATTTTTATGAACAAAACTTTTAAATGATCTTTATTTACATGAGGAAATATGAAAAATAACTTCTCCTTGAAATTGATTTCAGTTGCAACCTTAGTGCATCCACAAGCAACACATTTTGTTAAGAAAAAGAACGGTTCTTCAGTAATGCTTTCAACGCTTCATCCCCGTTGCTTACATCGGCTTCCCAGTCGACACGTGACCTAACGCGACCTGTGACGTTGCGTGAAGGGACTCCATTGATTTTGATGGTGTAACTAAGCGATTAAGAGGAAAGTTCTCTTGATGGCTAAAACAGTAGAATAGAACAACTTCGTTGATAATTATGAGGGCTTCGTAGTAATTAAAATTTATTATTCAGACTTAGCAATGTTTTAGATCACTTGAGGTTATTTGAGTACAGAAAAGTGTTTTGTTATCCCAAAAATTTGGAAAGAAAATGAAATTTAAGCAGGGCGACTAGGATTATTCTCGCAAAAAGAGTGAAATTATGCTTTGTACTTTCGACAGTTTTTTGTCAATTTTAATAATTACCACTTAATAATTATTTTTTAAAATTAATTTTTCATAAATTACCTAAGTAATTTATGAAGGGTTCAAAAATGTTTTGTTGTAGAAAAAGAAGTAGAATGTTTAGTTTTCCCAACTTCAAATCATTAGGGGTTAAAATGTGATTTTTGATTCTGCTGAATTTAAACAGCCATACACGACACAACAACACATTAACACGAAAAAAGGACAAGACAGAGAAAATACATCCATGCCCCAGCCGGGATTCAAACCCAGAACCTCCCCTTCCGGGGTAACTTCTCTGACCACTATACTAGGTGGCCTTCGTCACTAAGAATTTCTCAGTAAAAAAAAAAGCTTTTGCAAACCAGTGGCGTATCCAGGGGGTGGGCTGATAGGGCTGCAGCCCCCTCCGAAATTATCAAAGAAGAATTTAAAACATTTTAGTTATTATCCTTTTTCTTTCTTTTTCCTGAAAACGCGAAAAGAGAAATTTTATCTGCAGAGAAAATTTAATTAAAGGACAAAATTTAAAGAAAGAAAAGAAAAGAAGTAAATTCTTTTTTTTTTTTTTGGCATGTCCATTTTACTGTTTGTCACGTTTATGACTATCTGATATGTCAATTTTGTGCACTTTTATTGGAAATTTCTCTCAGAAACACAGATTAATGCTTGTTCATTCATCTGGCTCTGTTCAATACATTTTAACACATTAATTGAAACATAACATTAGGAACAATAGTAAAATAAATCGGAAAATTAATGTTATTAAATCACAAATTTATCAAAATATTGCATGCACTTGTTGCGGAACCCTTACTTTAATTAAGATAACTTTTCAAAATTTAATTTCTCTTTCCTGTTTTTATCAAAATGTTGTACCTCTCGGTTACAACAATAAGTATAATGCTAAAAAAAATGTTTTTTTTTTTTTTTTTGTTATCTTAAATTAGCCTTGATATGAGAAATTCAAAAAATTTTCTGAGGTTCCCTGCTCTCTTCTCTCTAAGTCTCGACTCAGCCCCCCCCCCCCCCACCTGAAATGATTTGTCTGCGTACGCCACTGGCTCAAACGGAATTATTCTTATTGAAAAAAAAAACACATATGTTACAAAAATTTTATTTTTCTACAACAGACAAGTCAAAACATTGCGTATTTTGATCTCGCGCTATATTGTTTAAAAGAAAAAAAAAAGAGTTGGGGGGGGGGAATCAAAGAATTCATTACGAGAGAAATAAAATGAATTCTGCTTTTCTTAGAAAGGAACTGTTGACATATAGAAAAATCAGAATATTAAAAAATGTATTTTATAGAACTATTGCTTTCAGATTGAAAATATTCTGATCTTATTATATTTACTTCTTTGCGTGGGATTACGTATGGAAATTAAATATTGGAAATTCTATTTGTGTTCGTTGAAGCAAATAAAGTAGCGAGCGTGAAAACTGATAAATATCATTGCAGTTCTCAGACTTTTCCTTTTTATCATTTTTAATCTAATCATTAATAAATATTTCATTTTTACAAGAGCTGTATTACCAAGGGAGTGAAGAGAAAATCACGTCGTTGAAGTTTGTGTTCCAAGAATTAATTTTAATGAAATTTTTGAACATTGAAATTCAAAACCGATATTTTTTATTAAATTTATAAATTCAATCTATTCGGAGTTAGTGATGTGCAAGTTTTAAGTAAGGATAAATAATGAAACGGAGAAACACCTATAAGTATTTGAATATTTTTGAAGAAAGTGTGATTTAGGGGCGTTATTTGTGAAAATAATACTGAACCGAGGAATACTTACTGAAGCGTAAAAATGAATTAATGATTGCATTTACATTGAAATTTTTGTGTTATAAATTTTTACACCGTATTCATGTCTATATGTGTGCCGACAGAGTGGCGTATTGGTTGAGACGCTGGCCTCTCACGCTCAACGGCGCGGTATCAATCCCGGATTCAGTCAGTCAGTCAATTTCTTTATCTTTTCAAAATTCAGAAAAAGAATATAGACCGCGACCATGTCGTACGATTATACGGCATGTAAAAGATCCCTTGGGTACTCATTTGGCATAGAGTACCTCTTGGCAAAATTAAATTGCTAGTGCAGTTTCGCATCGAACAGAGCCTAGGTTCCTCCATATAATGGGGAAACTGGGCGTCAAAATTGTCGTGGGAATGGCGTTCCGCCAATAGTGGTGCTACATGTGTTGAAACTTAACTGCAACCTAAAAGAATGGGCAATGCGCATATAAAGGCGCGTGCGCCACTGCCGAGGGCTGATCTGCTTTCTCGTTTGTATGTGTTATGTGCTGTGTAAGTGTATGTCTTGTGTCGTCAATAAAGTGTGTTCTAGATATAACGTCTGATGTTTGGCTTAACATGCGAAGTTTGACTTAAGAATTATCAACATGAAAGAATGGGTGACGGTCTCCGGGAAGTTCTGCAAATAGCACGCAGCCAAATGCAACCCCGTTTGAAAAAAACAAACAAATAAAACATGTCTGTTTGTCAAATTTGGTGGCGTATTAAGGATAAGTGGAGTACAAAACTGCAAGAAGCGTTCTTGGAGATTCATTTTTCTAGCAATAACTTATACATTACTAGTAGAGTTTTTTTATTCCTCAGAAACTCCAATGAAAGGCACGAGGATGCTATTAAGATGACTTCAGCACGAGGATGCTACAAGCAATACTAGTTTTGAAACAAAACAATGATTGCTACAGATATTTAATATTAACCCATTAATGCCTGACATTTTTTTTTCAAAAGATATTTTGTATACTGGTAACAAACAGTGTTTAATGGACAGGAAAAATAATTAAAAAAATATCATGAAAAAAATAGTTTTTTTATTAAGGAAAGAAAAATCGTCCCTTAAAAGTTGCGATAGGCCCCAGAGGGTACGTACTTTTTTTTTACTAAAATTTTTGTCTGCCTACGATATAATATTTAAATAGACATTTTATGAGAAGAAATAAAATCAGCAATTAACATAAACTGGGAAGCTGGGAATAACTTTGAAAACTTTTTTGTGAGATTGTAAAAGATGTAATTTTTGATAAAGATCATATTAAAACTGCCACAGAACATACTTTACAATGTTTACGTACTGCAATCTGTTAATAACGAATTGAAACAATACCAAGGTACTAATTGAACACTATTATTTGGTTGAAATGTTCATTTTGGGGAAATTCAGACCCTTTTTTGGACCGTCCCTAAAAAGAGACGCTAGGAATTAATGGGTTAATGCGACATTGATGATTTGTGTCACGGACCCCATTTGCATTTTCTGAAACATAACAGTGCATAACATGAGCAAACAAAGTTCATTTCCTAGAGTAACCACGATTTTGGCTATCGTATTACATTTATTTTATATCGAAAAGATAACTCCATAGACTTTTAACCGCTTGCCTAATTATCCCGAGTTATCTTAGGCTCGTATGAGTTGCAGGTAATTATTATCCTGAGAAAAATTGGGGGAAAGTAAATGATTTAACACTAGGGATGCACCGATTAATCGGCAGTACCGATTAATCGGCCATAATCGGCCACATTTCCGATTATTAATAATCGGTAAAATCGGGCCAATAATTCGGCCAAAAATTATTTTTTAAATACTATTCTTCAAAGTATACCTTCACTAAGAAACTAAGATAAATAACTTTATTAACAGTAATAATAATCCTCACAGTTGATATAAAGTTTTTAATAAATTAATTCTCCTACTTTGAATACATATACATAGACAATGTTGCAACATTTTTCATGTGGCGACAGTTTTCTATTTGGTACAGTGCTTTTAGATAACCTCTAATTTTCACAAAGAATAAAAGTCTTGAATTAAATTGCTACTAATTATTAAAAAAATTAAATTAAAAGTACTCCCAAATTGGAGTGCTCACCGCAGACAGCCACTCCCCTTTTTTTGAATTTTTATGTTTAATTAACATAACTAACAATGTGTTAATGCAATGTTATTGACAATAATATGAAAATTAGTTCTAAGAAGTTTGATAAAATATCGAAATTATTTTGTGAAAATTAGGAAAATGGGAAAAAATTTCTCTCGGGAATAAATTATATACTATTTCTGAACTCGGAATTGTATAAGAGAGAAAAAACAGTGATGGTAAAATTGGTAATATCAAAAACAATCATCCTTATCATTAATCAGCTCAGCCGATTAATCGGCCGTTTATCAACGACCGATTAATCGGTAATCGGTAATCGGCCAATTAGTTTATAGGTGCATCCCTATTTAACACATATAAAAAATTAAAAAGTCAACTTAAAACCTACATATTTTGTTTGTTTCATTTCCTTGTTTTTAAAATCAGACTTAAAACATCTGATTTTTTTTTGGGAATTTTTTTCAAAAACATTAGTAATATGTTAGTTATATCCCAGTTTGAGCTCGACTGCAGATACCACTTATGCGCTTAGCAAGGAAGAATAGGGGGTAGGAAATCCCCAGAGCACTGAAGTATTTACATCGTCTGCTGATGCTGAATATGGCGTTAACAATAAGTTGTTGAGGCATTGCTGACCATTCCTTTTTCTAGCGCCAATTGCAGCCTCAGGATCCTTACTGGCAGAAAATTAATTGCTGCCAAGCGTTTCCCTAAAAATTTCTATCCATGCTCGATGGTATTTATACATTAAGACCTTGCCACACAGCCTATGCGCATTCAAGCTCAAACTTCTTGCTGTTTGAGCCATATTATACACGAAGTAGAAGGAAAATGATTATTGATGTTTTTCCCTTTTTGACTGGGAAAAATCAACATTTTTCACTTTCAAATTTATGCCCTTTTGTTGACTGAAAACAGCTTCTGAAAAATCAAAAGTTCATATTGTTCTGTAAGAGTGACTTAATACGATTTGTCAAAAATAGTTTTGCAGTGGTTGGGCGAGAAAAGAAGGGAGAAGTTCTTGAACTTAATGAATACGTTTTCGCGCTTTTTGGACGTGAGTCAAATGAAAAGCAATGTGCATTGCTGCAAGAAATTCATTTGAGGTCTCCAGCTTTTGGATGTCAGACAATCTTTCTAAGTCGTTTCATATTGAAAACTCTTCAAACTTGATTTTAAAATGACGAAAAAATGATCGTTTTCAGTAAAATAATTATATTTTCTCCTCATGTTTTTTTCTAATTTCGTTGGCAACTTGACAATTTGAGTTATTTTTGAAGTCTAAAACATAAAAAGGTTGGTGGCACATAATTTAAAAAATTTAGGATTAGATCCTGAACTGTATTATGTTTAGAATTATCACTATCAGAAAAAAAAGCAAATTGTTTTGCAAAAAACTATTAGCGCTTTTCTGACGAGCTGAAAAAATGACGAATTTTGAGCTTTAAAATATTTACAGAAATATTAAAATGATTGAGAATGACAAGTTTCTCTCATAAATCTTTTTACTGAAATGTAAAGTTCATTTCTCCGAAAAAATCAATAAACAAAACAGACGAAATTCTCCCATTCAATTAGATTTTATGCAAAGAAGAAACTTTTTTAATGCATTGAACATTAAGCATTGCATTAGAGAAACAGCAAATATGCTTTCAAATTCGCACTTACATCCAAATTCGATTTTGAACTGGATGTGTTAACTTAATTTTCCTTTTAATGGCAATCTGAATTTCATTGACGATTCGGTTTCTCTCGCAATTTTGTTTCAGGGAATTGAAAATGTGTCACACAAGAATGGAATTAATAATTTGAAACTCCGTTAAAAGTTGGGCAAGTACTCGTCAGCAGTTTACACTTCTGTGTGTGAGGGAAAATAAATTGAGCATGAAAATGCGATCGTTTGAGTTATGTTCGTGAATTGCAAAGGCGAAAAATTTTAAAGAAATGTATTCAAAAGACTAAAAATTCTACTTTTTTTTCTGATTCTCTAATACATGTAGGGAAATACACAAGTGGACTTAATTCCTGATATTTTTCAATTTTTTAAAGACTTAATTATTTAACATTGTATAACGAATTATTAGGCTTATTTCTTTCAGTTAAATAATTTATTCATAGCTTAAACAACATGAATGTATTCAGTTCTTGTGAATATTACCTTTATTTTATTTTATTTTGATTTTTAATGCAAGCTACGAAGAAAAACTGTTTTCAAATGAATTCTGAATTATTTACATTATGTTTGGCAGTGAAATATAATTTCGTTTTAATTTTAACAGATCAAAATTCATGATTTGGTTTTTATTTTTAAATATCGATTTAATACTGTGAAATTATATTACATTATTTTTATTGTAACATTTGCTATTGTTTAATAATGGGGGAGTTTCCTTCAGTCAAAAGTACTACTTTTTGTTACTGAAATTGATAGAATGATATAAAAAATAACATGGCCCCGGAAAATACTTTAATTTTCCCAACAGTTTATTTTTTATTAATTTTTTAAATACCCTACCTTGAAAACGGGGTGTGGTTTTTGTGATGTCAGTGGTGCACTTAACCAATAATAACTTTCCAATAATAACACCATTTTGCTTGACTTGAGCTGTTCAATCGCAGGAATCGGTGACGTCACAATCTTTGTCATCTCACTACAACCAATTAGATTTCGCGCTTACGTGCACCACTGACGTCATGCGCAGATGTTTTTTTTTTCGGAATAGCATCTGCGCACCGGTTAAAATAATTCATAAAAAATATATAACTGTGTCAAAAAGAAAAAAAAAAGTCAATTCCTATGTTTTGAAGCATTTTCTTTCAGAAAAAAATACTTTTGAAATTTCGGAAACTCCTCCATTATATAAAAAATAATATTTATATGAAATGAATACATACATATCAGAGAAGTTATAAATAAATTATTTAAGTGAAGTAAGTAAATTTAATAATTTATTTTAAAATGCTAAATGACGAAATCTTAAAAAAAAGTGGCCTTAAGTCAACTAGTGTAAGGGGCAAAGTTAAATAGCAGAGTCGGGTCAAGTGAAATAACACGAAAAAGGGAGATGGTGAAATATTTCCTCTGTTTTCAGTACCACTCATCTGATAATAATATGTTAACCATGTAGTAACACATGTAGTCTATTCCAGTCCAAAAAATAAATAAATAAAATAAAATAAAATAAAATCTCTGAAGATCATATGATAACACAAGCAGTTTTCAAAAATTGATACTCGTAGTGCAATATCTTGATGGAAGTAAAAGTGTCTTTTTTTCTTATCTATATACATAAAAGACTACTTTTGAAAACGTATGTCCGGGGTAATCTTCCAAACTACTGAATCGATTTTAACCATTTTTTCACCGTAGATAGCTACACTAACAGGGAGCAGGATAAGCTATAATGTATTTCTAAAAAGCTTAATTTAAAAAAGTTATTATGGAAAACAGTTAATTTTATGTCATTTCCCTATTAAATGATTAAATTTTCAGCCCATTGTTGCAAAAATTTGGTGCCATGCAGCAACAATATTGATTGTAATCATAATGAAAATGTAGACCAAGGCTTCTCTGGAGTAAGTATGAAATATATTGCTTTCTTAGGATTTTTAGATTCATCTGTGCCAATAATCGCTAACGAGACTAAATAAAAAGATAATTGATTTTGGCAACAGTTAGAGAACAGAAAATGTTTATAGTCAAAAAATTTCTAAGTTAGGTACATAAGATGTTTTCACCAATGTAGTCACAAGGATATAAACTAATGATGGGACTTATTTTACGTGTAATATTTGGAAATACTTGACTCCTGTGCGATTGATTTTACAGAGTGCGACAGAGAAACTTGCTGATTTAATTGGATGCTAATTAGCAAGGAGTGGTCAGAAAGGAGTGGGAAGAGTCTCATTTTAAAAAGAGGGTCCTGAAGTTTTGTTATCTCATAGTTTAGTTGTCGTCATGCGTTGGACAAAGGAGCAACGAGCGTTCGCCGCCGAATCTTACTTTTCAAATAATCTTTCGGTGGTCGCCACTCAACTTTCCTTCCGAACTCGGTTCAAAATTCAGCCCGTTGTTCCCATTCCTGGCTGGGAATCGACTGTTTTGTGGGTGAAAACATTCAGGGAAAGTGAGAGTGTGGCAAACAGAGGCCCAGGAGGTCAACGGATTTCCAGAACCCTAGAAAACGTCGAAAAAGTGAGGGAGTCGTTTTTGCGCTCTCCCAGGCGTTCGGCGCATAAACACGCTGCTGCTTTGGGGATATTTGATTGGACACTGAGACGAATTCTTCACAACGAACTCCAGTTTCATCCCTAAAAACTTGCTGTTGTTCACCAGCTGAGTGATAACGTCTCCTTGAAAGGTGACGTACCGTAGCCGGCCCGCTCTTCCGATTTGACACTCTGTGACTATTTTTTATGGGGGTATCTCAAATCGATCGTTTACAACGGCAAGCCTCGGACCCTGCAACGCCTGGAGAACAACATCCGGCTTACTATCACCAACATCCCATCACTCGATATGCTCGAAAGAGTGCAACAAATCTAGGGTACAGGAGTGCATCATTAACAGGGGCCGTCATTCTTCCCTATGTAGTTTTTAAATCTAACTAATATAAAAATTCAGAATGGGTACCATATCTTATAAAAAGTAGTAAACTGATACATGATGTACTTTTTCCTTAGTTGACTTTTCAAGTCTGCAAGTTTCTCCGCCGCACCCTGTACCAAGCTTATAACATTTCCGATTTACCTAAACATTATTTGTAGCTTGCATTTGTATTTAAAGTGTGTAATACAGTTTTTTAGTTTGTCCAGTCAGAAAAAATTGCCATTGTTTATAGAAGTAGCCATTGTGTGCATAGATATGCACTTTAATGTTGAAAAATTCATGAACGAGTGTCACTAAAACACCATACCCGGCCGAAACCCGGGCAGGGCCGGGTACCCGGCTAGTAAATTGATAAAGCTCTTACAAACATTTTAAATATTTATTGACATCTACTTGTATTACGATGCAGTATTTATTCACTAAACTAGGGGGTTCCTAACCGTTCCTTTACAATTTAAAATACTTCTCCAAATACATAAGAGACGCCCCCCCCCCCCCACTCTTATCTCTACTAATAATAAAGCTGAAGGTGGATCTGTCTGTCCTTCTTTCCTTCCTTCCTTCTGTTTTTCTGTCTGTTACGCGCATAGCGCCAAAACCGCTCGGTCGATTTTCATGCCACTTGGCACAAAATTAGTTTGTAGCATGTAGTTTTGCACCTCGAAGCGATTTTTCGAAAATTCCATTTCGTTCTTTTTCTATTCGAATTCTTAGCGGAAATTCGATAAAATAGGGAAGAAATATTTCATACACATTTTCAAGTCTTATGTCATTCGAAAGCTTGAAATTTTCTGCATAAAATGAAGTTTTTTCGAAGTTTCTACGATCATCAGGAGAGCTGTAATAATTGTTTTTAGAATCCCGAAATTCAAGGCTTACCTTCAGTAAAGCAAGCCAAACGATTCTAAAAAGGTTGGGCTCTATAATAAAATTTGTTTGAAAAGAGAGATAAAATGAATTATTTTATCAACGGAAATCAACTTTTCATGCTGCTGCTATGGTTACGTGTTCATACTTATTTTTGTTTCGTTCTTTTTCCAGGGTTGCCAGACGTAGTATTTTTGATTCTACGGTAGTATTTTTTCGGCCCAAATAAGGAGCGTAGTATTTTTCTGGCAACCCTGTTTCCAATATACTAATGACTTAATTAAAAGATTTGGCGGATTTTTTTTTTTTTTTTCATTTTCATAGATTTCGCGTTTCAGCAACATTGATTTTGGCAACGTTTGGAAATAGTAGTATTTTGTAATATTTTTTTTAGAGGAGGCGTAGTATTTTTTTGTTCCAATTCTCTGGCAACCCTGTCTTTTTCCCGGAGAAGATGCTTTGGGCCCCTGCTTGGCGCGTTTTCAAAAAGTCAACTACGCAAAATAGCTAGGGTTACCACGCTTGGCACGCCTATCGCCCATTTAGCGAGAAAAGGGTACCTAAAGCACAGATAAACCAAATATCGTATCAATTGCGATATTGCATTGTTCGTTTTAAAGTTTCATTTCGGAAAATGTATTGTTTTGTTTTTTAAGCTAGGAATAAAAACTTTCTTCTTCTTTTAAACTTTGGTAAGATTTCTGTTGGTTTCTGTTATCAACAAAATTGTTCTTATTTTCTCTTTTGGCTTATTTTTGTGCATCTCCCTTGGAGTTGCATTCGAATGTTCCAAGGGGGTGTTTTACCCCATTTATCGGGTAAATCAGTGTTTTCAATGCAAGGTGATATGAATTGGTTAACAAAAGTGATATGAATTGGCGCGACCACTTGGCGATATATCGCCAAGCTTTTGATCGCCAAGTATTTGACGCCAATTTGGCGAAATTTTTCCTTTTTTTGATTTAGGTTTAATTTGGTGCTGTTGGCGATATTTTGCGAAAAATCCACTGAATGATGTTAAAATCGACGATATTTAGGAGATTAATCATTGTAAAACATTTTTTTGCATTGTTTCGTAGCAAACTAGGGATACAAATGTTTGAATTGTTATCTTGCTCACTCCAAGCACTATTTTAGCACTTAAGGCATCTACTAAGAAATTTACACGTAAAATTTTCACTTTGAAGGAATTATAGTTGAATAAAACTAAAATAGAGCATTTTTTCTGCTCTATCAATTATTTTACAAATGAACTTTTAATTTTATACCACGGGCAAAGCCGTGCAGGTACTGCTAGTCCTGATATAAAAATGAAAAAAATATGTACACAATTAAAAAACAAAGTAAAATATCTAGCCCAAACAGAAAATCCAGTTCCTTTTAGTCGCAGAAAAAAAAATTAACTCAAACATGCAATGAAATCACGTAATGAAAATTGAATTCACGTAATTCATTCATTTGAAATCACGTAAACAAAATAAAATACCGAAAGACTAATGACAAGCTTTTTTAAATGTTTAAAAAAGTAAGGAAAATTTGCGATAAAAGCAATCGTGTATATTTTGTTGAATTAAGACGAGCAATAAACAAAACGAAGAGTCACCGGTTTCGTTTGTCGAACACGCCCTTATTGAAAAAGTTCTAGAGCAGTTTGGTTGAATGTAAAATAATTTTGCTCGAGGTGAGCCTTGAAAAATGGCTGTGTTAGAATCACTTCTATCTCCTGTCATAATTAACGGAGAGAAATGGAACAAATGTTTTCTTTTTCAGAAAAAAAAATCTTTTCAACGATATATAATATTAGGGGTGAGGGGATTTTTTGCCCCCTAATTTGATGAAGTAAGTGAAATTTATGCTTAAAAAAGTAATTAAAAAAAAAAAAAAAACAAATTTGAAATTGAGAAAAAACGCTCCGACGTGCAAATCTACGGGTCTCGAACTAATTTTGTACCAAGTTTCAAGTCTTCCCGCAGGCCAGCCACAAACATCCTTTCACAATATCTTTGAGCTTACTTTTTTTAATATATAGAGATAGAGATAATAAGCTTTATTTTTATTTCAAATATTTTCTGAAATTAATCAAGTGCCTGTATCGCAAAGTGAAATAGTTCATTTTGTTTACTTCTTCAAATATTTATTTAAAACATTTAATATTCCTTCATTTAATAATTTACTTATTCATTCGTTAATTTATTTGCTTTCCTCACTATCATTCCTCACATTCATTCACTATTTTCTTCACTCATTTTTTTTTCTCATACATTGTTTTTTTTTTATTCGCTCAATTATTGTTTCATTAACTATTCATCTATTCATTAATTTTTTTATTTATTTTTTCATTGATCAAAAATATTGTTCGTGATCCAATAGAAAATATTTTCGTGCGAAAATATTATATTTTTCACTTAGCTCCATCAAAACTGAAAGTGAAAAATTGTTCAGTGTTTTTTTTTTAACACACAAATTTACTGCCATAAATGAGAAATAATGTTTCATTGAAAATTCTATTATAAAATACACTGCGATGCAAAAGTTTAGACAAAATGCAAATCTATATACACTGCTCGACATTGAAAATGCAACACCAAGAAGGAGTGGTCAGAAATTGATGAAATTTGGTAAAAAGACAGAGACAGCATGGAACAATAAGTGATATTTATTTCAAAATAAATAAGCAAAATTTAGAGCGAGGACGGCGTCGGCTCAGTAAGAAGTAGGACCACCGCGGACAGCGATGCACGAAGAAACACGTCTAGGCATGGAGTCAATAAGCCTGCGGATGGTGTCCTGAGGGATGGCACTCCATTCCCTTTCAACCATTTGCCACAGTTCGTCCTCTGAACGAGGCAGTGGCAGGTTCTGCAAACGGCGTCCAATCACATCCCACACATGTTCGATTGGTGACAAGTCAGGAGAGTATGGTGGCCAGGAAAGCATCTGTACACCTCGTAGAGCATGTTGGCTGATTCGAGCACTGTGAGGCCGGGCGTTATCCTGTTGAAAAATTGCATTTGGTAGACCCTGAAGGTAGGGGATTGCTACCGGCCGCAGTACATTATCTACATATCGTTGGGCCGTCATAGTGCCCCGAATACGAACTAGAGGTGATACGGAATTGTATGCAATAGCGCCCCAAACCATTATGCCACGTTGTCGCGCTGTGGGACGTTCCACAGTTACTGCCGGATTCGATCTTTCTCCACGTCGACGCCACACACGTATGCGATGATTATCGCTGGACAAACAGAAACGGGATTCATCTGAGAACACTACGGTTTGCCATTCTGCCATCCACGTCGCTCTGGTCCGGCACCATTCCAAACGTTGGAGTCTGTGCTGTGAGGTCAATGGCAGTCTTCTTAGCGGGCGCCGTGATTGCAGGCCACGTGCAACCAGTCGACGGGAAATGGTTCTGGTCGACACAGGAACATCCAGGGTACCTTGCACGTGCTGTAGAATCGACGTACAAGTGACTTGCGTCCGCCACAGCTTGTCGGTGAATCCGTCGATCCAAGCGGTCTGACGTCACTCTGGCTGCACCTGCACCCCTCAATGTGGCTACATTTCCTCTTTCCAACCATCTCCGACACAGCCGATGCACAGTGCTTGCATCCGTGTGGGTATCAGCTGCAATTTGACGTATGGACCAACCTCCCTTTCTCAGTTCGATCACCATACCCCTTGTAAAGTCGTCTATATGCTGGAAGTGTCTTCGTTAAGGACTGCGTGGCATTTCCTCCTATCACACGTATCCTTCGAGACAAAAACCAAATTTCTCCGATAATTAGTCTGGCAGAAAAACCAACATGAACATATCCCACTTTTCAACTTCATTCTCTTATGTCTTACTTCACGTGCGTCGGAGAGCTGCGCATTTCATATCATTTGCATAACTCAGTGACGTGCGGCTACGGTAAAATTTGCATGAATTTCTGACCACTCCTTCTTGGTGTTGCATTTTCAATGTCGAGCAGTGTACATAAAAGACTACTTTTGTAAGCGTATGTCCGGGGTAAACTTCAAAACTAACTAATGATGGGACTTATTTTGCGTGTAATGTTTGGAAATACTTGACTCCAGCGCGATTGATTTTACAGGGTGCGACAGAGAAACTTGCTGATTTTAATTGGATGCTAATCAGCAAGGAGTGGGAAGAGTCTCATTTTAAAGAGAAGGTCCTAAAGTTTTGTTACCTTATAGTTTGGTTGTCGCCATGCGTTGGACAAAGTAGCAACGAGCGAACGCCGCCGAATCTTACTTTTCAAATAACCTTTCGGTGGTCGCCACTCAACGTGCCTTCCGAACTCGGTTCAAAATTCAGCTCGTTGTTCCCATTCCTGGCTGGGAATCGACTGTTTTGTGGGTGAAAACATTCAGGGAAAGTAAGAGTGTGGCAAATAGAGGCCCAGGAGGTCAACAGATTTCCAGAACCCTAGAAAACGTCGAAAAAGTGTGGGAGTAGTTTTTGCTGACACTGAGACGAATTCTTCACAACGAACTCCAGTTTCATCCCTACTACTTGCTGTGGTTCACCAGTTGAGTGATAACGTCTCCTTGAAAGATGAAGTACCGTGGCCGGCCCGCTCTTCCGATTTGACACTCTGTGACTATTTTTTATGGGGGTATCTCAAATCGATCGTTTACAACGACAAGCCCCGGACCCTGCAACGCCTGGAGAACAACATCCGGCTTGCTATCACCAACATCCCATCAGTCGATATGCTCGAAAGAGTGCAACAAATCTAGGGTACATGAGGGCATCATTAACAGGGGCCGTCATTCTTCCCGATGTAGTTTTTAAATCTAACTAATATAAAAGTTCAGAATGGGTACCATATCTTATAAAAAGTAGTAAACTGATACATGATGTACTTTTCCTTAGTTGACTTTTCAAGTCTGCAAGTTTCTCCGCCGCACCCTGTACCAATCTTATAACATTTCCGATTTACCTTAACATTATTTGTAGCTTGCATTTGTTATTTAAGGTCTGTAATACAGTTTTTTAGTTTGTCCAGTCAGAAAAAATTGCCATTGTTAACAGAAGTAGCCATTGTGAGTATAGATATGCACTTTAATGTTGAAAAATTCATGAACGAGTGTCACTAAAACACCATACCCGGCCGAAAACGGGCAGGGCCGGGTACCCGGCTAGTATATGAATAAAAAGAAAACTACTCGGCGAAATGCTTTCAAATTTCTACTGCAGGTATACAATATGGTACCAAATACGTGTCTAGAGTTTTGAAAAATATAACCGAAAGGAAAATCGGAAATTGCAAAATACATTTTTTTTTCATTGCTGCAAAAATTTAGACAAAATTCAGAATTTATGCAAATATCCCTTGAAATGTGATTGGTGGAGGTAAGGCATGACTTTTTTCTTCATCTATAAAGTGCAGAGAGCGCTCAATGAATAATCAAAATCTTAAAAGCTCAGCAGTTCTCGTGTAAAGATGAAAAAGTTTGAAAGTCGAAATTTGAAAGTGAACGCACTTTGTTAATTTTTAGTCTTTTAAATCGGTCCTAGTATGGTAGTACATTGTTTTTTAACTCGTGGAGAGCAGATTTAGACGTGCGTATTGATCAAAAATGCGAAGAAAAACTATATTTCTTAAGGGTGAAGGAATTGATAAAACGGCTCGAACTGACAATTCTCCTCTTAATCCTACAAAACTTCAACTTAAGTCAAAAACAGCACGTGACAGCATAAGTAGATGAACAACTGAATAGGGATGCATAAAAAATACAAAGAATTGCGCTTGAACCTTTTCGGGAATAGCTTCCCAAATAAGCCAAATTTTAATGGGAAAAGCAGCACATGTATCATCGTGACTAAAACATGAATGTTACTTTCTCTGATGAAAATTATTAAAATTTGAATCGCCTAGATGGATTATAATTCTATTAGCGTGGCTTCAGAAAAGTTCCGATGAGCATATGCTGTGCTGCTTCGACTATTAAAATCTGGCATCTTTGGAGCACTGTGTCTGAAAAGACTCACACACAATTCTTTGTTTTTTTATGCATCCTGATTGAGTTGTTCATCTACTTATGCTGTCACATGCTGTTTTTGACCCAAGTTGAAGTTTTGTAGGATTAAGGGGCTAATCGTCAGTTCGAGCCGTTGTTTCAATTTCTTCATCCTTGAGAAATATAGTTTTTCTTGGCATTTTTGATCAATACGTATGTCTAAATTTGCTCTCCACGAAGTAAAAAACAATGTACTACCATACTAGGACCGATTTAAAAGACTAAAAATTAACAAAGTGCGTTCACTTTCAAATTTCGGTTTTCAAACTTTTTCATCTTCTTTACACGAGAACTACAGAGATTTTAAGATTTTGATTATTCATTGAGCGCTCTCTGCACTTTATAGTTGAAGAAAAAAGTCACGCCTTACCTCCACCAATCACATTTCAAGGGATATTTGCATAAAATCTGACTTTTGTCTAAACTTTTGCAGCAATGAAAAAAAATGTCTTTTACAATTTCCGATTTTCCTTTCGGTTATATTTTTCAAAACTCCAGACACGTATTTGGGACCATATTGTCTACCTGCAGTAGAAATTTGAAAGCATTTCACCAAGTAGTTTTCTTTTTAATCATATATTTGCATTTTGTCTAAATTTTTGCATCGCAGTGTACATTGTTCCTTCTTTATATACAGTATTTTTTTTTAAAAATTCTATTTTTTTTCATTTTGAAAAAAAACAACAACAACAATTTATTTTACATATTTCACTTTGCTTCACCTTCCCCTACATTTTATACACTTATTAATCTAATCATAAGCATAATATTGAACATATTACCTTTTGTTCTTTTGTAAATAATTTATCGTATAAATAGCTCAATATATAATTTACTGAGATGCTCAGAGTGAAATTACGGTTAGAAATATTATTTTATCATTAGCAAATGGAATTTAGGCAATGATTGGAAGAATTTCCAAAAAAATTATGTTCCACTTTGTATTGCATTTGCCCCAACAGAACTTTGATAAATGTCATAAATTTTCATAATGCGCAGCGCTAATTTACGTGTTAAAAATATTCTAAACGGGATTTGCTTTTCACGGGTTGTTTTATTACTTGATAAATTTTAAAAAGTTACACCAAGAAGCATTTTCAAAGTTCAAAGTATAGCATGTTTCTTATTATACACACTTTTGCTATTTTGTCTTTGTTATTATACGCCTTGGCAATTAAAACTTGTCGGGTTTGAATTAGGCAAGAATTCAAGTGAAGCAGGCGATCGCAAATTACAATCGCTACTGGAAATGAATTACATTCGAACACGTTTCTTGATAAAAACATCGTGACGTTTGCCTATGAAAAACGAGCTAGATAAAACGTCACAGCCTACTTGGCGAATAAGAGAAGATCGCTGACTGCTTGTGAGCTCTTATTGGCTCCACCCGTAGTGACGTCAGTTCCAAGTTAAGTTGCATTAGCATTTATTTTGCGATCGCATCAAAGCGATTGCAATGGTGTTTCACTTGAATTCCTGCCTTAGAGTGATTCCCTGATCATTCTCACAAACCTGTATTTAAGGCAGGAATTCAAGTAAAACACGGACGATCGCAACTCACCCATGCAATCGCAAATTCCCAAATTTGGATTCAAGTGAAACGTTACAATCGCTACGAGATGCAATTCTAATGTAATTCGACTTCCAGTAGCGATTGCAATTTTGGTCTATTGCGATCGCCTCGAAGCGATTGCAATGGTGTTTCACTTGAATTCGGCCCTTATTCTACTACCGTTTTCAGGAAAAGTAACTTCAAATAATTCTTTTTAGAATGATGAAAATATTTTACTCTCAACTCTGCTCAAACACTTTATTTTTTTCAGCGCTTTAAGAAAGTCGTCTGCGTGAATTAATTCAATGTTTGTTCTTTACTGTTTAAAGATATGACGCTGAATTCGTTTTCTTTTCTTTTTGTTTCGATTTGCATGGAAAACAGCGAACTTATAACATGAAATAACTAATCTCTAACTTTGTAAATCTACCTATACCAGCTTGAAAATTTAAAAACTGTTCTCTTCGAGTTAAGCCTAAATAGTAGATTAAAATAGCAATCAACCAAATTAGCTTTTACTTACCTCATGTGAAACATTTTCTGAATCGTTGGCTTGTCTTCGCGCCCGGTAGAATTTCACCTGCAGTATATTAACTTATCCTTCAAGACATTGTTATTTTAAGCCAACAAGTTTGAAGTAATTTTTGAGCTGTAAACTTACCTACCTTTACGCAGATTCTCAATTTGCGTTAGTACATAAGCAGAACTTTGAGAAGTCACCTGTCCGAACATGATTTGGTATGCGGAAATGAAAATGCCACGGCACACTGCGGATCTACATTATTAGGTAATTATTAGTTGTGTTATAATTAAGATAGTTAAACATGTATAAATTGCAAAACGTAGGCTTGGATTACAAGGGCTTATGCTGCATCAGCACGTTATTTGTGTGATGATAATAAAGAGCATTGACATGCAATCTGATTTCATGATTTGTGATATCGATAATTAATGTTAATATCAAATTGGTTTACAGGTTAAGTATTTTAGTGCAAGAAACAACACTGAATTTATAAATAAAATAATGTAAGTAAATAAAGGAAAACTAATTTGAATTTTGAGACCTTGAACTCAGATTATGTTTCTTGCAATAACGAGTTGCGATTGATGTGTGTGTGTAAGTGTGTGGGATGTGTAGTTGTGTAGGTGTGTGTATGTAAGTTTGTGTGTATGTAAGTTTGTGTGTATGTAAGTTTGTGTGTATGTAAGTTTGTGTGTATGTAAGTTTGTGTGTGTGTCTGTGTGTGCTTCTGCGCCATCACGTTCTGCATCATGGCGATGCAGTGGCATGGGCCGGTACCATATGTTGCAGGCTTCGAATCCTCTCTGAAATAGTACCACATACCGTCTTTGGTTCAAAAAGCAAATAGCAATTTGCTATTGCTCAAAAACAAATACTTGTAGTAGAAAACTTCCAATTTGATTAATTAAAACCAATTTCCATTTTATGTTACGCAAACTAAGTTGTTATAACTTCGTTAAATTTATTGCTCGCTGCTTTATACTTTTTAAGCAAATGATCTGATTTTATGTGTGTAATCTTTATTCGATCTAAATTTTTAGGGGAAGTTGGAGAGAGGATGTGTGCATGTGCAATACAGGGCAGTGGCGTTTACAGACAAATCATTTCAGGGGGGGGGGGCTGAGCCGAGCCACGGAGAGAAGCGGGCGGGGCACCTCATAAAATGTAGCTAAGAAAAGTAAATTTTTCGTGCTAATATAAGATGACAAAAATACACCACATTAACTTTCTCCATCGTTATAATTATTGTTGTGGTCAAGAGGTAAAGCGTTTTAATAAAAACAGGAAAAGATAAATTCAAATTTGAAAAGCTCTCTGAATTAAAGTAGGTGTTCCCCAACAAGTGCATACAATATTTTGGCTAATTCGTGCTTCAATGACATGAATTTTGCGATTTATTTTACTAATGTTTCAATTACATGTGTTGATATGTATTGAACAGAATCAGCTGAATGAACAAACATTAATCAGTGCTTCTGAAACAAATTTGCAAATAAAAATGAATAAAATTGAATTATAAGATAGTTATAAACGTGACAAACAGTAAAATGGACAAAAAAATGGTCAAAAAATGTAAGAAAGAAAGAAAGAATATACTTCATTTTTTCTTTCTTTCTTTGAATTTTGTCCTATAATTAAATTTTCTCATGTCGCGATTTTCGAAAAAAAAGAAGGTAATAGAACTAAAATGTTTAAAATTATTTTTTGATAATTTCGGAGGGGCTGCAGGCCTGTTAGCCCACCCCTTGAATACGCCACTGTTACAGGGTGTCAACCCAGTCTAGAAAACCTGGCTTAGAATTCCGTTATTTCAAGTGTTTGTAGGGGGGAGGGGTAAAGGGTGCAAACATAATGCAATTTGTCGGAAAACAGTAAAAACCATACACATATATTGATAAATAATGCACTGATTTCAGGCCCGTCATTTAGGGGGGGGGGCAGGGGGGTCAATTTCCCCCCCCCTCCACCTGCATGAAATTGCATTGTTTTTGGACCTTTTACCCCCCCCTGGAAAAACTTGAAATGACGTCCCTGACTGATTTCTCAAAACCGGGGGGGGGGGGATGCAATTGACCCTCCCCCCCGACCCCCTAAATGACCGGCCTGCTGGCATACATGTAAGTGCCAAGGAAATTTTTGATTCCCGAGAAAAGAGTAACATTTTCTTATCTTTTCAACTAGAAAAGTATTTTTTGCAGTGATACTTTTTATTTTTCAATTCTTTACGTTTTTTTCTCATATTAAAAAATTACATCTTGGGCATTCGGTATTGAAGCGATTTGTTTTCTTTCTCTTCTATTTCCTTCGTTTTTTTATGTTTAGAAAGATATTTTTCTGTATAACATCTTTTTCCATATTTGTATTTTTCTATACTTAAACAAATTTTCTTTACTCTCTATTTAGTTATGATCTGTCTTTCTTAATTGTATAAGTATCACACTGTTTTCTCAGGTACTAACATTTTTATGTACTTTTATTATTACTTTTGTTTTTGGACGATTGCTGTACCTAAATACTATAAATACAAAAAAATTCATTAAAAAGCGAAGAATAGTGGAATAATATTAATGCATACATTAACCCTACACTGCATGATTTTTTATTTTTCGTAGAAAAAAATATATGTGTTTGTCAATGTAATAAGAAAACATGGAAAAATATTTAAAAAAATTTAACTCTAAATTTTCACCCCTTTCTAATTAAAAATAGTTTTGTTGCCAAATGGCTACACCATGCATTTAACAGATAAAAATGATTGTAAATGATAGTCTTGAAATTAGTTCTTTTTTGTAAAAAAAATAGAGGAATTGAACATTTGGTGCACTGTACTCTTGTAATCCTTTACATTTTGACATTTTTACATTAATTTTTATATGTACTTGTACTTTCCAATGATCAATTCTGTCAAATCTGATGTCTTTTGGAGGCTCTCTCGCGCAAGCTTTCTTTCTTTTCTCTTTTTTTTTGGTTTGTAACTAGTTCCTCTGTAGCTAATGGTCTCTTTTTAATACGCTTTTATTAATTTCACATGTGGGTTTGTTTGTATGTATGTATGTATGTATGTAACTCTGAATAAAAGATAATATTTACGTTCTTTGCAAATATAAAAGTAATATATTTAATATTATTTTTAATACTAAAGGCTAAACTGTATTGCATATTGATGTATTATAAGTACATGTAAACTTAAGTGCGGATATTCAGTAGTTTTGAAAATCAGAGGGAAACCCGTGATGATCACAGCGCATTCCAATGTAAAAGCGTATTTTTTAGTTTCTTTTTTCAAAACTATATTTTAAAATTATTAATGACTTTACTTGTCCGTGTAAGCACAACGTTTGTGCTAACTGAAATCTAAAATGAACACGTTTTAAAGGCTTTTCCCTATTGATTTTTTGTTTGTTCACTCTGTTGAACATCAACTAAGCATTGATAATTGCGAGGTCTTATAAACGGTAGAACAGCCGAAAGTACCACTTTTGGGTCCGCATGATTATATTATACCTTCCAAAAAGAGAAAGAAGTTAGCGCAAAACATAAACAAAGCACACACTTCATGAACTATAGAGATGAATCGAAGTGTTCTCTGGATGCTTACTGCATGATGTTGCCAAATGGCTACAGACGTGTATTATGTCCTAGATTTTTTCCAAATAATTATTTTGATGTAAAACGCATCTTAAACGAAAGATAAATGTTTATTTTATTCATATTATTTTTTTAAAAGACGAAGAAAAATATTTCATTGTAAAAAATAATTTCAAAACATGGTAGTTTGAGTGATTTTAAAAGCTATCCATATGGATTCATTTAAGAGCATGTAACAGACCAGTGCTGTCATGTATGGAGGATAAATGGGGATAATTGCTTTAAATATACCCAATACTTGCTTTTTATGCATTGAGTTGCCTTATGACTACATTCTGCTATTCATAAGGAGGACAAATTGTCCATGTAGCCAATTGGCAACACCATGCAGTGTAGGGTTAATATTAATTTTTTCCTACTACAGTTTTAATTGCAACTTTGCAACTAAAGATCAACAAGCAATTGTAAAATGCATTGCTTTCAATAAAGTTAAAGTCAACGAAATTTTTAACAATGTTCAATAATTAATTTTTTAAGTTTTAACTCAAGTCAATACAATTTATGAAAAAGATAGAAACCATATTCACATAGCAAAATTTTAGTAAGTTTTCGAATTCGTAAAATATTAGATTTGTGAAATTTATGGTTTTTTTTAATGCTTCAACAAGAGGCGATTGAAAAGGAGCAAAATGTTTCTGCCAATTTTAGAGCAGAGAATGACGTCATAACCTCAACTAAATCAGGAGCAAAAAAAGCAATCTCAGATTGTTTAACAATAAAAAAGAACTGATTTGCGAATAATTAACTTTCATTTCCCTTCCCTGAACACCGAGTCATGATACGAGACATAATTTATTCAGTTGTTCAGATCAGTTTCCTTTGTAGCTACTGTAATAAGAAATATTCTCGTTCGAAACATCTACAAAGCTCTGGCAACAAATCGAAGTAACCTGTTGCCCCCGCACTTGTTGCCATCCACCTACGTTGTGTAATCCGATCGTTTGCGTCCCTTTGTGAAGCTTTTTGTCTGGGATACGGAATTCTTTTACCTGGCAATGTTAATCCGAGCGTGTTCCAAAGAGTATTTTCTATAGAAAAAATATTTTTTTATTTCCTTTCTTTATTTCTTTTTATAATTCACATCTAGATGCTTAGGATCGATACAGTTGACTTCGCTTTCTCCCTTTTCACCGAAAAGAAAGGTTCTAGCGAAGATCTATTGGCTGTTTTAGGAAAATAAATAGAAAGTATTCTTAGGCTTCTTTTTAATGACGTTATGCTGAGCTCACTTCGACGTCATAGATTTATAGTGTTTTCTTTACAAGGGGCAGGGCAAAATTTAAGAAATTACTTAAAAAATAGACTAATTCGAGTCGGTGGTAATCAACGCCCACAGAAACCACCCCAACCCAAACTTTGATTTCACAAGCCCTAATTTCATTCCACACAACACAGTTACTACAAATACAGTTTTAAAACACTTTATTTTACTAATAGAGAAAAACTTCAATAAGCCACTACCTCTATACAGCGTCCACCTTCGTTTAAACCCAATTTTCCAAGCTGCTATTTTTTTCCAATCGTCACAATGTTAAAAGTCATCTAGAACTAATTTCCCCTCCCCCTGCAGAACCCAATGTAGTCAAATTATTTCGAATTCTATTTTTAGAACATTTTAAGCCTTATAGACACTGATTGAGTCGGGTAGCAGTAGTGGCGACTTCATAGAGCTTGAAGGTGCTTGGGCTGCCCCAATAAAGATATACGCGGCAGTCTTTTTTTTTTTTGGAAGAATGGCAAGCGCTTTACTACACTGTGAAAAATGAATGTTGTTTTTACAGTATAATACAGCCAATTTTATAGTAATAAACTGTAAAAAAATGCTAATTTTAAAGTAATTGTCAAATTGCTCATTTTACAGTACTAAACTGTAAAGTTGCTAATTTAACAGTAATAAGCTGTAAAATTGCTAATTTTAGTTTATTCCTGTGCATTTTACAGTTTTAAGCTGGAACCTCTGCCGCCAGTATTATACTGTTGTTTTACAGTATAATAACAGCTAAATTTGACGGCCATAAACTGTAGAATTTTTAACTTTACAGTAAGAAACTGTAAAATTGCTAGTTTTACAGTTTATTACTGTGTTTTTTACAGTTTTGAATTGGAACTTGGGCTGAAAGTATTATATTGTAAAAACAATAGTTCATTTTTTGCAGTGTAGAGGATTTTTTAAATATATTTTTTTGCTTGAGGAGTGTTAATGAGAATTGAAGATTTTGAGGAATTTGTAGGCTTACTTTAAACCCAGATATCAAGGCTAAGACCCTATTTAATGCACTAAAAGAGGTTACTGTGTAAGCCCAGACTTGCTTTTTCAGAATTTAAGAAGACTGCTATGATGGATAATCAAATATGAAAGGAAAATTTGCTTGATTTCAAAAGTTGGCTTTTGATTTACAACCACAATTAAATATATGTCCTCTGCACGGCTCATCCCAAAATCGAGCTGTAAAAATGTCCCTTAAAACAAGTGACATAGTTTAGTTCAAGGGTTCCCAACCTTTTTGAGCTCATCGCCCCCTTCAAGGCACTGACTGACACATATCGCCCCCCACCTCCTTTCTTCCTCGAAAAAACCATGTTGGCGCAAGTGAACATCGATATTATTAAACTAATTTGAAGTAACTTTAATCAGAAGCTTATCTACTGTTCAAAGGCATCTTATTGTACCGGTCGGCCAGTCTATCGGTTTATGAAGAAATAGCTTCCGACTCCACCAATCAATAAAAATCGCTATTTGTGGGTGTTAAAATATAAGAATTGAGCAGCTAAAAATTGGAGGAAACGACTATTTAGTGACAAAATTCATTTCACTATCCAAGGTCAACGAACTCGAGACGTACGGAGATCTTCAGGTGAAAGAATTCAGGTTTGCCACATGAAAACATTTGTAAATCACTCTAAAAAGATATTTTGGGGTTACAGTGGGGTTGGTTCTATGAAGAATGCTGATGGTATGATGTAGGGGAGAGTGGTAATGAATGGGCCATGGTGATGAATGGGCCACTAACGAAATATGAAAAAGTATTTGCATGAATTTTTTTTTGATGCCACCAATAGATGTAGCTATTTGTTCTACTAAACTCATCCAATTTTTATTCGTTTGGGCTGAGCCATTTTCAAACTAGAGTGGCATGGTCAAGAATCTGACTGAAAAGTAAGTTTTTCCCTTTTTAGTAAAACATTTCCTAGCTAAAATGTACTAAGTATTTCACTGCATACATATGTATAAGCTAGTCTTTCCATATCTATAAACTAATCTTAAGATGTATTTTGATGTTATCTAAATTCAATGTACTCAAAAAACCTAAATGTATTCAAAAAGTATAGGTGGGGTTGAATGGGCCACTATGTCATGGTAATGAATGGGCCACCTAAATATTGTTTTTCTTCCTTTTCTTTGGATTTTTGCATTAATATGAAACACAACTGACTGTCATAGATAAAGATTACTGTCGTCAAAATAGGTTTTTAGTAAGTTCTAAATATAATTTGAAGATCTATATTATATTCCTATAGTACAATAGACCTCTGGTCACAGTGCGTGGCTTGAAAAAGCCCCCCTCTCTCCTTCATATCATATTCCTCACAGTACAATTTCATTTTCTTTCTTGGTAACTTAAGTTAGATATTTCTTATTCACGATGTCTAGTAAATTGAAAAAAAAAATTTGAATTTTGACAAGTTTGAAAATGAAGATGAAGTTTTTGAAAGTGATTTTTAATATTATTTTTGAAATATATAAATTTTGTTAAATCATAGTGTGTATTATCTGTTATTTTTTTATATATATTTGATGTTATTTATTTCTTACAATCTCATTATTTAAGTCATTTTTCTGCTACAATTGGTATGCATCAGTTTTATTTTAATTGCATCAGTTTTTATGTTTATATAATTTTAAATCAGTATGATTTTGTATCATCATGTCAAGTGCCACATTTATTTTGTCATATTCAGCAAATAAAAGATTAAATCCGCATGTTTTCATTGAATTCATTTAGCGGCCCATTCATTACCTTCGATGGCCCATTCAACCCCATAGGTGGGGTTGAATGGGCCAAATTTCAAAATTTTTATTTTCCATTATAATTTATTATAGAGAGGTGCTAATCCAACTTTTATGACTTTTTTAGATAGCCAGATAAGTAAAGTAACTAAAACACCAATTTAGAGTTAAAACAAAGTGTTAGAAAAAATTACAAAAATTCAAAACCAAAAAGTGGCCCATTCATTACCACTCTCCCCTATTCTGAGAAATCTATTGCTATTCTGGAAATAAAATGCTTTACTAGTGTTGAAGGAACGATACCAACATGAAACGGTATTTTTCCAGCAGGATTTAACCCCTTGCCATGCGTCCAAATGACCAATAAATTCATGTCTGAGAACCAAATTAAGACATCTAAATAGCCTGAGCTCTCCTGATATCAATCCAATCGAGAATCTTTGGGCTATATGCAAAAATCGACTATTGCATGAGGACTGTTCAACTATGGAGAAGCTAATCACTGCACTAATTCATAGACACACATATTACATATGAGTGTTAAAAATTGATAGATTCCATGGCAAATCGTGTCCAAATGTTTACAAAGAGAAGTAGACATCATATTATGTTATAAAAACTTTTGGTTTTATATAAATTTAAACAAAATAGTACTTTTCTTAGTTTTCTCAATTTTTCGAGTTTGTTTCAATAATTTGCACTAGGGTGTAAACTAAAAATGTGAAGGAAAATGAATTGAAAATAAAAAATTCATTAAATTTACAATGAATGACAAAATACTTTCTAAGGTTCATCCGAAGTGCAAGGATGAAGCTCTTGAACTTTAATTTGTTTCTTTCTTAACTTTTGATTAATTGTCTGAACTCTGAACAATCGGTTTCGTACATGTTTACAATTTCGGTTTTTGCTACCTTTTTATTACTACTGATTTCTCTTTTAAATACCCATCTCCCCCTATCGCCTCTTAGGAATTTATTGCCCTTTGGAGTAGTCAAATTGCCCCTTTGGGAGCAATCGCCTCCAGGTTGGAAACCACTGGCTTAGTTCAACTAGAAAATTCGTATTCCAATTTTTAGATTTTGTTACCTTGAAAATGCCACGTCAAACACTACTAGTTTGTGTAAATTATGTGCACCAGAAAATACGCAAAATAGTATTTTCAAGGCAGTTTTTTTTTAATTTTATGGGGAGGATCCCCGGACCTCCCGTCATCCAGAAAGGGAGGGCTTCATACCCCTAGACTCCTAAAGACGTCTCCCCCCCCCCAATAACTTCTTCAAGTCGGAGGCCCTGTCAAGTAGAGTTGACCTATTGATGTCGTTCAGCGAATAGATCTTGCAATACCAGCAGCATGCTTTCAATGCCCCCCCCCCTTCAAACCGTAAACTTTTGAATGAGTAAACTTTATTTCAAATTTAGAGTGCTTAAAAGAAGTCAATAAAAACTCTTTTTCCTCCGGATTGAAAAATAAATTACGAAAAGAGGTACTTTGGAGAAAGTGGTGGCTCCCCAACCAGGAGGAGAGAGAAAAGAAAATAATCCGAAATTTCATCATCCTTTAAGGGGTTACAGTACCTTTCTAACAAATTTCTTTAATTTAAGTGAAAAAGTTAATTCTTTGAAATATTTGTTTCTGCACTTGTTTAAAAATCAATAATTTATTTTCAAACATCAAAAATTTTGAAAACTTTTTTTGAAAATTTGAAAAATGTAAGAAAATTTCAGTTTTTTTAAAACCCTAAGGCTTTTTTGTTTCTGCACTAATTTCAAAATTTCTTTTTGCGAAATGATCACAAGGAAAACCTCAACAAATCTGTGCATTCATTTTCTTATATTTTGATTAGAAAATATTTTGTGACCTTTTATGTAAAAAAATCTTAGAAAATTTTGTTCTTCAAGGTTTAACAAACTCTAAAAATTTTTGTAATTTATAAAACGCTTATTCAATGCACAGTTTTGTTAAATATATTATCCTGAATGCAAAAAATATTGCTTTAAAGTTATATCTTTAATAGAAAAAATTCCTTAGCATTTCTAGTAACATAGAAACACTAAAAACTGATCACCGAGAAAAAGCACTTTAAAGTTTGGCTTTTCCATTAGAACACATAGCATGTATGCCCTAAAGTCACTCATAACTTTTTAAATAATTTAGCTAGAACAATGCTGTTTTTTTCTGAGTGTTTTAAATAACTTTTACTTTTGAAATAAGCAATAAAATTTTTTTTGGTCTTTTGGTCATTTTTGAGGTACTGTAACCCCTTAAAAGAGTTTTCTGAAATGTGTAATTGCTCTTAAAAAAAACTGTCTGATAAACAAATCCGATACTAATTGTTTGAAATAAGCTAAGTTATCAGCAGTGCAAGTAAAAAATGCGCTGGCCACAATCCAACTTTAGTGCTAAATACAATGAACAAAGATCTACTTTGCTTTCTTCATGTTAGTCTGAGAGCTTGAAATTATACTGAGCAGTGAGCACATATCATTAACAAAACTAGAAGTAGTTTAGTTTTTCCAATTACCTCTTTTATAAAATATTGTTACAAATCTTGTAAATAGTTGTTGTTTTTCCTGCCTTGCATCATTTTCATTAGTTTTGGTTTTATCTGGCGACATGTTGCAAATGTATCTGAAGATATCACTTTTATCATCTGTATACCGGCCCTGAAACACTTTGCAGTTTCTACACTTGCCCTAACTTTAATAAGAGTGAAGACATTTTCGCGTGGTTTTTTTTCTTATCGCTAGAATTTGTGAATGATTGTTCAAAGTTATGAATGAAACAAAATATTCCAGGTTTTTCTCGAATATTGTCGTAATTTCTTTCTGTGTATAAATAGCTGGCCTTGAACACAAGTCAGTCAGTTGTTTTCAGATTTGATCTGGTGACTCGTTTTCGTTCGCTTGGCGAATGGTTGTTTTGCTTTTGTAATTGCTTAATTACTGTTCACGTTTGATACGTGGTGCTGAGTTACTGTTGAGAGTACAGTGTACTGTTTTGCTACCTAATTGCTGGATGTTTAGCAATTGTTTCCTGCTCATATTGTAAATAGTGTAAATACTTGTAAATAAATTTATAGTTACTTCCTCAAGATTGGAATGCTCATTTGAAGAAAGTTGAAGGTGCTACGGACTCGTTACAATTTTGGCGCCCAACGTGGGGCATCTTCAAGGACTTTCTTGGAATTATCTGTGAACTTGGACTTTTCTTCCTAAGGACTTTTTGACTTCGGAATTTTATGGTGATTACCCGAGCAATGGATGAACAACTGAAAAAACTCCTTGATGCGATCAACGCTGTTAAAATTGACCTCAAGAATGATATGGCGATTATGGCTACTAATCAAGAACAATTAAAAAATGATCTGGTTACTAATCAAGAACAGTTAAAAAGTGATCTGGCTACTAATCAAGAACAATTAAAGAGTGATTTAACCGCTAGCATAACTTCAAGTCAAGAAGAAATTAAGAGCGATCTAACGTCAATGAAAAGTTTGGTGGAAACTAAATTTATCAGCATGGAAAATAAAGTGGAGGCTCTAGAAGATCGAATCACCACAGTAGAAACCCATGTGGAAAAGAAAATTAAAGAACTTGAATCAAAGTCATCAGCATCCTGCAACAACTCAAGTGACTGTGTAGCTGCAGCTGGAACTTCTCGTTCATCCATTAAACTGGCCACATTTGACGGGAAAACCTCGTGGAATATTTACAAGAAGCAGTTCCTCATCGTTGCAGAAGCAAACTCTTGGGACTCTTCCACGAAAGCCTGTCAACTTGCAGCCTCGCTGAGAGGGGATGCAGCTGAAATACTACAGACCTTCCCAGAGGACAAGCTCTGTGACTTCGAAGCCTTATCATCGGCCTTGGAGCTTCGCTTTGGCGAAGTATGCCAAAAAGAATTCAGCCGACTCCAGCTGAAATCCCGACTCCAGAGGGATGGAGAGACTTTGCAAGTGTTTGCAGCAGACGTTGAGAGGCTTTCCCATCTCGCCTTCTCGAACTGTCCCTCGGATATTCGCGATAGCCTGGCCCTAAACTACTTCATAGACGGAGTGCGAAGTCCAGAAGTCCAGACGGCTCTCCGGATGGCGGACATCAAAGATCTTAAATCCGGTCTAGTCTACGCAATGAAGTTCGAGTCTGCACAGCAAATATCCCGCAAGGATCGCCATTCTATCAGGGGCTTGGAAGTGAGTGCCCAGGGTTCGAACTCAACTCGTCTCTCGGACATTGAGCGACAAATCAAAGAGATGTCGGGGACCGTGAAGAAGATTTCGGCTCACAAAGACCAAGGTAGACAAACACTGAAGTGCTGGAAACGTGGCGGTGAGGGCCACGTACGAAAGAACTGCGAAGCCCGCCAAGAAACAGGAGGGAAGAGCACCTCTCCCTCTCCAGCTCAGGAAAACTAAGCAATGGCAATCTCGCGGGGCGGAGGTCGCCAAATTGGAATGAGCCCCATCCCAAAGTTTTCCAGATTTCCTCAAGAAGTTTTTGCAGCAGACGTTGAGAGGCTTTCCCATCTCGCCTTCTCGGACTGTCCTTCGAGTGTTCGCGATAGCCTGGCCCTGAACTACTTTATAGACGGAGTGCGAAGTCCGGAAATTCAGACGGCTCTCCGGATGGCGGACATCAAAGATCTTAAATCCGGTCTGGTCTACGCAATGAAGTTCGAGGCTGCACAACAAACGTCCTGTAAGGATCGCCACTTAATCAGGGGCGTGGAAGCGAGTGCTCCGGATTCGCACTCAACTTGTCTCTCGGAAATTAAGCGACAAATCAACGAGATCTCGGGGACCCTGAAGAAGATTACGGCTCGTAAAGACCAAAGTAGACAACCACTGAAGTGCTGGAAATGCGGCGGTGAGGGCCACGTACGAAAGAACTGCGAAGCCCGCCAAGAAACAGGAGGGAAGAGCACCTCTCCCTCTCCAGCTCAGGAAAACTAAGCAATGGCAATCTCGCGGGGCGGAGGTCGCCGAATTGGAATGAGCCCCATCCCAAAGTTTTCCAGATTTCCTCAAGAAGTGGCGGCTGCAACGGACTCTTCATTTACGCATATGTGAATGGGTTTCCCTGCGAAATGATTGTAGACACAAGAGCCAACGTTACCATTATTTGACTGATGTGGCTCGTCAATTTGGACTCAAGATCTTATGGACGCCGCCCTGCGTTACTCTTCAAACTGTGACAGGTGACAAAATCGAGATTGAAGGAAAAGTGAACTTAGAAATAATGTTCGGAAGCGCCTTTTACCATCACACGGCATTCGTCGCTGACATTACAGATCCCTTCATTCTCGGACTGGACTTTTTGAGAAAATTTGATTTTTCTATCGACTTTAAAAATAATGAGCTGCACTCGATGAGGGAAGACATAGCAATTTTCAATGCTGAAAATAACTTAAAATCCGCTCATCAAATAATAGCCCAAACAGATTTATTGATTCCCCCAAGATCAGAAATACTAATACCTGGCTCCATCAAAGAAAACAACAGCTTTAAATTCGGCTTAATTGAATATCCTAACCAGAATAATAGCCCAAAAGGAGTACTAGTGGCATCTACGCTTGTGGACCTTTCAAGGAATGCAGTTCCTGTGAGAGTCGCCAATGTAAGTGAAAGACCGAGGAATATCAAGAAAGGAGAAGTGTTGGCAACTTGTACTCCCGTAAACTGCATCATCAGAAGAATTGATTCCTCAGAGACTGTGTCTTCCGAATCCTTGACTTCGAAATTAATTGGGAGGGCAGCATTATCGAAGGATCAAAGATACGCTGCGGAAAAATTGGTGGACGACTTCAAGCAGGTGTTTTCATCTACACCCGAAGATGTTGGTCGCACGAGTTTAGCGCAGCATAGGATCGACACTGGAGATCATCCCCCTATCAAGCAGCATCCAAGACGACTACCGTTCGCCAAGAAGGAAGAGGTTGAGATCCTCGTAAAAGAGATGCAGGAGAATGACGTCATCGAACCCTCATCCAGTCCTTGGGCATCCCCTATCGTCTTGGTCCGAAAGAAAGACGGCTCCACCAGATTTTGTGTTGATTACCGACACCTGAATGACATCACCAAGAAGGACAGTTACCCTCTTCCACGGATCGATGACACTCTGGACACCCTTTCCGGACACAAGTGGTTTTTGACCCTGGATTTAAAGAGCGGCTACTGGCAGGTGGAGATACACCCCGACGACCGAGAGAAGACGGCGTTTACAACCGGACAAGGCTTGTGGCAATTTAAAGTGATGCCGTTCGGCCTCTGCAATGCACCAGCCACGTTCGAGCGTCTTATGGAGTCAGTGTTACGAGGACTCTCTTATGAATCCTGTCTTGTCTACTTGGACGACATCATCATCATAGGACGCAGTTTTGAGGAACATTTGGCTAATCTTAGGAAGGTGCTGCAAAAGCTTAAGGAAGCCAACCTGAAAATAAGCCCGTCCAAATGTAATTTGTTCCGCCGTGAGGTGAACTACCTTGGTCACATTATCTCTTCTAAGGGTGTACAAACAGATCCAGATAAGGTATCCGCAGTCAAGAATTGGAGCCGCCCCGAAAATGTCCATCAGCTGCGAAGTTTCTTGGGGCTCTGCACGTACTACAGGAAGTTTGTGAAGGGTTTTTCCAACATTGCACGACTTTTGCATAAACTGACGGAGAGCAAACAAAAATTTGAATGGTCCAAAGAATGCGAGGATGCATTTCAACAACTGAAGGAGGCTTTAACATCAACGCCTATTCTCTCTTATCCTCGGCCTGAAAAATCCTTCATACTTGACACTGATGCGAGCCACGAGAGCGTTGGAGCTGTTTTATCTCAAGAAATAGACGGTAACGAACATGTCATTGCCTACTGGAGCAAATGCTTATCCAAGTCGGAGCGAAATTATTGTGTCACGAGAAAGGAATTGCTCGCCATAGTTAAAGCTGTAGAACATTTCCATCATTACCTCTACGGCCGTAAATTCCTGCTCCGGACTGATCATGCCTCTTTAACTTGGCTGTTGAATTTCAAGAATCCAGAGGGCCAGGTAGCCAGGTGGATACAGCGGCTCCAGGAATATGACATCGAGATTAAGCACCGAAAAGGTTCGTCACACGGTAATGCTGACGCATTATCAAGAAGACCTTGTTCCGAGAACTGCCATTATTGCTCCCGAATTGAGAAACAGTACGGGATGACAATCCCTACTGCCTGTCAAGTTACTGCTACTTCATCATCTTCAGATCCTGATCCATGGAGTGACGACCAAGTTAGAAAAGATCAGCTTGAAGACCCAGACCTAAAGCCTATCATAGAGTTAATGGAAAAGGACAGTCGGCGACCTAGTTGGCAAAACGTTTCTATCTACAGTCCTGCAACGAAGAGATACTGGGCTCTATGGAAATCTCTCCAGTTGCGAAATGGCGTCCTGTATCGGAAATGGGAATCTGACGATGGTAAAGCATTCAAATGGCAGTTACTCATTCCCAGATCAAGAATTCCAGACGTTCTAAAGGAATTGCACAGTAGTCCGACTGGAGGACACTTTGGTATCCTGAAAACCCTCCACAAGGTTCGAGAGCGCTTCTTCTGGAGCAAGGCGAAGGATGACGTGGAGAAGTGGTGTCATTCTTGTGACGCCTGTGCTGCCCGTAAAGGACCGAAGAGAAGAAGCCGCGGGAAACTACATCTTTACAACGTAGGAGCTCCTTTCGAACGAATCGGGATCGACATTCTTGGTCCTCTACCGAAAACTACTGATGGGAACAAATACATCCTCGTTTCCATTGACTATTTCACCAAATGGCCCGAAGCATATTCCATTCCGGATCAAGAAGCTACCACTGTAGCAGAGACTCTAGTCCAGCATTGGATCTCGAGATATGGGACACCTTTGCAGATCCATTCTGACCAGGGAAGGAACTTCATCTCTGCTTTGTTTAAGGGCCTATGTAAAATCCTCAAAATTGAGAAAACTCGAACGACACCACTACACCCACAATCGGACGGCATGGTGGAGAGATTCAACAGGACAATCCTTAATAATCTCTCGCTTATGGTCTCCAAAAATCAACAGCATTGGGACAAGAAACTTCCTCTGTTCCTGCTGGCCTACCGCAGTGCTGTCCACGAGACCACCGGATATTCCCCATCACAGATGTTCTTCGGCCGAGAGCTTCGGCTACCTTGTGATCTCGTCTTCGGTCTCCCTCCAGATGCGCCTTCATCGCCTGAGGAGTACGTCCAGGATCTCCAGGCCCGGTTGGAGGACGTTCATCACTTCGCACGGGAGCGAATCAACATCGCGACGGAGAAAATGAAGACCCGATACGACACAAGGTCCACTGGCCATGACTTTCAAGAAGGTGACAAGGTGTGGCTATGGAATCCCATCCGACGTAAAGGTCTATCACCCAAATTGCAGTCGCATTGGGATGGACCCTACACAGTCCTTCACCGGCTGAACGACGTCGTAGTGAGGATCCAGAAGTCATCGCATTCAAAACCTAGGGTTGTCCATTATGATCGGCTAGCCCCATACTATGGCCATAGTTCGTAAAATAAATCTAAAGCTACCATGGTAATTTGTTTGTAAATTTTGTAAATAACTTTTGCCTTTAATTGTCTGTAATATTACTTTATCAATGTTATTATTTCTTTCATGTTCTCATTGTTATTGTTTATCATGTTTATGATTGGTCATCATGTAATGTGTGCATCTGTAAGTCTTCCCTTGCTTCCTTTCTGGGGATTGTACTGCCCGGGACGTGCAGTCCTTGGGAAGGGGGCAATGATACAAATCTTGTAAATAGTTGTTGTTTTTCCTGCCTTGCATCATTTTCATTAGTTTTGGTTTTGTCTGACGTCATGTTGCAAAAGTATCTGAAGATATCACTTTTATCACTTGTATACCGGCCCTGTAACGTTTTGTAGTTTTTACACTTGCCCTGCATTTAATAAGCGTGAAGACATTTTTCGCTCGGAGTGTTTTCTTTTTTTTCTTTTTCTTTTTATCGCTAGAACTTTCTCAATGGAATTGTTCAAGTTATGAATGATTTGGAATACTCCGGGTTTTTCTGGAACATTATCGAAACTACGTTTCGAGTATAAATAGCTGGCCTTGAACACAAGTCAGTCAGTTGTTTTCAGATTTGATTCTGGTGACTCGTTTTATTCGCTATTCGCTTGGGCGAATGTTTGTTTTGCTTTTGTAATTGCTTAATTACTGTTCACGTTAGATACGTGGTGCTGAATTGCTGTTGAGAGTACAGTGTAGTGTTTGCTGCCTAATTGCTGATGTTTAGCAATTGTTTTCTGGTCTTATTGTAAATAGTGTACATACTTGTAAATAAATTTATAGTTACTTCCTCAAGATTGGAATGCTCATTTGAAGAAAGTTGAAGGTGCTACGGACTCGTTACAATACATATATACAAATACACATACATCCATTTATGTATATATGGGTTTTACTTTTTAATGAAATATATAAGCTTCTCGTACGGGACAAAATGCCGGCGTTTTCATATAATGGCCCATTATGCCATTTAATCAAATTATTGTCCAAATATTTCTCAACAAAATTTGTACTAGAATTCAATATTAATGTTCTTTTTATGCTAACATAGTTAAATTTTTAATTTAACTGCACTGCAAAAAAAAAGTTGTTTTTACAGTAAAATACTAAAAGCAGAGGTTTCAGTTTAAAGCTGTAAAAGCTCAGTAATAAACTGTAAAACTAGCTATTTTACAGTTTATTAGTGTAAAGTTAACAATGATACAGTTTATTACCGTAAAACTATCTGTATTATACTGTAAAAATTACAGTGAAATACTGTCAGCAGAGGTTCCAGTTTATAACTGTAAAATATACAGTAATTAACTACAAAACTAGCTGTTTTACAGTTTCTTGCCGTATATTACCGGTTTTACAGTTTATCGCTGTAAAATTAGCAATTTTACAGTTCATTACTGTAAAAATAACATTGCAATACTGACAGAGGTTGCAGTTTAAAACTGTCAAATGCACAGACTAAACTGAAACTAGCACTTTTACAGGTTATTACCGTAAACTAGCAATTTTAGTTTTAAACTGCAAAATTGACAGTTTTAGTTTATTACTGTAAAATTACTATAAAATTAGCTGTATTATACTGTAAAAACAACATTCATTTTTATAGTGTGTAAGTGTAAATTTACCGATAATTTCTTTTTTTCTCCTTAGGTAAGCTCTATTCTTCTGTATCATTTTCCTTCAATGAGGTATGATTATGCTTCCTATTCGTTTCTTATATGATCTGTCTATCATTGTTTGTTTATATCTATGCAGTGTAAAAAAGTAATGTTTTTACACAGGGGCGCCCATCCCCCCAAGCTCAGTGGCGCAAATAACCCCTCAAAATTTTTCTCAACTCTTTTGTGCTATTTATTTTTTTATTTTAACCTCTCTTTTTTATTTTATTTATTTTTTAAATGATATTTATTTATTTAAAAAAATTATTTATTTATTTAAATATTATTCATTATTTTTTTAAAAATATTATTTATTTATTTTTTTAAATTATAACTATTATATTTTTATATATTATTAATTTATTAGAAGTACTAATTATGCGCAGAACAGAAAAGGCTTTTATCCTCTTCCAGACATTCAAAGCACATACACAAACATAAAATAAATAAATAAATAAAATAATAATACGGAAATAAAAAAAGTAATTTAAATAAAAAAATAAAATCATGAATAATTTTTAATTAAAAAAATCAGAAAATAATTTTAATTAAAAAAATAAATAATTAAATAATTTATATAAATAAATTAATTTTAAAAAATCCCCCCCAAAAATTTGATGGCGCAACTTGCGCCATAATCCCCCCCCCCCTGTGGGGCACCCCTGTTTTTACAGTATAATACAGCTTATTTCATATAAACCGTAAAAAATTGCTCATTTTACGGTAATAAACTGCAAAAAAAATTTTTAAAAGTACTAAACAGCAAAATTGCTGATTTTGCAGTTTATTACCTTGATTTTTACAGTTTTAAACTGGAACCTCTGCTGCCGGTATTATACTGTTTTTTTAACAGTATTATACAGCTAAAATTTACTGCAATAAATTGTAAAATTTCTAACTATACAGTAAGAAACTGTAAAATTGCTAGTTTTACAATTTATCACTGTGCATATTACAGTTTTAAATTGGAACCTCGGCTGCCAGAAAAGACTAAAAATAACAGTTCATTTTTTGTAGTGTGTATTGTACTAATTTTTAAATTAATTAATCTTTTTAATTTGGGTGTTTTTTCTTCAGAGTACTTTGTTTTGTCGTAATTATGTTAAGATTTTTAATAATTCATTAGAACACGCTTGAAGTTTTCGTAAATCAATCCATGCGTGTACATTTTAGTCAACGAATCATATTCTTTTCAAATTCGGCGTTCGAAGGGACTCAACTTAAGCTCAAACAACTCTAAAAAAAAACCTTATTTTCTCGCATAATTTTGAAATTCCGAACAATTTGAAAATCAAACTTTCTGTGATCTCCCAATAGTTCGGAATTTTGAAATTTTACCATATATATATATTTTACAGTTAAATACCGTAAAATTACTAATTTTACAGTTTCTTACCATACAGTTAGCCGTATGTAAAAACAACATTCATTTTTTACCGTGTGCTTGTGGTCCCGCTTCGTTCCGATTTTTTGACGCTTTTTTGCTTGATTATTCAAAAGTGATGAGATGTGACTTGGAAGGGGTTTGATGGAACTCCTTCGCGATGTTGCAGACGATATTTTAGTTCGGCACTGTATATGTTACATACTTTCGTATTTTATAACCTCTTTATTTGTTTGAATAGAGAGGTTATAATCTCTTTTTACTTTCTTCTATATCTAATATATAGAAGAACTAGCGGTACCCGCACGGCTTTGCCCGTGGTACAAAATTAAAAGTTCATTTGTAAAATAATTGATATAGCAGAAAAAATGCTCTATTTTAGTTATAATTCGACTATAATTCCTTCAAAGTATGATATAAAAATCTCTAATGGACCCCACGCTACTTAATTTTAAGTGTAAATTTCTTAGTAGATGCCTTAAGTGCTAAAATAGTGCTTGGAGTGAGCAAGATAACAGTTCAAACATTTATGTCCCTAGTTTGCCACGAAATAATGCAAAAAAATGTTTTACAATGATTAATCTCCTAAATATCGTCGATTTTAACATCATTCAGTGGATTTTTCGCAAAATATCGCCAATAGCGCCAAATTCAGTCCAAATAAAAAAATAAAACAATTTTTTTCGCCAACTTGGCGATATGTCGCCAAATTGGCGGCAAATACTTGACGACCAAAAGCTTGGCGATATATTGCCAAGTGGTCGCGCCAATTCATATCACTTTTGTCTGCATTGAAATGAACACTGATTTACTCCATAAAAGGGGTAAAACACCCCCTTGGAACATTCGAATGTAACCCCAAGGGGAGATGCACAAAAATAAGCCAAAAGAGAAAATAAGAACAATTTTGTTGCTCGCAGAAACCAACAGAAATCTTACCAAAGTTTAAAAGAAGAAGAAAGTTTTATTTCCTAGCTTTAAAAACAAAACAATACATTTTCCGAGATGAAACACTTTTAAAAGAACGATGCACTAACGCAATTCATACGATATTTGGTTAATCTGTGCTTTAGTTACCCTTTTCTCGCTAAATGGGCGATAGGCGCGCCAAGCGTGGTAACCCTGGCTATTTTGCTTAGTTTCTCTCGGAGCTTTCAATTCCGCGAGACACGCAAGAACGCGCCAGTTGGTGACTTTTCGAAAACGCGCCAAGTAAGGTCCCAAAGCATTTTCACCGGGAAAAAGACAGGGTTGCCAGAGAATTGAAACAAAAAAATACTACGCCTCCTCTAAAAAAAATATTACAAAATACTACTGTTTCCAAACGTAGCCAAAATCAATGTTGCTGAAATGCGAAATCTATGAAAATGAAAAAAAAAAAATCTGCCAAATCTTTTAATTAAGTCATTAGTATATTGGAAACAGGGTTGCCAGAAAAATACTACGCTCCTTATTTGGGCCGAAAAAATACTACCGTAGTATCAAAAATACTACGTCTGGCAACGCTGGAAAAATAACGAAACAAAAATAAGTATGAACACGTAACCATGGTAACAACATGAAAAGTTGATTTCTGTTGATAAAATAATTCATTTCATCTCTCTTTTCAAACAAATTTTATTCTCAAGCAAAACCATTTTAGAATCGTTTGGCTTGCTTTACTGAAGGTATGCCTTGAATTCCGGGATTCTAAAAACAATTGTTACAGCTCTCCTGATGATCGTAGAAACTTCGAAAAAACTTCATTTTATGCAGAAAATTTCAAGCTTTCGAATGACATAAGACTTGAAAATGTGTGTGAAATATTTCTTCCCTATTTTATCGAATTTCCGCTAAGAATTCGAATAGAAAAAGAACGAAATGGAATTTTCGAAAAATCGCTTCGAGGTGCAAAACTACATGCTACAAACTAATTTTGTACCAAGTGGCATGAAAATCGACCGAACGGTTTTGGCGCTACGCGCGTAACAGACAGACAGACAGAAGGAAAGAAAGAAAGACAGACAAACCTTCAGCTTTATTATTAGTAGAGATGCTTCATATTTTTCATCTTGATAATTTCTTAAAATTTATCCTTCAGCTTTGTTATTAGTAGAGAAGTATTGGTTTCGTGAAAATTTTCGAACGTCAAATTTTGGCGGATTTGCATGTTTTGTGGTGCGCTGAGTTCATTTCGACCATTTTTTGGAAAATGTCTGTCTGTGTGTCTGTGTTTCTGTCTGTGTGTGAGTCTGTATGTGTGTGACCAGTTTTTGTGGTCGCGCTAGAGCAAAACTACTGCATGAAATCAAACAAAAATTTTTGTACATATGTACCACCATGTGAACTGGTGCACCTGACTTTAATTAGCGAATTCCTCCAAGGGGGGTGGAGCAATCGCACGTGTTCTGCGCGTGGGTGATTGCTATATCTCTGGAAGTAACCGGCGGAATCAAACGAAAATTGGTCCATAGGTAGACCCTACTAAGTACAGGTGCTGATTTAATTTGTGTGTCAATATCTTGAAGGGGGGTGGAGCAATCGCACGTGTTCTGCGCGGGGGTGATTGCTATATCTCAGGAAGTACCTGGCGGAATTAAACAAAAATTGGTCCATAGGTAGACCCTATTGATTACAGGTGCTGATTCAATTTGTGTGTCAATATCTCAAAGGGGAGTGGAGCAATCAAAAGTGCTTATTTTGTCATTGCACCTACTGTATCTCGAGAAATATTGCTACGATTTGAATGAAATTTGGAATAACACTAACCCAATATGGAAGCAAGCATCGATTAAATTTTGGCGCCAATCGCCCTAGGGGGAGGGTGGGGTGATTTTTGCGCTTAGTCAACAATGTGAAAAATTAACTCATTAAAAAATCGCTTTCACGCTATTTAATTATCGAAACAGCTGAAAACTTTCAATGATTTGAAATTTTTAACTGTTGCCAATTTCTTTTTACTAACAAATAAAATGTTTGCAATTAATCTAATCAAGGCTTTTGAAATGATTTCAAATTTCGCTCATTGATTCTGCATTTGCAGGGTTATTACGATAATTGGGAAATTGGAGCTGTTTCCAATTATTCGGGCGAGTACGTATTTTATTTTGTAACTGGAATTCATGAGATAGATATACATAGAAGAAAGTTTTGTGACGGCCACGCCAGCTAGTTCATTATAGTAGGCGTACCTAACAATATCCGAAATTCCGAAAAAATTTTAATAATTAATAATAATTATTAAAAACTGTTAATTATTAATAAAATTCGAACCAATTTGAATTTTATTAATTTATGATAGTATATTATATCTATCTATAAACTACAAAAAAAAACTAATGTTCTTACAGTATAAAACTGGCAGCAGATGTTCTAGTTCAAAACTGTAAAACCACAGTAAGAAACTAAAACTAGTACTGTTAATTACCATGAAATTAGCCGTATTATACTGTAAAAACAACCATATAATACTAGCAGCAGAGTTCCAGTTTAAAACTGTACAATGCGCAGTATTAAACTGTAAAACTAGCAATTTTACAATTTGTTAGAGTAAACAAGCAATTTTACAGTTAACTACTGTACAATTAGCAGTTTTTCCAGTGGATCACTGTAAGATTACTATAAAATTAGCTGCGTTATACTGTAAAAACAACATTCGATTTTTTTTTACATTTTAATAGTTTCCTAAGCGTTTTTTTTTCCCTTGGTGTTTGTCGAAAATCAGGAAAATTTGAATATCCGAACTAATGGAATGTGACTTCAAGGGGGATGACGGAACTCCATCCAGATGTAGCAGACGATATTTTGGGGCTCCATCGATTCGCTCACCTGTTCCAAAGGTTCAAAAATAAACCGGGGAGCAAAAATCAATGCTTTGAGCCCGCGCAAACTTTTCCGGAGGATCAACAAGTGGGTGCGCACCTCTCCTGCGCAGACACCCGCGCCAATGACGTCACTGCCGCGCGACTCGGGACTGGGGGTTGGACTTGGAGTGGCGCCATTTTGATTTGGGACGAACCCCCCCCCCCCCCCCAAGCTGTTGAAATAATTGAAGTGTGTCATTAAATATTTTCGGAGCTTTTTTTTCATATCACTACACTGTAAAAAACGAATTTTGTTTTTACAGTATAATATAGCAAATTTTATTGTAATAAACTAAAATTGCTAATTATACAGTAATAAAGCTGTGAAACTGCCAATTTTACATTATTACTGTGCATTTTACACTTTTAAACTGGAACTTCTGCTGCTTGTATTATACTGCTCTTTTTACAGTATAATCAGTAGCGTAGCTATGGGCCCAGCGCCCGTGGCGAACTTGAAAAATTGCGCCCCTCCCCTAGGGGTAGCTCTAATGGAAGGTCATTGCGACCTCCCAAAATTTCCTTACTCCAAAAATTTTGATTTATTTATTCGAAAAATGTGCAGATTATGTTGCAACCTTTGTTTTCTTTGTTCTTTCTTTCAGCATTTTTAACGATGCTTCATGTTCCCTCTCATTTTCTGTGCGAATAATATGTCTGCTAGTTCGTATTATTAGGTAAAATTCAAGTTCCATTTTTTGCAAGTTTTTTGTTCAATTCGAGAACTTTTGTCTTTCCTGCAATTTTAAATCGGGGCGTTCCTTCCTTTCCCCATGATTTTACATAAAGTTAAAAAACAAATAATTCTTGCAATTCGTTATTGAACATAGTGTGTTTTTTTTTTCCACAACATCTTTCATTTTAAATAGAATTTGATTTAAAACACTAAAAGAATGTATACAATAAATATAATTTGTGCATTTTAAATAAAAATCAAATCATTGATTCTATTGCAATTAGGAAAGCAAAGAAAATATAAAAAGCATAATTAATTTGAAATTGACTTAATAAATACAACTCCTTGCATACAGGCAAAATAAAAGTTCGCTATTTTAACCCTCCGATTATTTTTTATGAATAAACACTTTTCATTATAAGCATTTAAATTGTTCCAGAGACCCGCCGTTATTTGATACTAATATTATCTATGAGGTGAGTAAGGAGAGGCAATTACTCCCTCCCTGGCTTTAAGAAAATACCAGCTATATTTTCTTGATTTTTTTTTAAATTTTAAATACAGCGTATATAAACATGAGCCATCAATAGGGAAGGTGTTAGCCTGTACCACGACGACGGTGCTCGAACTGAAAATGATTTAAAAAAAAACTGATTAGCGCGTATGTTTGTGTACCGTTTTAAAAAAGTGGCTCGCCCCCATGAAGTAGCGTGTCCAAGTAGCACACTTCGTTTTTTAAAGGTTGTAAAATGGTTAATAAAGTTGTAACAACCGATTAAAAACGTTTATAAAACGTTTAAAGGTTATTTGTGCTACCTGGGGTAGAGAACACGCATCTTCCCTCAACATTCACTTGGCGTTTCCTTGTTCAGTAATACATGAGAAACAATAGCTATTTTTATTTGTTTTAACAATAGTAGGAGTACAAAACACATTGCACTGGCGTGATTACAAATCGAGCTCAATCCCTCCCAATAATACCAAAGCGGCGATTTGTATAAAGAACAAAGTAGTGTTTTTTTAGTTTAGAAGTGAGAGCTAAAGTACATATAAAATTGGAAAATTCCCAAAATACGATATTGAAACTCACTAAAAAGATTTATTTATCAATTAATTTTTTTAACATAGCATCTAACCTGAGCCTTCGAAGCACAAGCAGCGTTCGAAATGGTAGACCGTTATTTCCGAAATATAATATGTAGCACAAGCAGCGTTTAAAATCGTCGAACGTTATTTCCGAAATATGGTATGTAATTGATAAGTTGAAGTGATATCGTGAAAAAAAAAAAAAAAAAAAAACGGCTAGAAAGAAAAGGCGAGAAGGTTTGTTTCTATCTGTTTTAACCCTTTATGTTCCAAATTATGTTAACAATGAATTTTTATGTTTTTTTTTTTTTTTTTTTTTTTGTTTTTTTTTTTTTGTTTTTGTTTTTTTGAGTTGAAAATACATCAAAAAACATTTTTACGGATTTTTTTTTTGTTTTTTTGAGTTGAAAATACATCAAAAAACATTTTTACGGATTTTTTTTTTTAATTTTGGCGCCCCCTACGCCTTAGGGGCCCCCAAAAAAGTGTTTCCGATTGCAGGTATCATCTGTCGACCTTTGAGTGAAGTACAAGGAGTGGTACTCAAAGGTTCAGCATAACTACAGCTATTCAGGATTCATAATACTAAATTAACACCCAAGTAGCATCAACTCATCGGATTTTGCTCGGCCGATCATCGAACTCCTCGTAAACTGATCCCGTAACGCACGATGACATCGTTCCGATTATATCCGAGCACGGTTTTCGATGAGCTACTTTTCATCGGAAAGCGATATCCTTCCGATCAACTTTCCGGATGAAAATAAGCCGAGCTATATTCCATCGGAAAACGATATCCTTCCGATCAAATTTCCCGATGAAATTCATCGGCACGGGACTGCACTGCTCGTAAATTGTTCCAAATCTCATCGTATTTCGAGCAAAACTCATCGGATTTTGCTGCTCGGATTCTGTTTGGCTGATGAGACGTATTGGATCATGGGCCGATGAGAATTTCATCGGGTTTCGATGAATGGCCGATCATCGGCCGATGGGATGATGCTGCTAGGGCATAAGCGGGACTTATTTAAGTCCCGTCGGGGAGTCGGGGAGTAAAGGGTTCAGTGGAAAAGACCGGCCGATTACCAAATCAGCATATTATGCAGACTTCAGACCCCATATAGCTAAATTCTGACCTTCCAGATAGATTTAAGCTAACATCAGTGTATCCAACCGAAATCTACCAAAGCAAAGTTGCACATTTTGCATAGTTTGTCTTGTAGCGTGGGGGCGCAGTTTGCGCTGCTTGGGGTGCCTGTCAATTTTTTATCTTTAAGGGTCCTGCTCCACATCAGCATAAAACGCGACCGAAACTGAAGGCAGAAACCGAAAATCCGTCTACTTTTCATAGGAACAGTATTTGCTCGATTTTACGCTTCTGCTTTATTTTTCTGCTTTACGTTAATGGGGAGCAGGGCCCTTAGTCTGTTTGGACTTGACAAAAAGATTTTTTTTTTTTTGATCGGTCAAAATGCCGCCCCTTGGCTGCTGCGCCCGTGGCAAGCGCCACTCCTGCCAACGCCACTGAGTATAATATAGCTAAATTTTACGGCAATAAACATTTAAATGAGGAACTTCGTTGACTAATAAATGGTTTTTATAAAAACACAATAAAAATAGTTTATTTTCTTCTCATAGTCACTTTTTGTTTTAAAATTCTCTCAACGAACAATCCGTGTCATCAATATTCATCCAATGATAAATGCAAAACCTTCATTTGCATGTCGTGATGAAAGGATATTTGTTCGATCCATACGGCTTACAGATCTGTGTGGTTGGAATACCAATGCAGTCATTTAAAAGGGGGGAGGGAACGGGTCATGTCATTTAATCGCTCCCAGTGGTCGGAAGCATTCAAAGGCCGATTAGCACCTTTTGCGTGTTAGAGCTCTTTAGAAGACTGAATGATTGGTGGAAAATACGTGTGTAGAATATGGAATGCTGAGTGGACTGTTTTAAATAATCTGGGATTATTGATCAAAAACTGTGTTAATAACTCTCATGGAAAAGCTTTCAATGTTATGAAAAAGCACAACTTTGCATACCATGGTTACTCATCAATAACTTCTAAATAACATATACTTAAGTATAGCATTACGTAGCAGCTTAGTATATAGTATGTGACTAAATAACTAAACAGCCTAAATAACTAATACTAATAATTAAATTATCTAAATAACTGAAAATGATAGTTAAACTATTTAAATGTCAAATGCTGATTACTGAACTTACTAAATAACAAATAGTAATAACAAAACTGAATAAGTGACTAATGCTAATAGCTAAGTCAACTGAATAGCTAGTATTAATCATTAAACAAGCTAAATTACTAACAGTAATGGTTAAACTAGCTAACTACTTCATAGAAAAACTAAACCGACTGAATAACTAATACTAATAACTAAACTAACTAAATAGCTAATAATAATGGTTAAACTAGCTAAATAACTTATGTAATAACAAAACTGAATAAGTGACTAATGCTAATAGCTAAGCCAACTGAATAGCTAGTATTAATCATTAAACAAGCTAAATAACTAACAGTAATGGTTAAACTAGCTAACTACTTTATAGAAAAACTAAACCGACTGAATAGCTAATACTAATAACTCAACTAACTAACTAGGTAATAGCAATGGTTAAACTAGCTAAATACTTTATAGCAGAGCTAAACCAACTGAATAACTAAATACTCATAACTAAACTAACTAAACTTTAAAAACAGATTCTGCCTTAAATAAAACGTGTCATTAAATCGCATCCTGTAGTCGGAGCATTCAAAGGCCAATTAGGGCCTTTTGCGTATTTTGCTGATTTAAATTGCTCCTTAGGAGGCTGAATGAATGGTGGCAAATTCGTGAGCAGAAGTTGGAACGCTAAATATGCTGGTGGAAATTATCTGGGATTATTATTCAAAAACTGTTAATAATTTGCATATTAAAACTTTCAATGTTATGAAAAAATCTGGCATGAACCCCACACTACTTCCTTTTACGTGTAAATATCTAAGTACAGTGAACTCTCACTTATGCGCCGGCCCAAAGGACGAACAGAAAAAGGCGCATAAGTGAGAGAGACGTATAAGTGAACATGCCTATTTAAAGGACTAAAACGCAGCATGGGTTCTAATGAGAGAATGAATAAGATTGCTTCTATAGAAAAGGGACAGATTACTAGGGTTTGGCAATTACTGTGACGTAACTACAATGATAAAGAGAAAACAAAAATTGTAGCATACCTAATTACAAACTGTTCCCTTTAAAACGATGCATAACAGATAATTGTCTCTCTCCAAACTCTAGTTCATGCATAAAAAATGCCTTCCGTGAGCAATAAAGGCAAAAATTTCAAGAGGAAAGTAAAGAAAAATGCTTATTTTTTAAAGAAAGTAAGTCTTTTTTTTTTTTACAATTTAGTGAAAAGTCGGCGCATAAGTGTAATATTTATCTTTAGAGCGACGCATAAACGAATGATACTATCAATTATTTTGGTATAGAATGTGCTGGGACCAGTAAAAATCGTCGTATAAGTGAAAAAGGCTCATAAATGAGGCGGCGTATAAGTGAGAGTTCACTGTAGATGCCTTAAGTGTTAAAAAGCGCAAAAATGAACGCTTATACGAAAAATAATTTTTTTTTTGCCAAATTTGACGATATATCGCGAACTCGGCAACAAACACTTTTCGACCAAAAGTTTGGCCAGATATTGCTAGGTGTTCGCCTAATCACAACATGATTTTCGTCTGCATTTAAATTGACACTGAATTACCCCAGAAAGGGGTGACAGACCCCCTTTGACCACCAGGAGAGGTGCACAAATAGGCGCCCCCTCCCCCCGTGCCTACATGCCAAATTAGACTCTTGTACGGCATATCGTTTTCGAGCTTTACGGAAAACATATATACGTACATACATACGCACGTGCAGACATCAGGAGAAAACTCGTGATAAATAACTCGGGGATGGATGTTTCGGCTGTACATATGTTTATTTTGGTACATTTGTACGTGCTCACCAGTCAAAAAACTACTCAAGATGGATTTAATGATAAGCAAAAATGAAAATTTAGGCCGAAATTTGAGTGAAAATGTTTATTACAGTACAGGGTGGTACGAGTATCGCGGATAACCTGAAAAAAGCATAAAATAAGGGATAAAGAAGATTAAAAATGTCTTTTGCTTAAAAATAATTTCAATATACTTAAAACGAGACATGTACAAACAGTGACGATAGGCACAACAGAAAAAAAAATTGTATTTGAGGTTCTCAAGCATATAAAATCTTAAAACGAAGTGGTACTTACGATAACGCCCCGGTAAAGTAAATTATGGGATGAAGTACACCGCACTCTTGGGAAAGAAAAAACAAAATTTAAATTCGCGCTTGTCAGAAAAAATCAGTCAATTGGGTTTGTTTTTTTCTCGAGATCCTCGCGGATAATCGAGAGTTTACTGCACTTCCTTTACTACGTTAAAGGAAGTAAGCAGTGAGTAACCGCTTCTAAGCAAGGGCTTAGGCAGAAACATGCAACACACCGCCAACTCGGCTATTTCGATCCATGGACAGCTGTTTCCAGCTAATAATGCTCTCATCAGCATGGAATACGAAAGTAGTCGAGTTGGAGGCAAAAATCCTCTTTTTTTAGCTCTCTTTGCTTTAAGAGGATTTTTGCCTCCAACTCGACTACTTTCGTATTCCATGCTGACGAGACCATAATAAGCTCGAAACAGCTGTCCATGGATCGAAATAGCCGAGTTGGCGGTATATTACATGAAGTAAAAGTCGTTTTAAGCACATTCGAATAAACGAGGTTGGACTCTAATAAAGAAACTAGCGAATAAAAATAAGTAAAGAAAGAAACAAAACCTCCTTAGTGATAAATTTTTCACAACATCACCAGCGAACTTCCACCAGCAAAAGACGCTCATCAAGAAGGCAACAAAAAGCTTTCTATAATACACTGCAACATTTCTTGACAACAACATCGTGACGTCAGCGTGATGTTAGCCTATGAAAAACGAGCTAGATAAAACGTCACAGCCTACTTGGCGAATGAGAGGAGATCGCTGACTGCTTGTGAGCTCTTATTGGCTCCGCCCGTAGCGACGTTTAGTGTCAAGTTAAGTTGCTGTCTAGTATAGAAAATCGATTTGAATACTTGCCCCAGTACGGATTCCTTCAAAATCGTGATTTATGAGTAGCGAAAGAGCAAAATTCTGTCCGCCATTTTTTTGTTTTATTCTGTCGATTCCCTTCCAGATGCCATTTTTGTTCGTTTGTGTGTTTGTGTTAGCTGCAGAGTGGGTGTTCAAACGAAAATTCTTTTACATTCGTTCACAAGTAGTCAAGGAAATACGCTTTTTCCGGAAAAAACCGCGATTTTACACACAAATGAATCTTTTTTGTTCTTTTTGCAAATTCAGCTTGAGTTTAGCCTTTGAAAATCTCTACTAATAATAAAGCTGAAGGTGGGTCTGTCTTTCTTTCTTTCTTTCTGTCTGTCTGTCTGTTACGCGCGTAGCGCCAAAACCGTTCGGTCGATTTTCATGCCACTTGGCACAAAATTAGTTTGTAGCATGTAGTTTTGCACCTCGAAGCGATTTTTCGAAAATTCCATTTCGTTCTTTTTCTATTCGAATTCTTAGCGGAAATTCGATAAAATAGGGAAGAAATATTTCATACACATTTTCAAGTCTTATGTCATTCGAAAGCTTGAAATTTTCTGCACAAAATGAAGTTTTTTCGAAGTTTCTACGATCCTCAGGAGAGCTGTAGCAATTGTTTTTAGAATCCCGGAATTCAAGGCTTACCTTCAGTAAAGCAAGCCAAACGATTCTAAAATGGTTGAGCTCTAGAATAAAATTTGTTTGAAAAGAGAGATAAAATGAATTATTTTATCAACGGAAATCAACTTTTCATGCTGTTACTATGGTTACGTGTTCATACTTATTTTTGTTTCGTTCTTTTTCCAGGGTTGCCAGAAGTAGTATTTTTGATTCTACGGTAGTATTTTTTCGGCCCAAATAAGGAGCGTAGTATTTTTCTGGCAACCCTGTTTCCAATATACTAATGACTTAATTAAAAGATTTGGCGGATTTTTTTTTTTTTTTTCATTTTCATAGATTTCGCATTTCAGCAACATTGATTTTGGCAACGTTTGGAAACAGTAGTATTTGTAAAATTTTTTTTAGAGGAGGCGTAGTATTTTTTTGTTCCAATTCTCTGGCAACCCTGTCTTTTTCCCGGAGAAGATGCTTTGGGCCCCTGCTTGGCGCGTTTTCAAAAAGTCAACTACGCAAAATAGCTAGGGTTACCACGCTTGGCGCGCCTATCGCCCATTTAGCGAGAAAAGGGTACCTAAAGCACAGATTAACCAAATATCGTATCAATTGCGATATTGCATCGTTCTTTTTAAAGTGTTTCATTTCGGAAAATGTATTGTTTTGTTTTTTAAGCTAGGAAAAAAAACTTTCTTCTTTTAAACTTTGGTAAGATTTCTGTTGGTTTCTGTTATCAACAAAATTGTTCTTATTTTCTCTTTTGGCTTATTTTTGTGCATCTCCCTTGGAGTTGCATTCGAATGTTCCAAGGGGGTGTTTTACCCCATTTATCGGGTAAATCAGTGTTTTCAATGCAAGGTGATATGAATTGGTTAACAAAAGTGATATGAATTGGCGCGACCACTTGGCGATATATCGCCAAGCTTTTGATCGCCAAGCATTTGACGCCAATTTGGCGAAAAAAAATTTTTTTTTTATTTAGGTTCAATTTGGCGCTGTTGGCGATATTTTGCGAAAAATCCACTGAATGATGTTAAAATCGACGATATTTAGGAGATAACATTGTAAAACATTTTTTTGCATTGTTTCGTAGCAAACTAGGGATACAAATGTTTGAATTGTTATCCTTCTCACTCCAAGCACTATTTTAGAACTTAAGGCATCTACTAAGAAATTTACAAGTAAAATTAAGTAGTGTGGGGTCCATATCAGATCTTTATATCATTTTGAAGGAGTTATAGTTGAATAAAACTAAAATAGAGCATTTTTTCTGCTATATCAATTATTTTACAAATGAACTTTTAATTTTATACCACGGGCAAAGCCGTGCGGGTACCGCTAGTTAGTAAATAAATTCAAACTGCAGATGATTTATTTTAATGACGACGAAAATGAGTCACTGTGAATAGGAATAAATAAATAAAAGAAAGATAAAATAAATAAATAAATAAAAATACATAAAACAATGAATATAGCATTAAGTTCATAAATAAATAAAACAAATAAATAAATAGAAATAAGATAAAATAAATACAAATAAGATAAATTAAACAAAGAAAGAAATGAAATAAGTAAATAAATTAAAATAAAACACAATAAATTGATAAATTTATAAAAAATAAGTAAAGAAAATCCCTATTATGATAAATTTCATTCACGTCCACAAGAAAGCATCCATCCTTATGACAGAAAAAGACGAGAAAGAATAAATAACGGCAACAAAAAGCTTTCTAGAAAATCGATTTGAATACTTTCTGATACGGATTCCTTCAAAGTCATGATTTATGAGTATACCCGGAAGTGCAAAATTCTGTCCGCGTCTTTTCTTCGAAACCGGTTGCGATTTTTGTTCGTTTGTGTGTGTGTATGTGTTTGGTGCAGAACGTTTTCTTACACATTCTATTACTAGTATAGGGAAAATCTACCATAGAATAAGCATTACCTTATTTTTGTGGTGTGGAGGCGTGTAACTATTTTCTGAGAGAGATTCACTTTTTGCGTTTGAATCCATTTTTTGCAATCCATCCATTTTGTAATTGTGATTCAGTGAAGGCTAGAGCGAGAAAAGTTACATAGTCAGAGGAAGGGCCGTATTCATAGGGTGGGTTTTTAGGGTTCAACCCCCTCCGAAATTTTTCCGAAACTATTACAAAAATGCTTTTCACAGTTTCTCTCTAAAACAAGAATCGTTTATTTCGAAAAGGTAACATCTCTATTTTGATCTCCTCTGTCTCTTTAGAAAATTAAACAGCACACGGTTATATTTTTGAATGTCATAATCAATGGTTATTTGGTAAATTATTGCAGTAATTGTGTACTTAACTAAAGGCATTTTTTCATTGATTATGACATTCAAAAATATAACCGTGCGCTGTTTAATTTTCTAAAGAGACAGAGGAGATCAAAATAGAGATGTTACCTTTTCGAAATAAACGATTCAATTATTATTGCTGTTTTATTTTGATTTTCTCATTTACTTTGAAACTGCATTTGAAAAATGAAATTATCTGTATTGAATAAATGTACAAATGAAGCGTTTTTTCTGCAGTATTCATTTTTATTGCAGTTATTGCAAACATAATTTCTTAACAATACACCTTTCCCTTCGAATTTTTAATGCCACTAAAAAAACACCAAATTCTTCAAACTTGTAAGAACCAAACTCTATATTTAACACATGTTATAAGTGTCCCCAAGTA